>JAUDYJ010000001.1:4497135-4844635 GCA_030761175.1 Masticophis lateralis | reverse complement strand
CGTGATCAAAATTCACTTGACTCATATTTATGATGGCTGTGGTATGCTGGGGGTCATGCGATTCGCCTTCTGCGACCGACGGACAAGCAAAGTCAATGGAGAAGCTGGATTCACTTAACAACCATGTTACTAATTTAACACTGGCAGTGATTCACTTAACAACTGCGGCAAGAAAGGTCACCAAATGGAGCAAAATCCACCTCCCAAACATCTCGCTTAGTGAGAGAATCTTCGGACTCAGTTGTGGTCATAATTTTTTTTTTTTTTTGAAGAGAAAATATTACTAAAAATTCTTAACTGCGCAGAAATGGACAGACTAACCTTGTTGCTCAAGGATAAATGTGAAACACAGTACTATATAATCTGGAAAAATGTTTATGAATGGCTAGACAAAAGGAGGATAGCTGGTGTAATGACAAGGGTGTAATGTTGAATGAGAAATATATATACATTATGATGGATAAATATGTATTTAAATTGTATAAATAGATACAGGTATAGATTGATAGACAAGTATGTATAACTGTGTAGAAATATGATATAGATTGTTAGTATGATGTTATGTATAAATAACATATAGGTTAAAGAATTTTATTATAATATTAACTTTAACATAATGTATATTAAAATGTTGAAAGATATTTAGAACCAATGATGTCATATCTATGTCCAATGTTTTTAATTTTGAATGATTAATAAAAAACTTTATTAATTTAAAAAAAGTTGTGGTCATAAGTTGAGGACTACCTGTCTTTGACATTAGGAAACGTGCGCTAAAAAAATAATACTGGGTTACGTTAAATTTCTGTATTTATTTATTTATCAAATCAATTTCTATGCTCATTTCACAGATGTGACTCCGGGCAGCGAACCGCACGCAAGACATATAACAATATCAACAAAGCATGAGAAATTAAGATGGTCACTGAGGACAAAGCCATCAAACACACATCAAAACAATAATATTTCACAGGCTATTTAACCCAATCCTGGAACACATCATCACAACATTGTGTGAAAGACGAGCAGGAGTTGGGTTCAAATTCAGGACGAGTTGAGTTGATCTGGGCAATTACGGTAAGATGGGCAGCTATAAAAATCGGTTAAATAATAAAATGGTGGAATCGTAACCGCCGTAATATGAAAAATCTCTTCATGGAGGATTGTTAGCAGATAGCAGTTGGTTCATCAAGTCAAGCCGATGGGTTTGTATAGATTAAGGGGATTTGAGTTGGACTCTCCTGGGTGGGGGTGGGGGGTTTCTCCAAACAAGGTTGGGGAATTCTGGGAGCTGAAGTCTGCAAGTCTTAAAGTTAATAAAAAGTATTAGAATAGAATAGAATAGAATAGAATGGAATGGAATGGAATGGAATGGAATAGAATAGAATAGAATAGAATAGAATAGAATAGAATAGAATAGAATAGAATAGAATAGAATAACAGAGTTGGAAGGGACCTTGGAGGTCTTCTAGTCCAACCTCCTACATAAGCAGGAAACCCTACACCACTTCAGACAAAGGGTTATCCAACCTCTTCTTAAAAACTTCCAGTGTTGGAGCATTCGCAACTTCTGGAGGCAAGTAGTTCCACTGGCTAATTGTTCTCACTGTCAGGAAATTTCTCCTTAGTTCTAAGTTGCTTCTCTCCTTGATTAGTTTCCATCCGTTTCTTCTTGTCCTTTCCTCAGGTGCTCTGGAGAATTGCTTGACTCCCTCTTCTTTGGGGCAGCCCCTGAGATATTGTAACATCGCTATCATGTCTCCCCTACTCCTTCTCTTTATTAAACTCGACCTACCCAGTTCCTGCAACCGTTCTTTGTATATTTTAGCCTCCAGTCCCCTCATCATCTTTGCTGCTCTTCTCTGCACTCTTTCTAGAGTGCACCTGGAATTAAGGAGAAACTTCCTCTAACAGTGAGGGACCATTATCCAGTGGAACAGTTTGCCACAGGAACCTGTGGGTGCTTTTCATCATTTAAGAGGTTTTTAAGAAGAGACTGAAAAGCCGCTTCCTGACATAGAATAGGGTCTCTTGCTTGAGCAGAGGGTTGCGCTAGAAGACCCCCAAGGTCCCGTCCAGCTCGATTTGGATGGATTGATGGATGGATTGACGTCTGAAACCTTGCTAAGCTTGAGAAAAAAATTGGTTTAGGGGCCTGACATGGTGACACCACAAAACAGCAATGCCCCCCAAATTAATTGGGGTGCATGTGAAGATGGGGCTGGACCCAATAACCTCATTATTTGCTATCTTAAGCTCGGTAGGAAATTGCCATTTTAATTTTTTTATCACTCAGGATCATTTCTTTGGCTGTTGTGTCACATTCGGTGTTTTTCTCACCGAGTGCAAATTGGCTCCGTCCCTGTGGCAGGAAGCATTTTTTTTTTAATGCAGCTAAGTAACCCGCATAATGCAAAGGACGAAGAATTGACAATTTAATATGGTTTGGGGGGCGCGAAGCCCATTGTAATCAAAATGAGATGGGATGAAGATGGATTCCGCGAAAAGACGATTCTGCGGGGAAAATTACCGTTATCATTTATTTGTTCGCCAAACGGGCCAGGTAAACGCTTGAATGTATTAACTTCCCTGCTTCCTTCCATAACTGCATTTTTCCCCACTATTTTTTTTTCCCTACAGTCAAATCTCGAGAGGGTTCAAAGAATATATACCGGAAGTCCTCGACTTACAACAGTTTGTTTAGTGACCATCCAAAGTCAAAGGGAAAAAAGTGACTTAGGACCAGTTTTCACACGGAGGATGGCAGCATCCTCCGTGGTCATGTGATCAAAATTCAAAGGCTTGGCATCCGACTCGTATTTATGACGGTGTCCCGGGGTCATGGGATCCTCTCTTTGCGACCTTCCGACAAGCAAAGTCAATGGGGAAACCAGATTCACTTAAAAACCGTGTTGCTAACTTAACAACTCAACAACTGTGGCAAGAAAGATTGTAAAATGGGGCAAAATTTCACTTGACAAACAGTCTTGCTTAGCAGTGGAAACTTTGGGCTCAGCTTGTGGTTGTAAGTCAAGGACGATCCATACTGCATCTTGTTGAAACTCAACCATCTGTCACACACAGTTAGTCCTCTACTTACAACCATTTGTTTGGCAATCACTTACAAGTAGGACAGCACTGAAAAATGTGACTTACACTCAGTCCTCACCCTTATGACTATTGCAGTATCCCTTACAGTCACTTGACCAAAAAGGAAAGCAGAAAGATTTGCTGGCCTATGGATTCTCAAGCCTCCTGTGAGGCTTATTACGAGGAGAGAAAATTATATAACCAAAGACCCCTCCAAAAAAAGAGATAAAAAATAAATTTTAATAAATTCAATCTCCAGCAAGAAGCAATATATTTGCTTATCTCGCCTTTATTACATTTACAGATAATTTGAGGCAGGGCAGTAGGTATATCCAATACACGTTCTTCCACCTGTTTTTCCCACAACCACCACCCTGTGAGGTGGGCTGAGTTGAGAAAGTGAGGGACTGGCTTTCATGTCTAAGATGGGACTAGAACTCACTGTCTCCTGGTGATTGGCCCAAAGTCACCCTGTCAGTTTTTATGCCTAAAGCGGGATTAGAACTCAACATCTCCTGGTGATTGGCCCAAAGAGCCAGCTCTCGTGCCTGAGGTAGGGCTAGAACTCACCGTCTCCTAGTGATTGGCCCAAAGTCACTCAGTCAGCTTTCATGCCTAAAGTGAGACTAGAACTCACTGTCTCCTGGTGATTGGCCCAAAGTCACCCAGTCAGTTTTTATGCCTAAAGCGGGACTAGAACTCAACATCTCCTAGTGACTGGCCCAAAGAGTCAGCTTTCGTGCCTGAGGTGGGACTAAAACTCACCGTCTCCTGGTGATTGACCCAAAGTAACCCAGTCAGTTTCATGCCTAAAGTGGGACTAGAACTCACTGTCTCCTGGTGATTGGCCGAAAGTCACCCAGTGGGCTTTCATGCCTATGGAAGAACTAGAACTCACCGTCTCCTGGTGATTGGCCCAACGACACCCAGTCAGCTTTTATGCCTAAAGCGGGATTAGAACTCAACATCTCCTGGTGATTGGCCCAAAGAGTCAGCTTTCATGCCTGAGGTGGGACTAGAACTCACCGTCTCCTGGTGATTGGCCCAAAGTCACCCAGTCATCTTTCATGCCTAAAGTGAGACTAGAACTCACTGTCTCCTGGTGATTGGCCCAAAGTCACCCAGTCAGTTTCATGCCTAAAGTGGGACTAGAATTCACTGTCGCCTGGTGATTGGCCTAAAGTCACCCAGTGGGCTTTCATGCCTATGGTAGAACTAGAACTCACCATCTCCTGGTGATTGGCCCAAAGTCACCCAGTCATCTTTCATGCCTAAAGTGAGACTAGAACTCACTGTCTCCTGGTGATTGGCCCAAAGTCACCCAGTCATCTTTCATGCCTAAAGTGAGACTAGAACTCACTGTCTCCTGGTGATTGGCCCAAAGTCACCCAGTCAGTTTTTATGCCCAAAATGGGACTAGAACTCACCATCTCCTGGTGATTGGCCCAAAGAGCCAGCTCTCAAGCCTGAGGTAGGACTAGAACTCACCGTCTCCTGGTGATTGGTCCAAAGTCACCCAGTCATCTTTCATGCCTAAAGTGAGAGTAGAACTCACTGTCTCCTGGTGATTGGCCCAAAGTCACCCAGTCAGTTTTTATGCCCAAAATGGGACTAAAACTCACCATCTCCTGGTGATTGGCCCAAAGAGTCAGCTCTCGTGCCTAAAGTGAGACTAGAACTCACTGTCTCCTGGTGATTGGCCCAAAGTCACCCAGTCATCTTTCATGCCTAAAGTGATACTAGAACTCACTGTCTCCTGGTGATTGGCCCAAAGTCACCCAGTCAGTTTTTATGCCCAAAATGGGACTAAAACTCACCATCTCCTGGTGATTGGCCCAAAGAGTCAGCTTTCGTGCCTGAGGTGGGACTAAAACTCACCGTCTCCTGGTGATTGACCCAAAGTAACCCAGTCAGTTTCATGCCTAAAGTGGGACTAGAACTCACTGTCTCCTGGTGATTGGCCGAAAGTCACCCAGTGGGCTTTCATGCCTATGGAAGAACTAGAACTCACCGTCTCCTGGTGATTGGCCCAAAGTCACCCGGTCAGTTTTTATGCCCAAAATGGGACTAGAACTCACCATCTCCTGGTGATTGGCCCAAAGAGCCAGCTTTCATGCCTGAGGTGGGACTAGAACTCATTGTCTCCTGGTGACTGGCCCAAAGTCACCCAGTCAGTTTTTATGCCTAAAGCGGGACTAGAACTCACCGTCTCCTGGTGATTGGCCTAAAGTCACCCAGTGGGCTTTCATGCCTATGGTAGAACTAGAACTCACCATCTCCTGGTGATTGGCCCAAAGTCACCCAGTCATCTTTCATGCCTAAAGTGAGACTAGAACTCACTGTCTCCTGGTGATTGGCCCAAAGTCACCCAGTCAGTTTTTATGCCCAAAATGGGACTAAAACTCACCATCTCCTGGTGATTGGCCCAAAGTGTCAGCTCTCGTGCCTAAAGTGAGACTAGAACTCACTGTCTCCTGGTGATTGGCCCAAAGTCACCCGGTCAGTTTTTATGCCCAAAATGGGACTAGAACTCACCATCTCCTGGTGATTGGCCCAAAGAGCCAGCTTTCATGCCTGAGGTGGGACTAGAACTCATTGTCTCCTGGTGACTGGCCCAAAGTCACCCAGTCAGTTTTTATGCCTAAAGCGGGACTAGAACTCAACATCTCCTAGTGATTGGCCCAAAGAGTCAGCTTCCGTGCCTGAGGTGGGACTAGAACTCACCGTCTCCTGGTGATTGACCCAAAGTCACCCAGTCAGTTTCATGCCTAAAGTGGGACTAGAACTCACCATCTCCTGGTGATTGGCCTAAAGTCACCCAGTGGGCTTTCATGCCTATGGTAGAACTAGAACTCACCATCTCCTGGTGATTGGCCCAAAGTCACCCAGTCATCTTTCATGCCTAAAGTGAGACTAAAACTCACTGTCTCCTGGTGATTGGCCCAAAGTCACCCAGTCAGCTTTCACGCCTAAAGTGGGACTAGAATTCACCGTCTCCTGGTGATTGGCCTAAAGTCACCCAGTGGGCTTTCATGCCTATGGTAGAACTAGAACTCACCATCTCCTGGTGATTGGCCCAAAGTCACCCAGTCATCTTTCATGCCTAAAGTGAGACTAGAACTCACTGTCTCCTGGTGATTGGCCCAAAGTCACCCAGTCAGTTTTTATGCCCAAAATGGGACTAAAACTCACCATCTCCTGGTGATTGGCCCAAAGTGTCAGCTCTCGTGCCTAAAGTGAGACTAGAACTCACTGTCTCCTGGTGATTGGTCCAAAGTCACCCAGTCATCTTTCATGCCTAAAGTGAGACTAGAACTCACTGTCTCCTGGTGATTGGCCCAAAGTCACCCAGTCAGTTTTTATGCCCAAGATGGGACTAGAACTCACCATCTCCTGGTGATTGGCCCAAAGAGCCAGCTTTCATGCCTGAGGTGGGACTAGAACTCATTGTCTCCTGGTGACTGGCCCAAAGTCACCCAGTCAGTTTTTATGCCTAAAGCGGGACTAGAACTCAACATCTCCTAGTGATTGGCCCAAAGAGTCAGCTTTCGTGCCTGAGGTGGGACTAGAACTCACCGTCTCCTGGTGATTGACCCAAAGTCACCCAGTCAGTTTCATGCCTAAAGTGGGACTAGAACTCACCGTCTCCTGGTGATTGGCCTAAAGTCACCCAGTGGGCTTTCATGCCTATGGTAGAACTAGAACTCACCATCTCCTGGTGATTGGCCCAAAGTCACCCAGTCATCTTTCATGCCTAAAGTGAGACTAAAACTCACTGTCTCCTGGTGATTGGCCCAAAGTCACCCAGTCAGCTTTCACGCCTAAAGTGGGACTAGAACTCACCGTCTCCTGGTGATTGGCCTAAAGTCACCCAGTGGGCTTTCATGCCTATGGTAGAACTAGAACTCACCATCTCCTGGTGATTGGCCCAAAGTCACCCAGTCATCTTTCATGCCTAAAGTGAGACTAAAACTCACTGTCTCCTGGTGATTGGCCCAAAGTCACCCAGTCAGCTTTCACGCCTAAAGTGGGACTAGAATTCACCGTCTCCTGGTGATTGGCCTAAAGTCACCCAGTGGGCTTTCATGCCTATGGTAGAACTAGAACTCACCATCTCCTGGTGATTGGCCCAAAGTCACCCAGTCATCTTTCATGCCTAAAGTGAGACTAGAACTCACTGTCTCCTGGTGATTGGCCCAAAGTCACCCAGTCAGTTTTTATGCCCAAAATGGGACTAAAACTCACCATCTCCTGGTGATTGGCCCAAAGTGTCAGCTCTCGTGCCTAAAGTGAGACTAGAACTCACTGTCTCCTGGTGATTGGCCCAAAGTCACCCAGTCATCTTTCATGCCTAAAGTGAGACTAGAACTCACTGTCTCCTGGTGATTGGCCCAAAGTCACCCAGTCAGTTTTTATGCCCAAAATGGGACTAGAACTCACCATCTCCTGGTGATTGGCCCAAAGAGCCAGCTTTCATGCCTGAGGTGGGACTAGAACTCATTGTCTCCTGGTGACTGGCCCAAAGTCACCGAGTCAGTTTTTATGCCTAAAGCGGGACTAGAACTCAACATCTCCTAGTGATTGGCCCAAAGAGTCAGCTTTCGTGCCTGAGGTGGGACTAGAACTCACCGTCTCCTGGTGATTGACCCAAAGTCACCCAGTCAGTTTCATGCCTAAAGTGGGACTAGAATTCACTGTCGCCTGGTGATTGGCCTAAAGTCACCCAGTGGGCTTTCATGCCTATGGTAGAACTAGAACTCACCATCTCCTGGTGATTGGCCCAAAGTCACCCAGTCATCTTTCATGCCTAAAGTGGGACTAGAACTCACCGTCTCCTGGTGATTGGCCCAAAGTCACCCAGTTTTTATGCCTAAGGCGGAAACAGAACTCACATTTTCCTGCTTTCTAGCCTGCTGCCTTAGCTACTCAACTTCTCTACCTACTTTCTTGCTGCCCTGCCTACATTTTAAACTTAAACTTTATAAAATACCCCGATGGTTTTGTTTCATGGTTTAAGACCCCCTGGGCTCTTAAACCATGAAACAAAACCATCGGGGTATTTTAAAGTTTACCGTAATAAAAGCAACTCAACTTGCTGTATAATTAAGACCAAAGGAAGGGGGAGAGGCAATAGACTTTGCAATTCACCCACATCTGTAGCAAACGGGCCTTCCTCCAGAGGTGCAATCATCCATTAACTTTCCCTTTTCATTTCTAATTACTATTAGCTGTGACGGAACCACAGCGGAGGCATTTTCGTGCGTGGGCCCCCCCTGATGCAACCCTTTGAAGATCTGCCCACAATATGGAAACTGGTCTTGGATACGAATCCTGAAAAAAAACTGGGAACATCTGTTGAGTCCTTGATCGGAGGCTTCGCTCAAAAAGGAAATAAATGTCATTTTCAATTATTTGACAGTGAAGGTTAATCCTCGATTTACAATCACAACAGAGCCCAAAATTCCTGTTGGTAAGAGAGACAGTCGTTGAGCGAGTTGTGTCCCATTTTACGACCTTTTCCTGCCACCGTTGTTAAGTTGAATCTCTGCAGTTAAATTAGTGACACAGTTGTTAAGTGAATCTTGCTTCCCCATTGACAGGAGGTCGCAAAAGGGGGAATCGCATGACCTCAGGACACTGCAACCGTCACAAATATAAGTCAAGCATCTGAATTTTGATCCCGTGACCCTGGGGATGCTGCAGTGGTCATAAGTGTGGAAAAACAGTCTTAAGTCCCTTCTTTCAGTGCTGCCGTAACTTTGAATGGTCACTAAATGAGCTCTTGTAATTGGAGAACTATCTTTTAATTAATGATTTATATCGCACGGTTCTTAAGGAATATACAGGAAGTCCTGCTTCGTTTAGTGAACTTTTTTTTTTTTAATTTGATTTATATGCCGCCCTTCTCCGGAGACTCAGGGTGGCTTACAGTGTGTTAAGCAATAGCCTTCATACTTTTGTATATATTTATACAAAGAGCGCTTATTGCCCCCACAAACTGGGTCCTCATTTGACCTGCCTTAGAAAGGATGGAAGGCTGAGTCAACCTTGAGCCTGGTGAGATTCAAACTTACAGTAATTGCAGACAGCTGGAGTTAATCACAATGCTTTTAGTCTGCTGAGCTACTCAGGCTCCTATCCTGAGGTAAATCCACATAGCAGGAGCATCCTGAGGTAAATCCATACAGCAGGAGCATCCTTTTTTTTAAAAAAAAAATGATTTATATGCCTCCCTTCTCCGGAGACTCAGGGCGGCTTACAATGCGTTAAGCAATAGCCTTCATACTTTTGTATATTTATACAAAGTCAGCTTATTGCCCCCACAAACTGGGTCCTCAATTTACCTACCTTAGAAAGGATGGAAGGCTGAGTCGACCTTGAGCCTGGCTAGGATTGAACTCGCAGTAATTGCAGGCAGCTGGATGTTAACTACTGCCTTAGTAGGAGGCATCCTACGCCACTCAGGCTCCTTTGAAGTTTGAAATTTGAAGTTACAAGGGCACTGAAAACAGTGACATATGACAGTTTCCCCACACTGATGACCATTGTCCCGGGATCAAATTTCAGATGCTTGGTAACTGATTCATATTTATGACGGTCGCAGTGCCCCAAAATTAATGGAGAATCCACTTAACAACTAATTTTACTAATTGAACAACTGCAATAATTGACTAAATAACTGTGGCAGGAACGGTCGCAAAATGGGGCAAAACTCACTTAGCCACTGTCTCGCTTAGCAACAAAAATGTTGGGCTCCATTGCGGTCGTAAGTCCAGGACTGCCTGGATCGGCTCTCCCCAGCTTTAATGTAAAAGCAATGGTATAAATCTAGGATGGCTTGAGTCATTACGGTTTATTTTTTGTTCTAATTCGTTCGGGGAGTGTAATTTTGCTCCATTTGCTAAAAATCATTTTCAGCCTTCAAGTATCTGTCAAAAAAAAAATAAAAAAAATAGAAAGCTCCTTTGGCAATTTCCTTCCCACAGATTATGGATATTTCGGTGCCTAATACTACAATTCCCCCATGTTTGTTCAGACTTTTTGCTAAATATTGACAGCCTCGTTCGAGAGACGGATTGTTCTCGCGCCACGCCTCCCCAAAATGATTCACCTGTTACGTTCAGCACAGCTCCGAGGAAATGTCAGCCTTGCTTCCTGTTTGCCCACGTGGATTTCTATCTGGATCACCTTGACAGCATCTGGGTGCTATTTTCCTTGACTCTTGTCACTGTGACGAGAGTCGCGAAAAAGGAAGAGCGGTGTAATCTGAAGGTCACACATCTCGTCCTTTGGGTTGCTACATCCAGAGAAGAAAGACCGGACCAAATAACCCCTGTGTTAGACCTCTTGGTAATCTTTGAGCTTGGTTATTTTCCTGTAGACGTTTTCTTACCGAACTATATAACATTATCAGTGCTAGTAGGGAGTGGGATTTGCGGTTTATGGACTAGTGCAGTGATCGCTAACCTTTTTGCCATTGCGTGCCAAAAGCGGGGGGTCACACGCATGCGTGCCCACATCCATAATTCTATGTGCCCCCCCCTGTGTTCCCCCCCACTTTTGGCACGTGATGGCCCAGTTGGCCCGATAGGCCCGTTTTTTGCTCTCTCCAGGCTCCAGAGCCTTTCTAGGAGCCTGGGGAGGACAAAAACAACCTTCCCCCCACCCAGAGGCCCTCCAGAGGCTGGAAACAGTGTGTTTCCTGACTTCTGGTGGGCCCAGAAGGCCCGAAAATCAGCTGGCTGGTGCACGCATGTGTGTCGGAGCTGAGCTCGCGTGCCCACCAATATGGCTCCGCGTGCCACATGCGTGCCATAGGTTCGCCATCGTGGTACTAGTGAATTAACCAGTCAGTGTTGGTGGGATTGTTCTTGATTAGGCAGTTGTGAACTGATTGCTTGTCTAAGTTGATAGCTTCTTGATAGGGTTATTATTTACTACTGTATTTAGACTGTTGGACTGGTATTAGTTTACCAATCAAGGTACTGAATAGAATACAGAATCACAGAGTGGGAAGGGACCTTGGGAGGTCCTATGCCATTTGGGACAAACGGTCTTGTTGAAAACTTCCAGTGATGGAGCACCCACAAGTTCTGGAAGCTGAACCAGTCATCTTGCTGGTTAATTGTTCTCACTGTGAGGAAATTTCTCCTTAGTTCTAGGTTGCTTCTCTCTTTAATGATCTTCCACCTATTACTTCTTCTCTTGCCTTCTGATGCTTTGATGGGAATGGCCTTGATGGTTGACTTATTGGGCTGCTATAAGATAGATAGATATGGATGAATAGATAGAGAGAGAGAGAGAGAGAGAGAGAGAGAGAGAGAGAGATATGGATGAATAGATAGAGAGATATGGATGGATAGACAGACAGACAGACAGACAGATAGAAATAGATAGATATGGATGAAAAGGATAGACAGACAGACAGACAGACAGACAGACAGACAGACAGACAGATAGATAGATATGGATGGATAGATAGATAGATATGGATGAATAGATAGATAGAGAGAGATATGGATGGATAGACAGATAGACAGACAGACAGACAGATAGATAGACAGAGATAGATATGGATGAATAGATAGATAGATAGATATAGATGAGATAGATAGATAGATACAGACAGACAGACAGAGATATGGATGGATAGACAGATAGACAGACAGATAGATAGATAGATAGATATGGATGACAAGGATAGATAGATAGATAGACAGACAGACAGATAGAGATAGATAGATATGGATGGATGGATAGATAGATAGATAGATAGACAGATAGATAGATAGATAGATAGGGATGAATAGATAGATAGATAGATAGATAGATAGATAGATAGATAGATAGATAGATATGGATGGATAGACAGATAGACAGACAGACAAACAGATAGATAGACAGAGATAGATATGGATGAATAGATAGATAGATATAGATGAGATAGATACAGACAGACAGACAGACAGACAGAGATATGGATAGACAGATAGACAGACAGATAGATAGAGATAGATAGATATGGATGACAAGGATAGATAGATAGATAGATAGATAGATAGATAGATAGATAGATAGATAGATAGATAGATACAGACAGACAGACAGACAGACAGATAGAGATAGATATGGATGGATGGATGGATGGATGGATGGATGGATGGATGGAGGGACGGACAGACTGATAGACAGACGAAGACAGTGAGGGAGGAAGAGAAACAGGTAAGTAGAACACTGTCAGGGCAAGGCACTGATATTTAACCAAAGAGCAAATCCCACTCCTTTCTAGCATTGATGGTGTTACCTAGCTGGGTCATTAGAGGAGCACCAAGGACCCCAAAGCTTGGAATCACACAACGGGGCAAGGCGGATGGGCTTTCCATTCCAGCTCCCTCCAGTCAACTTCCCATCAACCTCTTTCATTCTCCATCATCTTGAGACGGACACTCACGTCCTCGGCCAAGCGCAGTGAGCCAAGGAAGCAGTTTGCAAGCGAAGACGAAGGAAAGGATGGTGGAGACCACCATCAAGAAGATGACCTGATCTTCTCTCTAGATCTGGGACGCAAGGTCCCCCCCTCCAAACCATCTATAACAGGGCTCTCCAACCTTGGCAATTTTAAGCCTGGAGGACTTCAACTCCCAGAATTCCCCAGTCAGCAAAGCTGGCTGGGGAATTCTGGGAATTGAAGTCCTCCGGGCTTAAAGTTGCCAAGGTTGGAGACCTCTAGTCTATAATATATACTCTATATAAAGCCAACCTCCCTTGTTCAATGGAAGGCATACAATCTCCAGTCTATGAGTCCTGATGCTTTTCCCCATTGCTATAACAACGGGCTATTTTTAAGTTCCAACAGCTGGATTTGTGTCTTTGAATCCCAGTCCTAAGATGACAAAAATGTGATTTCTTTTCTTTCTTTCTCTCTCTCTCTCTCTTTGCAATATTACCGAAAAAATGTCAGAGGCCACGGGCAGAGCTAAAAAAAAAAAAAAAAATTCCTATGTATTTGCATGAAAGGATCGCAGGGTGCAGGGAAAATATTTTAAAATATGCAGCATATGTTGCCTTGTAGGAGCTTCAAGCCGGCTGAGGATGGGATGTGTTCGTCATTTTAAATGTTTACTGGGGTAATTTCATTTTAATTGTTGTGGGCCAAAATATTTAATATCTTTTAAAATTGTTTTAAATTTTATATTTCTGGGTTTTAAGTTGGCTGAACACCGTTGACTGAGTCCCTAGGGAGAAGGGCAGTATATAAAAACAAACAAACAAACCGAAAAGCAGAGTTAGATTTTATTTTTATTAACAAGTAGTCCTCGACTTACGATCACAATACCCACCGTCCCTATCCTACCATCCCCATTTATTCGAATGCATTTCCCGTATTCATAATCACATTTATACATATATCTCTTATCTTAGACATGCCTGACAAATAAATAAAATAAATAAAAATAAATAAGACAATTCCGATCACTAAGGGAAACATTTCTTCAGTGAGAAATGTTTTGCGCTCTCTCTTGCCACCGTTGTTAAATAAATCACTGTAAGTTGTTAAATTAGTCAAACTGTTTTTAAGTGAATCGGGTTTCACTTGATTTTGCTCATCAGAAGGTCGCAAAAAAAGGGATTATGTGACCCCAGGATACCGCAACCGTCATAAATATGAATCACTTGCCAAGTGGCTGAATTTTGATCATGTGACGACAGGAAAGCTGCAACCGTCGTTAAGTGTGAAAAATGGTCACAGCTCAAACAACCAGTCAACAAGAATTCTGGGAGTTGATGTCCAGATACCTTAAACCTCTGCAGCCAGTATGAATTCTGGGAATTGAAGTCCAGATATCCTAAACCCATACCCAACAGGAATCCTGGGAGTTGAAGTCAAGATATCAAACCCTCAGCCACCAGGAATTCTGGGGGTCAATTTCTAGATATCCTAAACCCATAGCCAACAGGAATTCTGGGATATCTCAAACCCTCAGCCAGCATGAATTCTGGGAAGTGAAGTCCAGATATCTTAAATCCATAGCCAATAGGAATTCTGAGACTTGAAGTCAAGATCTCAAACCCTCAGCCACCAGGAATTCTGGGAGTCAATTTCCAGATATCCTAAACCCATAGCCAACAGGAATTCTGGGATACCTCCAACTCTCAGCCAGCATGAATTCTGGGTACTGAAGGCCCTATATCCTAAACCCTCAACCAGTGTGAATTCTGGGAACTGAAGTCCAGCTATCTAAAAGTTGCCCCGTTTGAGAAGTACCGAGGTAACCCAAGCCATGTCTTTTTTTAGTAGCCGTAAAAGCTCTCCTAGGTCAGCCCTTTAAATCCTGCTAATTATAACAGGATCTACTCCTGGCTTTCAGATTACGCCTTGACAGATCCTGGATGCTCAGATCAGGAGGAGCAACTGTATAGAAGGAAAGGAGGCGGTTTACACCAATCCCTTAATTCTAAATCTCTGTCTCATTTGATGCAACTTTAATTGCCGAGTTAATTTAAGCCCCTAAAATGACGTTGTGCCTTCGGACCATAAATTTGTGATATTTTCCAAACCAGGTTATTATTATTATTATTTACTGCATTTCTTGGTTGCTTTTCTGAATTTTATGCTCAACCACCTATAAATTCACGTTCCACTTACAGCAGCATATTATTTTAATTTCATTTCTTAAACTTATAAGCCTACACAGGTAGTCCTCGACTCACAACCACAACTCACCCCCCCCCCAAATTTCTGTTGTTAAGTGGGACAGTTGTTAAAGGACTCTTCCCCCATTTTGCGATCTTTCTTGCCGTAGTTGTTAAGTGAATCACTGCAATTGTTAAGCAAGTAACCCGGTTGTTAAATGAATCTGGATTGCTCATTGACTTTGCTCGTCAGAAGGCCGCAAAAGGGGTTCACTGCAACCGTCATAAATAGGAGTCGGTCGCCAAGAGTCTGAATTTCGATCACGTGACGATGGGGATGCTGCAACAGTCGTACGTCTGAAAAACGGTCGTTAAGTCACTTTTTTCAGGGCCGTTATAACTTCGAACGGTCACTAAATGAAGTGTTATAAATTGAGGACTATCTATATTGGTTGGAGGATGGAGAGAAGGGAAGGAGTGCAGAGACGTCACTGGACTGTTCTTCTAGACTCACGGGAGGGGAGGCAAAAAAGTCAAAATGGCACCCAGGATTATGTGATCAGAGCCCTGTGATTTTTCTTAGGTGTGTCGCGAGTCTGAGTAGTCCCTATGAACATAGCCACACCCATCCTGTCACATGACCAGATAGCCACGCCCACCTGGTCACATGACCACCAAGCCACCCCCCCCAACTAAGTTCCGCCCACGGAACCGGTTGTTAGAAAAATTGAATCCCATCACTGGTCGCGACTCACATCCAGAAGGAATGGAGTTGGTGTTTTTGACACACAGAGACACACCCAAGCTCAACCCTGGAGCTTGAAGCACAGTAAAACAATTTGGCCACAGAATAGGAAATGGGGAATTCTGGAAAAACTGAATTCTCATTTAATTTTCATGAAAGCGATAAGATTTTTCTAAAGTCAGCTTGACTTTATTAGATTGGGCGCAGCATTGAAATGGGAGCAGCATTCCTCACGCAAAACAGTGAGATTTCTGGCTGGCATTTTACCTTGGAGAGGTAGCAGATCTGGCATTTTAGTGACAAATAATTCTTAATTGCATTGGCAGCTCAGACGGTACTAATAATATTGCGGCCTACGGTGAACACGCTTTATATTTGTAGAGGGTGACTGTCATGGCAAATGATTGCCCCGTGGAAGTTATTCTAGGCTTCTGTGTATTTTTTTAAATCACAAAGAAAGCAAAAGAATCACGGAGTGTATGAGTCGGAAGGGAAGTTAGAAGTCTTCTCCTTCAAACGCCTTCTAATGACTTAGGTCCGAGATATTTGCAAGACCTTCTCCTGCCTGCTTCCCGCCATCCTGTTCGCTCACATAGGGCCGCTCTCCTCAGGGTCCTGACGGCCAGCCAATGTCATCTAGCAGTGCCCAGGGGTAGGGCATTCTCTGTGGGTGCTCCCACCCTCTGGAATGAGTTACCTACCGAGCTCCGGACGGCTCCTGATCTCCGCTCCTTTCGTCGGGAGCTGAAGACTTGGCTGTTCAAGCAAATAGGCTGACTCTGATTCTGGGTTTATTATTTATCATTAATTAGTTATTTGATTTAAAATATGATTTTATTGTACATGTTTCTTAACTTGTGTTCGCCGCCCTGAGTCCTTCGGGAGAAGGGCGGCATATAAATACATGTAATTAATTAATTAATTAATTAATTAAATAAATAAATAAATAAATAAAGTGCAAACCCATGAAATCAGCAGGTGAGAAGGGCGGCAAACAAACAAACAAACAAATAGCAAACCCATGAAATCAGCAGGTGACCATCTCAGACAAGTGACAGTAACAGTAACTTATTGGAAGGGACCTCGGAGGTCATCTACTCCAACCCCCTTCTCAGGCAGGAGACCTGTACTAGGGATTCGAACCGCCGAACTGCCGATCTTTCTGATCGACAAGCTGAGTGCCTTAGCCACTCGAGCCCCCTAGTCAGGTTATGTCCAGTCTTTTCTTAAAAACCTCCAGAGATGGAGCACCTACAACAATGAAATTCAATGTAGAGAATAGGAAAGTCTTACACTTAGGCAAAGAAAAACCGAAAGGACCCATATAGACTGGGTGAAACCAGGTTTAATAGCAGTGACTGTGAGAGGGATCTTGGCGTCTTAGTGGACAACCAGTTAAATAGGAGCCAGCAGTGTGTGGCAGCTGCCAAAAAAGCCAATGCAATCCTAAATTGCATTAACAGAGGGATACAGTCAAGATCAAGGGAGGTTCTAACACCAATCTATAAAGCCTTAGTAAGGCCACATCTGGAGTACTGCATCCAGTTTTGGTCACCACATTATAAAAAAGATGTGGAGACTCTGGAAAGAGTGCAGAGAAGAACAACAAAGAGGATAAGAGGCTAAAACATAGGATGAACGGTTGCAGGAACTGGGCCTGGCTAGTCTAGGGAAGAGAAGGACCAGGGGAGACAGGAGAGCATCTTCCAATATTTGAGGGGCTGCCCCAGAGAGGAGGAAGGGGGTCAAGCTGTTTTCCAAAGCACCCGAAGGCCAGACAAGGAATAATGGATGGAAACTGAACAAGGAGAGATTCAACCTGGAAATAAGGAGGAATATGCTGATAGTGAGAACAATCAACCCATGGAACAGAAGTTGCCTTCAGAAGTTGTGGGAGCTTCATCACTGGAGGCTTTCGAGAAGAGACTAGACTGCCATCTGTCAGAAATGGTGCAGGGTCTCCTGCTTGGACGAGGGGTTGGACTAGATGACCTCCAAGGTCCCTTCTCACTCTGTTAATCTGTAAACTTCTGGCGACAAACTGTTCTACTGGTAAATTGTTCTCACTGTTAGGAAGTCCCTCCTTAATTCCAGGTTGCTTCTCTCCTTGATTAGTTTCCATCCATTGTTGGATGGTCCTTTGAAGGCAAAAGGAGTGAGAAATTATGTTGTACCGGTAGTCCTCGACGTACAACCGCAATGGTGCCAAAAATTTCTGTTGTTTAGTGAGACATGTGTTAAGTGAGTTTTGTCCCCATTTTACAACCTTTCTGGCCTCCGTTGTTAAGTGAATCACTGCAGTTGATAAGTTAGTAACCTGGCTGTTAAGTAAATCTGTCTGCCTCACTGACTTCACTTGTGAGAAAGTCGCAAGAGGGGGTCACGTGACCTTGGGACACAGCGACGGTCATAAATCTGAACCACTGGCCGAGTGTCTGAATTTTTATCACGTGACCATAGGGATGCGGCAAAGGTTGTAAGTGTGAAAACTGGTCATAAGTCACATTTCTCAGTGACGTTGTAACTTGGAATGGTTGCTAAATGAATTGTTGTAAGTCGAGGACTACCTGTACTGAGTGTCAAGGAATAGTTTGGTTTAGTGGTGAAAGCATCAGTCTAGAAACCAGGAGACTGTGAGTTCTAGTCTCGCCTTAGGCATGAAAGCCGGCTGGGTGACTTTAGGCCAATCACCAGAAGACGGTGAGTTCTAGTCCCACCTTCAGCATAAAAACTGACTGGGAGACTTTGGGCCAATCACCAGGAGACTGTGAGTTTTAGTTCCGTCTTATGCATGAAAGCTGATTGGCTGACTTTGGGATAATCAGGAGGAGATGCTGAGTCCTAATCCCGCTTTAGGCAAAAAAAAAACCCCGACTGGATGACTTTGGGCCCATCATTCTCTCTCAGCCCAACCCACCTCACAGGGTTGTTGTTGTGGGGAATATAATAGGCAGAAGAAGGTGTATCGGATATATTCACCATCTTATTTCTCAAAGCAATAAAAAGCAGGCTGCAAATAAATAAATAAATGCAATAAAAAATAAAGGACGTTGTTGGGAAAATGTTCCCAGGTTTTTTTTTTTCTCGGCTTCAGGCTGCAACGGCTACTCCCAAAATTCTCCAACCGGACAATCTATTCAATGGCAGAGCAAAATCAAAGGAGAAAGACGAAATCCCAACAATTTCTTTCATTGGGTGTGATGGGCAATTTAGCAAAAACACAAATCTGCAGTGTTGTTATGGAAACGGAGAATAACTGTAAAAGGAAACAAAGGCAAGAGTTAAAACCGCCAGGAAAAAAGGATGTCCTTCGCTTGCCCGAATCTGTATTTCAGACCAAATGGGTGGTTCTCGATTTACAACAGTTCACTTAGTGACGGTTTGGAAGTTGCAACATCATCACTGAAAAATGTGACTTGTGAGCATTTCTCACACTTATGTTGTGGCCCGTACGCAGCCTATGCAGCTAGTAGCTGATTCAGGCAGCGAGGAGGCTGGTGTGGTGCTGCGCCAGCAGCCTGTGCAGCTGGCACTCGAGTCGGACAATGAGGAGGCTGGAGAAGATGTGGTACCAGAGGTGGGGATTCAGCCAGGGCCTTCAGAACCTCCAGAAGATCCCATAAGTGAAGAGGAGGAAGAGGAGGAGCCTCTTCTTGATGCAGGAGTGGCTCCTCAGGTGGAGGTCTCCTCGAGAGTAAGGCTTGGGGCGAATTGGCCACTCCCTTAGCCTATTTAAGGAGGAACACTGACTGAAGCAATTTGCAGGGAACAACTTCATTCACATACCTTCGTGTCTTGTCTTGCTTATCTGATCAGCTTCCTGCAAATGTCTCTCTTAGCAACATAAATTTTGGGCTCAACTGTGGTCATAAGTTGAGGACTATCTGCATACATAGCCCTCGGCTTAACGACAATTCGTTTAGTGGATCAGTTCAACTGTGGCAAACAGAGTCGTAAAATGGGCCGAAACCCACTTAACAACGGCCATGCTGAGCAGTAGAAATGTTGGGCTCCATTGTCATCGTAAGTCGAGGACTTCCCGTACACAGGAACCCAAATATTGTGAGTTTAATGGAAGAATGAAGTGCAAGTTAGAATTTATTTGCATGAAGCAGAATCACACGTTCTCCAAAAAGAACCGTGTTATTAGTCTAAAGAAATAAAAAAAATGGAGGATTCTGATAGCCTTTTTCTGACTTAACAAAAGGCATCATACTCGGATACAAAATAACAGAGTCGGAAGGGACCTTGGAGGTCTTCTAGTCCAACCCCCTGCTTAGGCAGGAAATCCTACACCACTTCAGAGAAATGGTTATCCAACCTCTTCTTAAAAACGTCCAGTGTTGGAGCATTCACAACTTCTGGAGGCAAGTTGTTCCATGGATTAATTGTTCTCACTGTCAGGAAATTTCTCCTTAGTTCTAGGTTGCTTCTCTCCTTGATGAGTTTCCATCCATTGTATCTTGTTCTGCCTTCAGGTGCTTTGGAGAATAGCTTGACTCACTTTTCTTTGTGGCAGCCCCTGAGATATTGGAAGACTGCTATCATCTCACCCCTAGTCCTTCTTTTCATTAAACTAGACATACCCAGTTCCTGCAACCGTTCTTCATATGTTTTAGCCTCCAGTCCCTTAATCATCTTTGTTGCTCTTCTCTGCACTCTTTCCAGAGTCTCAGCATCTGTTTTATATTGTGGTGACCAAAACTGGATTTGTTTTGCGGGAGCCTGGATAGCTCAGCAGACTAAAAGCATTGTGATTAACACCAGCTGTCTGCAATTACTGTAAGTTCAAATCTCGCCAGGCTCAAGGTTGACTCAGCCTTCCATCCTTTCTAAGGTAGGTCAATTGAGGACCCAGTTTGTGGGGGCAATAAGCTGACTTTGTATAAATATACAAAAGTATGAAGGCTGTTGCTTAACGCATTGTAAGCCGCCCTGAGTCTCCGGAGAAGGGCGGCATATAAATAATAATAATAAAAAAAACCCAGAGTCTGCAAGGATAGTCATTTCTCCTTTGAGGATCATCCTATCCGGGCTATCTCTTGTCTTCCAGGAAGGTGGGATTGGGGATGGTGCGGAGAGGTCCCCAACAGCCTACTATAACCAGAAAGATGCATGCATAAGCAAACCTTGATAGCAGTTTACTGTATACCTCCAACCCACATCTTACCATGTGGAAAAAAAGGAGACACGAATCGTTCGCAATCCTGGGTGCAAATTTGCCGGTTGCAGCCTCCGTAAGGATGTTCCTGCATCGAGGGGGTAGGACATGAACGTTGCTATGGTAATTATTATTTTTCTCCATCAGGGTGGAAACTTGATACGGATTCTGAGCTAGCGAAGAGCAATTATGGCAATCGGGAAGTTGTGCAAGGACCGATATCAAGATGTGTTGCGTTTATTTTAATACACAAGCAACGGTTACACACTTGAGGAAGGAAGGGCAGCAGGAGGAAAGGATAAAATTATTTACGGAGGTGTGAAGAACAAAAGCGATACGGGTAAGTAGTCCTCGACTTAGGACCGTAATTGTGACAAGGATTTTTTTGTTGCTGAGTAAGGTGGTTGTTAAGTGAGTGTAGGGTTTCCTGCCTAAGCAGGGGGTTGGACTAGAAGACCTCCAAGGTCCCTTCCAACTCTGTTATTCTATTCTATTCAGAGTCACACCCAATGTTATGGTGTGACGGTTAAAGGAATCTGTGCAGTCGTTAAGTGAATCACATGGTTGTTAAAACAAATCTTGTTTTTCCCTGTTGACTTTGCTTGTCTGAAGTTGGGTGGGATGGTCAAAGGGCGGTCACATGACGGTCATAAATACAGAGAGTGCTAGATGACCACTGGATAACTTTCTATTCACTATATTCTAAAAGCAACTATATTCTGAAAGCAGGATATGCATCCGATTAGAGAAAGTACAAGCTCAGCTTAAAATCTTTTGATATTCTGAGAGGCCCCTTTAGACCTGTCAAAAGATAGGAATGAAATATAGTTAAAAGGCTAGTAAGACCAAGAATAGCACCTGCGCGGGAAGTCATTTATCACAGAATGATTGTTTGGCAAGGATAATGTAAAACTTTAGTAATAAGGAAATGTCAATTAAATGTAACGGATGTATGTTAACCATATATGGAAAGTTGCTGTGTTAGCAGAATCCTTTGTTTGAAACAGTATAAAATTGTCATGTAATCATGGACGCTTCACTCAAAGCTAAGATGGGAATCGAGCTTCTGAGTCTTTGCGCAAATAAACTCTCTCTCTGGCTGACTTAGGGATGTTGCTTGGTCACTTCATTCCATAACAATACGACCACAAACGGAGCCCAAAAATTCTGTGGCGGAGCGAAACAACTTTCAAGCGAATTTTGCCCGATTTTAGGAGCTTTCTTGCCACCGTTGTTAAGTGAATGACTCAAGTTGCTCGGTTAGTAACACGGTTGTTAAGTGAGCCTGGCTTCCCCATTGACAGTGCTTGCCAGACGGTCACAAAAGGGGATCACCTGACTCTGGGACACTACGATCGTCATAAATATGAGTCAGTTGCCAAGTGTCCGGATTTTGATCATGTGACCGTGGGGATGCTGCAACGGTCGTAAAGGTGAAAAAACAGTGGTTAAGTCCCTTTTTTAAGTGCTGTTGCTACTAAGTGAACTGTCGTAAGTCGAGGATTGTCTATACAGGCCATTGCCAAGAGTCTGAATTTTGATCAGGCAACCATAGGAATCCTGCAACCGTCGTAAGTGTGAGGATCAACCATGTCACTTTTTTTTCCCAATGCCGCTGTTACGTTGACTGGTCGTTAAATGAGTGGATGTAAGTAGTTGAGGACTACCTGTGCAGGGATCCTGTGGGCCTTTGTGGTTTTATCGAGGGACTGATGGATTGAATTAATTGGTTGACTGAATGAATGATTTCACATCCCATCAAAATCTCACGAAATCTCTTGGCCGATAAATAAAAATAATGCGCTGTACAGGAAAAAGAGCAAAATTGAACCAAAGACAAATTCCTTGTGTGTCCAATCACACTTGGCCAATAAGGAATTCTATTCTATTCTGTTCTGTTCTGTTCTGTTCTGTTCTGTTCTGTTCTATTCTATTCTATTCTATTCTATCCCCATATTCTATTCTATTGTCTTCTATTCTACTCTACTCTACTCTACACTATTCTTATCCTATCCTATTCCCATATCCTATTCTATTCCCATATTCTGTTCTGTTCTGTTCTGTTCTGTTCTGTTCTATTCTATTCTATTCTATTCTATTCTATTCTATTCTATTCTATTCTATTCTATTCTATTCTATTCTATTCTATTCTATTCTATCTTATTCCCATATTCTATTCTATACTATTCCATTCCATTCCATTCCATTCCATTCTTATCCTATTCTATTACTAGAATACCGAAGAATACCAAATCGCCAAAGAGGTTGTAGAAAAAAATGGTTTTAATAATTTGGGCAAAACTCGCTTAACGAATGTCTGGCTTAAGCAACAAAACTTTTAGGCTCAATTGCAGTCGTAAATCAAGGACTAACTGAACTTTCTAACCTCAGCCCCTACACCCCTGGCTTTGTTCTTAATTTTCTATTTTATTTCATATCCTTTTGTTATATGCTTTCCCTTTCCGGAGAATTATCTTTACGGCAAGTTATATGAAATAAAATTGGCAATAAAACTGGAATTGCAAAAACTAAAAGCCAACAGCAGAATAAGGCCGTAAAATGCAAGGATAGTCTTTGAAATCCTATAATAGCTGCCCAGAGTCGCCTTATAAGGGAGACGGGAGGAATTTAATCAAAAATAAAGAAATATAAATAAAAGAAATAATGGGCCAGGATGCTTTCCCTTTATTTCAAGGTGGGCCAAAGTTTGTTTGGCAAAGCACTTTCTAAAGTCCAGGGAGTCCTCGGGTTACAACCACAATTGAGCCCAAAACTTCCAGTGCTAAGCAAGTCAGTTCTTAAAGTGAGCTCTGCCCCCTCTTGCCAGGGTTGTTAAGTGAATCACTGCAATTAGTAACCAGGTGGTTAAATGAATCCGGCTTCCACATGGACTTTGCTAGAACACGTGATCGCAAGACACGGCAACCGTCATAAGTATGAGTCAGTTGCCAAATGCCTGAAGTTTGATCAGGCGGCCACAGAGATGCTGCATTGGTCGTAAGTGTGAGAACGGGTCAGGAGTCACTCTTTTTCGGGGCTGTTGTAAATTCGAACGGTCACTAAATGAACTGTCATAAGTTGAAGGTTTTATTACACAGGGATTCCCCGACTACCTGTAGCATCATGGGCAGCTAGGAAAAAAAGGCATCAAATATTCATTGCAATAACAGTAGTAAGGGGATAAGGTACAAGTAGTCCTCAAACTATAACCATTCACTTAGTGACGGTCCGAAGGAGTGGTGCGGCGGCCTAGAGGTGGAGCTCTCGCCTCACAATCAGGAGGCTGTCTGTTCAATCCTGGGTAGAGGCAGATATTTCTCTCTTTGGGCACAATGAGGATATATCTGCTGGACAAAACTCCGCGCTGGCGACAGGAAAGGGCATCCGGCCACGAAAACACTCAGCTCCATTCAGTTGCCCAGACACCACCCTGCAAGGGATTATGGGGGTCGTTAAAAGAAGATGATGATTTAGTGATAGTTCGAAGTTGCAACGACAGTGATGAAAGTGACTTATGACCGGTTTTCACACTTTACAACCATTACAGCATTCTCATGGTTGCAAATCAGTGGTGGGTTGCCCCCGATTCGGGCCGTTTCTATAGAACCGGTAGTAAAACTGGCGGGAAGCTCCGCCCACTGATACTGACGTCATCAGAAGTGATCTGCGCATGCGATCCTGTTGCGAACCGATAGTAAAAGTAAGTAGAACCTATCCCTGTTGCAAATGTTTCACTTAGCAATTTATGGGCATGTGCGCCAGGGAGCTGCTATTCCAGTTTCCGGCGTGCCCGCATGCGCGAAGACCAGCTGACTGGTGTGCTTGTGTGCGCAGGAACCCGGAAGAGAACTGGCATGCCTGGAGAGCTGGCTCTGCGTGCCACTTCCAGCACACATGCCTTAGGTTCCCCATCATGGCTCTTAGGCTAAGAGTCAATATGACTTTGATGCAGTGGTGAAATCCAATTTTTTTTACTACCAGTTCTGTGGGCGTGGCTTGGTGCGCATGGCAGGGGAAGGATACTGCAAAATCCCCATTCCCTCTCCACTCCTGGGAGAAGGATATTGCAAAACTTCCATTCCCATCCCACTCTGGGGCCAGCCAGAGGTGGTATTTGCCAGTTCTCCGAACTGCTCAAAATTTCTGCTCCCGATTCTTTAGAATCTGTCAAAATCTGCTGGATTTCACCCCTGCTTTAATCGCTATGTCATAATTTCTGGGAAGAAAATCTTTCAATTCCTTCCCAAAAAAAAAAAAAAAAAGAAAAATTGGAAGAATTTCAATTTCAGAAATCAATCTCCATTCATCTTTTAATTATCCTCGACCCGTAAAACAGTTTTCTCTGGAAACAGAAACAAAGAAGGAGGAAAAAAAAAAAACAAAACCACGCCAAACTTTTTTGTATGGCCTTGGGGAAAATCAAACTGATTCGCTTCAGAGAGGCAGAAGGAGATTTATTTCCCCTCGTGAATTCTCAGTGGAAACACGTGACTTTCTGAGTCACGACAACGTGTTTCATTTGGCATGTAAGATATAGGTGTGTTGCACCCGGGAGGGGGTTTAATGACAGGATGTGTGTGTGTGTGCGCGTGTTGCATAAATGTTATTCTTCAGGCTGACTTTTCATGTTCCACGGCTTCAACCATCACAGTTCTGTACAAATTACTGTTATTTCAATAGCTGCCATGAGCTAGTCACAATAATAATGATAATATATATTAGAAATGGCTCTGTTTTCAGCTACAGCTGGGCATTCAAAATGGCTTCGAACGCAGCAAAGGATTATGGGAACCTCTTTTTGCGGCCTCCTGTCACTTACCTTTGCTACCGGTTAGCTTCTGCGCATGCGCAGAGAGTATTTGATGACGTCGCCCGCCGCTGCCTCCTGACAATTAGAGCACATGGGGGAGCCTGCTTCACTGAACAACGATGTTCCTAATTGAACCACTGCAGTGACTCACTTAACCACGGCGGCCAGAGAGGTCGTAACACGGGGCAAAATTCACTTTGCACCCGTCTCACTTAGCAACAGAAGTGTTGGGCTCGACTGCGGTCGTAGGGTCGAAGGCCACCTGTGTGGCCAGCATACACAAAAGATAATTTTATCCAGAGGTGTTGTGGCTCCGTTGCCTGAGCCAGGGCTATCGACAGATGCAGACTCTGAAAGTGAGGGAGAGGAGTTGGCATGGCCTCCCTATCCAGGACCCTCCTCTCTGGCAATGCCTCCGGAGGACACCGAAGGGCAAGAGACAGGCCCAGAGCCAAGCACGTCCATGCAGCCACAGGTGGACAGTGATGAGGGTAATGAGTCTTGGCTGGACCCTCGGCAGCGTTGCAGGGATAGGCGCACGCAACAGAAGAAAAGGCATGCCAGAGATTAGGCTGAGTCACTGGACCACACCCCACAGGGTATAAAAGGGGGTGAGGTGGCCATTCAGACTCTGTGACAGACAAAACTAACTACTATTGAGTCACATTGCATCTTTGGAAACAACATTATCGGACTTGGATTTATTTTACGAACTGGACAATTTTTGACTGTGGGTATTTTGTTTATTGAGTAAAAGTTCTTGGCAAGCAGCTACTGGGTGCCAAGCGTCTTATCGGAAGAATTGGTTGTCTGTCAGTTTATTTAACTCCTGTCTGTCTGTCTGTCTGTCTCTGTGTGTGTGTGAGACGGGGACAGAACAAGAGGTAGGATTCACTTATCTTCCCTATCGGTTCGCAAATGTGAGCATGCGTGCAAGAGAACTCGCTTCACTCGCAAGCACCACCTCTGCGCATGCTCACGGCCTTCTGCGCATGCACAGTAGTCGCACATTACATCCGGGCGGGTGGGCGGAGCTTCCCGCAGTTGCCGCTACCGATTCGCGCAATCCGGAGAGAACCGGCTGAATCCACAACTGATTTTATCCTCTGAGCGACTTTTATAGTTAGCTCTCGACTTACAACAGTTCGTGGAGGAACAGTTCAAAGTTACAACGGCACTAAATAAGTGACTTACGACCACTTTTCACAGTTCCAACCTTTGCAGCATCCTCAGGATGATGTGATCCGACTTCAAAAGCTTGGCCAATGACTCGTATTTACAACGGCTGCAGGACCCTCTGATGACCAAAATCAACGGGGAAAGCCAGATTTGCTTAACGACCATGTTCCGAATTTAAACAACGGCAGTGATTCACTGAACAACAGTGGCCAGAAAGATGGGGCATAGCTCACTTAGCCAATGTCTCGCTTAACAACAGAAATGTCCAGCCCAATTGTGGTCGTACGTCGAGGGCTGCCTGTATTCGAAAAACACATCCTGACAACCCAGGAACTCAAAAAGAATTCCTATGTTATCCAGACTCTGAAGATCAGACAGATGTATGCGTTCTGTGCTTAATTAAGTTTGAGTATTTTAAGACTGAATCCTGCACACTGACATACATAATTACCTGATTTGAAGGGAGAATATATTAACGAAGGACTCCCGAGGATGATTAGCATAACTACACAAAGAGTTATGATTTTCGGCACCAATTAGTTATCTTCTAACAGGCACTTGGCTCTGGGGTGATGAGAACTCTACGGAAGTGAATTATCAGTCCCATACAGAATCATACCTGGCCTAGTGGATAAGGCCAGTGATGGGATTCAAATAATTTAACAACTGGTTCTCTGCCCTTATGACCAGCTGGGTGGGCGTGGCCATGGAGGGCGTGGCCAGGGGGTGTGACGGGCAGCACTTGGCCTTCTGTACCGCCCTGGGAACAAAAACAGGCCGCCGAGAGGCCGCGCCGCGACCCCCGTGCCCTGTTTTGGGCCTAGGAGGCCTCCCTACATTTACCTGGGAGCCAAAATGGGGCCAGCCAGCAATTTAACTACCGGTTTCCTCAAACCGGCTGAATCCCGCCACTGGTTAAGACACAGGGTTTATCGACTGGAAGACTGGCAGTTGAAAATCTAAGTGCCGCGCGACGGGGTGAGCTCCCGTTCTTTCCCTCAGCTCTTCCCACCCGTGCCGTTCGAAAGCATGCAAAAGTGAGTAGATAACTAGGCCACCCGAATCATTCACTTAGTGACCGTTTGAAGTTAGAGCATCACTGAAAACGGCAGACTTATGACCGCCTTTCTGACTTATGACCGTTGCGGAATCTCCATGATAACATTCAGATGCTAGGCAACCGACTCGTATTTCCATCAATCAATCGGAATAGAGCTGGAAGGGACCTTGGGAGTCATCTAGTCCAACCCTCTTCTTAGGCAGGAAACCTTATGCCATTTTAGGCCAATGGTTGTCCAATCTCTTCTTAAAAACTTCCAGTGTTGGAGCATTCACAGCTTCTGGTGGCAAGTTGTTCCACTGGTTAATTGTTCTCACTGCCAGGAAATTTCTCCTTAGTTCTAGGTTGCTTCTCTCCTTGATTAGCATCCAGCCATTGTTTCTTATCTTGCCTTCTGGTGCTTTGGAGAACAGCTTGACTCCCTCTTCTTTGGGGCAGCCCCTCAAATATTGCTGCTATCATGTCCACCCTAGTCCGCTTTTTCTGCAGACTAGCCATGCCCAGTTCCTGTAACCGTTCTTCATATGCTTTTGTCTCCAGGTCAGCGGCGAAATTAAATAATTTCCCCTATTGGTTCTGTGGGCGTGGCTTGCTGGGGGGAGGTCATGTGACTGGGTGGGCGTGGCCAACTCGACATCACTCACATCGAGGGGCTCCTCACCGGCCCCTCCCCTCCCAGCCACTCCTTCTCGCGAACGGAAGGAAAATGGGGAGGGGAATATTCCTGCCTACCATCCTTAGAATAGAATAACAGAGTTGGAAGGGACCTTGGAGGTCTTCTAGTATAACCCCCTGCCCAGGCAGGAAACCCTACACCACTTCAGACAAATGGTTATCCAACATCTTCTTAAAAAAACTTCTAGTGTTGGAGCATTCATAACTTTTGGAGGCAAATTGTTCCACTGATTAATTGTTCTATCAGGAAATTTCTCCTTAGTTCTATGTTGCTTCTCTCCTTGATGAGTTTCCACCCATTGCTTCTTGTTCCACCCTCAGGTGCTTTGGAGAATAGCTTGACTTCCTCTTCTTTGGGGCAGGTTCAATCAATTGATTGAATCAGAGCTTACTTCCAATTTCAGGAAAAAACACCCATGGTGAACAATGGGTATGCTTAATGACCATTGTACTTACTTTATGTCCGCCATGATTGCTTAACAACTGCTGGGAAAAAAAATACGTTATGAAATTAGGACGGTCAGATGGGTGTTTAAATTTATGAACACCCATTCGGAAGAATGAATTCACTTAAGAGCCAGGTGATTCAATTAATGACCATGTGATTCAGTGTACAAGCACAGTGATGCACATTATGGCCATCGTAAAAAATGGTCAGCAAATCGTGTTCGTGTGGTCCCTCAAACTTACAACCGTCATGACACCCGACAGAAATTCCAGGCTCCCTCATAAATTGAAGAATTGCCTGTATAATGGGTGAAAAGCCTGTGCTAAAATTGCAATTTAATCTAAGGCTCATGTCATATTTATATATTGGGAGGCCACATGTGTGTGTGAGTGAGAGAGAGAGAGGAGAGAGAGAGAGAGAAAGTGAGAGGAGAAAAAGAGAGAGGAGAGAGAAAGAGAGAAAGAGAGAAGTGAGAGAGAAAGAGAGAGTGAGAGGAGAAAAAGAGAAAGGAGAGAGAGAGAAACAGAGAGAAACAGAGGAGAAAGAAAAAGGAGAGAGAGAGAGAGAAAGTGAGAGGAGAAAGAAAAAGAAAGGAGAGAAACAGAGGAGAAAGAAAAAGGAGAGAGAGAGAGAGAAAGTGAGAGGAGAAAGAAAAAGAGAGGAGAGAGGAGAGGAGAGAGAAAGAGAGAGTGAGAGTGAGAGGAGAAAAGAGAGAGAAAGTCAGGGGAGAAAGAGAAAAAGGAGAGAGGAGAGAGAGTGAAAGGAGAAAAAGAAAAAAGAGAGAAAGAGAGAGAGGAAAGAGTGGAAGGAGAAAGAGAAAAAGCAGAAAGAGAAAGTCAGAGGAGAAAGAGAAAAAGGAGAGGGAGAGAGGAAAGAGAGAGTAAGAGGAGAAAAAGAAAAAAGAGAAAGAATGAGTGACAGGAGAAAGCGAAAAAGGAAAGAAAGAGAGAGAGAGAGAGAGAGAGAGAGAGAGAAAGAGAGAGGCATTTAAAAGACTTAATTAGGAATAATGTTCTTTCAGTTACCCTCCAAAAAAACTTTCCGTTTGGTCTGTGACAGAAAAAGCTATAAATTACAATTAAAAACCCTCGCAGATTAACTGCTGCAATGAATCAAATCTACTCGTTAATGATGACAGAGAACAAGGAGCAGTTTTAATTATGTCTTGATAAGAACGGACCCTTCCCAGCAACCTGCCGCATAATCCAGGAACACGGGTAGTCCTCGACTTACGACAGCAATAGAGCCCAACATTTCTCGGGCTAAGTGAGACGTTTGTTAAGTGAGCTTTGTCCCATTTCTGGACCTTTCTTGCCACCGTTGTTAAGTGAATCACTGCGGCTGCTCAGTTAGAAAGTCGGTTGTTAAATGAATCCGGCATCCCCATGGACTTGGCTCGTCAGAAGGTCGCAAAAGAGGATCACGTACCCCCAGGACATGCTGCAGCTATCATAAATATGAATCAGTGGCCAAACAGCTGAATATCGATCACGTGATCGATATTCAGCTGCTATTGAATATCGATATTAAGTGTCTCGTAAGTGTGAAAAGCGATCGTAAATCACTTTTTTCAGTGCCGTCATTACGTTCGAACGGTCACTAAATGAATGGTCGTAAGTCGAGGACTGCCTTTATTTAAAGATATTTAGTCCATCGAAGAGATTAGAGGAAGTTTTTGGTGGATCGGGCTCTGTTGAAACTTTTAGTCCGTACAATTACCTGTTTTAGGGACTACACAGGTAGTCCTCGACTTATACCACAACTGCACCCAAAACTCCTTTGTTAAGTGAGTTTCCCCCCCCCCCCACTTTACAACCTTCCTTGCCACCATCGTTAAGTGGATCACTGCAGTTGACAAGTTAGTAACCAGGTTGTTAAGTGAATCCAGCTTCCCCGTTGACTTCACTTGCCTGAAGGTCACAAAAGGAAATCATCTGACCCCAGGATGCTAGAACCGTCATAAATATGAGTCAGTTGCCAATGTCTGACATTTGACCATGTGACTGTGGGGAGGCAAAAAATGGTCGTAAATCACCCTTTTCAGTGTTGTCGTAACTCTGAACGGTCACTAAGTGAGCTGTTGTAAGTCGAGGACTATTGGGTATCTTTGAATAGCATCTGTGAAGCGCCACAACACCAAAAAAAACGCTTTTGTGCTGTAAAGATCCCCCAGCTTAATAGCAGCGGTACAAAAAAACCTTGGCTCTCCCTAAGATATTTATCTCTTCTGTCATAAAATCTGCTGGTTAAGGGGAAAAAAACTATTTCTCTTAGAAATGTGCGCCAAGCATTGGTGAAGAATTCATCAAAATCACGCAAGATTTGAAAGAGACTTCGGCTCGAAGCTGCTTTAGACTACATTTCATGTTTAGATGGCCCTAATAATTAGAATGGAATGGAATAAGAATGGGATAGGATAGGATAGGATAGGATATGAACAGAACAGAACAGAACAGAGGATAGGAGAGGAGAGGATAGGATAGGCTATGAAAAGAATGGAATGGAATGGAACGGAACGGAACGGAACAGAGGGGAGGAGAGGAGAGGAGAGGAGAGAAGAGAACAAAGGATAGGATAGGATAGGATAGGATAGGATAGGATAGGATAAGAATGGAATGGAATGGAATAGAATAGAATAGAATAGAATAGAATAGAATAGAATAGAATAGAATAGGAGAAAATACGGAATGGAATGAAAGAGTGGAGTGGAGTGGAGTGGAACGGAACAGAACAGAACAGAACAGGAGAGGAGCGGAGCAGAGCGGAGCGGAGAGGAGAGGATAGAATAGGATATGAAAAGAATGGAATGGAATGGAATAGAATAGAAAATATAGAATAGAATAGAATAGAATAGAATAGAATAGAATAGAATAGAATAGAATAGAATAGAATAGGGAATGGAACGAAAGAGTGGAGTGGAGTGAAATGGAACGGAACGGAACAGAACGGAACAGAACAGAACAGAGGATAGGATAGGATAGGATAGGATAGGATAGGGTAGGGTAGGATAGGATAGGATAGAATAGAATAGAATAGAATAGAATAGAATAGAATAGAATAGAATAGAATAGAATAGAATAGAATAGAATAGAATAGAAGAAAATACGGATTGGAATGAAAGAGTGGAGTGGAGTGGAATGGAGTGGAATGGAATGGAATGGAGTAGAATAGAATAGAACAGAACAGAACAGAACAGAACAGAACAGAGGAGAGGAGAGGAGAGGAGAGGAGAGGAGAGAGGAGAGGAAAGAAAACAGAGGATAGGATAGAATACAGAATAAAACATCTGCAAGAAAACCACCCACTTCAAAGAGCAACAAGGACCCCACAATTTTCCTCCTCTTTCTCCCCCTCCCTCCTCCAGAAACCCCCCTCTCTCTAACACTGATGCTGTTACCTAGTTGGGTACTGAAACATCTGTGAGAAAACCCCCCAAGCTCAAGAGAGCGCCAGGGACCGCACAGTTCAACCCCGGGCTGCAAATATGAGACGTTCTCACCAAACATGGGAAAACCACTTGTAGACGCATCGACCTCAACGCTCCCTCGAGGAAACTGCTCAGCGTGCAACTCTCAAAAAAATGAACAGTGTGCGAGAAATAATAACGCTTTACTTCTAATGACTTTCTACATCACCTAATTAGATTCGTTAATAACGTTCCTTAACGACTGCTCGGCCATCGTAAAAAAAAAAAAGAAGAAGAAAAAAAAATAAAATGAAATAAACAATTTTTTTCCCTTTCTTCCCATAAAGATGCTTGTCAGCGTTTCTTTCGTACTCAGAAAGTGCTAATTGGTGCTTTTTTGGCATGGTGCATATCAAATTAAAGGAAACAGCCCTAATCAGGATAAAATCTAATTTGCTACAGATAAAAAACTGTTACTATTAAGGGCTTTAAAGCGATGGATGCCTTCCTAATTTGCAAAAGCAGAGAAGTTCAACTGCGCTAAGCTAGGGAAGAGATTGTCAAGAAAGCAAGCTGTGCATTCTACCTGGAGCCTGGACTATATATTTGGGGGGTAAAATAGGTGGTAATTTGGACCAAGATCACCCAGCTGGCTTTCATACCTAAAGCAGGACTAGAATTCACTACCTCCTAGTGATTGGCCTAAAGTCAGCCAATGGGCTTTCATGTCAAGAATGAAACTAGAACTCACCATCTCCTGGTGATTGGCCTAAAGTCAGCCAATGAGCTTTCATGTCTAGAATGAGACTAGAACTCACTGTCTCCTGGTGATTGGCCTAAAGTCATCCAGTGGGCTTTCATGCCTATGGTAGATCTAGAACTCACTGTCTCCTGGGGATTGGCCCAAAGTTACCCATCCAGTTTCATACCTAAGGTGGGACTAGAATTCACTGCCTCTTAGTGATTGGCCTAAAGTCAGCCAATGAGCTTTCATGTCAAGAATCAAAATGGAACTCACCGTCTCCTGGTGATAGGCCTAAAGTCACCCACTGGGCTTTCATGCCTAAGGCAGGACTAGAATTCACTGCCTCCTAGTGATTGGCCTAAAGTCAGCCAATGAGCTTTCATGTCTAGAATGAGATTAGAACTCACTGTCTCCTGGTGATTGGCCTAAAGTCACCCAGTGGGCTTTCATGCCTATGGTGGAACTAGAACAGTGGTGGGTTCCTCCCGGTTCGGCCAGTTCTCCCGGGCTGGTAGCGGTGACGATATGACATCACTAAACCGGTTCTGCCCTGCCCGAGCCCCCTACCCCCCCCCCCCCCGCGTTATTCTTACCTTTTATTTGGCCCCACCCCTAACCTATTGCTGCCTCCTGAGTCCCAGCTGATGGCTAGAGGGAAAAAAACTGTTTAACCTCTTGCCATGGGGCTTCAAAGGACCGCCCTACAGCTGATCAGTGGTAAAAGAAAATAAATGGGTAGACCAGTGCCTGCAAAAATACATGAATAGACCGATGCCTGCAAAAATATATTAATAGACCGGTGCCTGCAAAAATACATGAGTAGACCAGTGCCTGCAAAAATAAATGGGTAAATCGGTACAGCTCTACAAGCAATTAAAAGCCTAGACAAGTACCTCTGCTAAATCCTAAATAACTGTCACATGACCATCAAGCCATGCCCACAAAATAAGCCACGCCCACAGAACCAGTAGTAAAAAAAAAATAGAACCCACCCCTGAACTAGAACTCACTGTCTCCTGGTGGAACCAGAGAACAGAGTAGGCACGGCTGTTCTAAAATAAGTTTCTTCCTCGACTCCTTTTTTTCCTTTCTTCTTATTCTCTCAAAGATACATTTTTTTTTCCACATGAAGCAGATGTCCATAAGCTATTAATGTCTTACTTTATCTGGTTTTTTTTTAAAAAAACTGCCTTTTTCCTCAATATTCCTTTGCTTTTGACGATAAAACACTGTTTCAACTCTACTGGACTATATATTTGGGGGTAAATAGGCAGTAATTTGGACCAAAGTCACCCAGCTGGCTTTCATGCCTAAATCAGGACTAGAATTGACTGCCTCCTAGTGATTGGCCTAAAGTCAGCCAATGAGCTTTCATGTCAAGAATGAAACTAGAACTCATCGTCTCCTGGTGATTGGCCTAAAGTCAGCCAATGAGCTTTCATGTCAAGTATGAAACTAGAACTCAATGTCTCCTAGTGATTGGCCTAAAGTCAGACAATGAGCTTTCATGCCAAGAATGCAACTAGAACTCACCGTCTCCTAGTGATTGGCCTAAAGTCAGCCAATGAGCTTTCATGTCTAGAATGAGTCTAGAACTCACTGCTTCCTAGTGATTGGCCGAAAGTCAGCCAATGAGCTTTCATGTCTAGAATGAAACTAGAACTTACCATCTCCTGGTGATTGGCCTAAAGTCAGCCAATGAGCTTTCATGTCTAGAATGAAACTAGAACTCACCATCTCCTGGTGATTGGCCTAAAGTCAGCCAATGAGCTTTCATGTCTAGAATGAAACTAGAACTTACCATCTCCTGGTGATTGGCTAAAGTCAGCCAATGAGCTTTCATGTCTAGAATGAAACTAGAACTTACCATCTCCTGGGGATTGGCCCAAAGTTACCCATCCAGGTTCATACCTAAGGTGGGACTAGAACTCACCGTTTCCTGGTGATTGGCCTAAAGTCAGCTAGCTGGCTTTCATGCCTAAACTGGGACTAGAACTCACAATCTCCTGGTGATTGTCCAAAACGTGGACCAGTCAGGACCCAACTTCCTGGCAGTGAAGCCTACAATACTACATTATAACCACTATGCCATCACGGATTCCTTCCTTCCTTCCTTCCTTCCTTCCTTCCTCTCTCCCTCCCACCCTCCCTTCTTTCCCTTGCTTCCTTCCCTTCTTCCTTTGCAAGCAATAGCATTTAGGATTTATATATAGCTTTATACTGCTTTACAGCCCTCTCTAAGCGGTTTACAGAGTCAGCCTCTTGCCCCCAACAACCCAGGTCCTCATTTTACCCACCTTGGAAGGATGGAAGGCTGAGTCAACCTCCAGCCAGTCAGGATCGAACTCCTGTCTGTGGGCGGACTCAGCCTGCAATACTGCATTCTGACCACTGTGCTGGGACTCTTGCCATCTCCAACCCATCCAGATAATGCTACACTCGGGGATGGATGAGATTTTCTATCCTTGTTTATTTATTGTTTATTGGTTCGATTTATATGCCGCCCTTTTCCGGAGACTCAGGGCGGCTTACAATGCGTTAAGCAATAGCCTTCATACTTTTGTATATACCTGCTTAGTAGGGCTTTTGCCCCCCCCCCAAAGCGGTGTTCTTTTTTATACAAAGTCAGCTTATTGCCCCCACAATCCGGGTCCTCATTTTACCTATCTCAGAAGGATGGAAGGCTGAGTCCACTTTGAGCCTGGTGAGATTCAAACTCTCAGTAATTGCAGGCAGCTGGCAGCTAAATTTAGCGGTCTGCAAGGAATATCAATCCTTCTGTTCCCCACCATCCAGTCAGAGCCGAAGAAGCTTCTTGGAGGAGAAGCAAAACGTCTTCAAAGAAAAACCAGAAAGTCCAGATGTCTCTTGAAAAAGCCCCTTTGCAACAACCATCATCTGGATGACTGAGAATCTCTACAGACTTTTAGCCATACAATTTAGGATGAACCCCCTTTGAATGGTGTGGGAGTAGGAATGGAGTTCCAGAGGAAAAAATGTACACCACTCAGGTGACTCTGAGGACACAGATAAACCCCCAAGCGGCCTCAACAACCCTCTAAAACAGAGTTTCTCAACCTGGACAATTTTAAGACATGTGGACCTCAACCCCCAGAATTCCCCAATCAGCCTGGCTGGCTGGAGAATTCTGGGAATTGAAATCCACACATCTTAAAGCTGCCAAGGTTGAGAACCACCGCTCTAAAAGGATGCAAATGAGCAGCTGCCTGCAAGGAATATCAATCCTTCCATTCCCCACCATCCAGTCAGAGCCGAAGAAGCTTCTTGGAGGAGAAGCGAAAAGTCTTCAAAAGAAAAAAAAAACAAACAAGAAAATCCAGTTGCCTCCAGAAAAAAGCACTTTTTAAGACCTTCAAATGGAGAAGGATTTTTTGCTTGGCTTTTGAGCCAGATCCGAGATCGGCCGTCCTTAAAAGTCCCTTCTTTTCGGGGACAGTCCATCTCCTCCCTTTCCCTCGCGTCCTTCTTTTGCAACAAGAAGCTTTTCAGGGAGGAAAAAAAATAAAAATAAAAATAAAGAAAAGCCCCGTTGATCAACCTCCTTTAGACAATGGCCTGTTTCTGGAACAAGCTCCCTGTTCCTGTTTACAGCGCTGAAAGGTTTTCTGTCGGCTTCCAAACGCTGGGAAGATTTTTGGGGACACCCTTGGCGCTCCGTGCCAAATCCCGTTGCGTTCCTCCCAAACCTTAGGGCTGCTTTCTTTCACCCAGGCCTTTTCCGCCTTGAATAAAGCGTCCAGAATCATATGCTCCAGTAACCCGTTCGATTCCTCCCAGCCCTCCTCTTCTCTCTTCTCGTTTATCCATCTGTTAAAGAAGGCTCTTCCAGCAAAACATTCAATTTGGTACAAGCGGTTACCAAGGGAGCGCTCCAGTTGGAGACAACTTTCCCCAAATTTGATAGCATTAACGGACGCGGATGATAAACAGGGGGAAAAAAAACCAAGAGCTGGCTGGAAAAATGAACGCGTCCGTTTTCCAACAGGCGCCGTGCGGCAAAGGTACGAACGAATCGCTCTACACGGAGAAGGGAGGGAGAAGGGAAACGGTTTGGCCTCGTGGTTAAGGCACCGGGCTGGAAAGCGGGAGACGGTGAGTTCTAGTCCTGCCTTAGGCACGAAAGTCGGCTGGGTGATTTTGGGCCAATCACCAGGAGACTGTGAGTTCTAGTCCTGCCTTAGGCACGAGAGCTGACACTTTGGGCCAATCACCAGGAGACTGTGAGTTCTAGTCCTGTCTTAGGCATGAAAGGGAGCTTGGTGATTTTGGGCCAATCACCAGGAGACTGTGAGTTCTAGTCCTGCCTTAGGCACGAAAGTCGGCTGGGTGATTTTGGGCCAATCACTAGGAGACTGTGAGTTTTAGTCCTGCCTTAGGCATGAAAGGGAGCTTGGTGATTTTGGGCCAATCACCAGGAGACTGTGAGTTCTAGTCCTGCCTCAGGCGCAAAAGCCGGCAGTGAGTTCTAATCCCACTTTAGGCGTGTAACCTGTGACTGGGTAACTTTGGGCCAATCACCAGGAGAGAGTGAGTTCTAGTCCTGCCTTAGGCATGAAAGGGAGCTTGGTGATTTTGGGCCAATCATCAGGAGACAGTGAATTCTAGTCCTGCCTTAGGCAGAAAAGCCGGCTGGGTGATTTTGGGCCAATCACCAGGAGACAGAGAGTTCTAGTCCTGCCCTAGGCATGAAAACCGAATGGGTGACTTTGTGCCAATCCAAAGGCGACACGGAGTTCTAGTTCCACCTTAGACATGAAAGCTGACTGGGTGACCTTGGGCCAATCACCAGGGAGCTGTAAATTCTAGTTCCGCACTAGGAATGAAAGCGAGCTGGGTGACTTTGAGCCAATTACCAGAAGACGGTGAGTTCTAATCCCACGTTAGCCATGAAAGCTGAATGGGTGACTCCAGCTCCCTCAGCCCAACCCACCTCACAGGATTGTTGTTACAGGGGTAAATAGGAGGAAGGTATGTTAAATCTGTTTGCTGCCTTGAGTTATTTGTAAAAATAATAAAGGCCAGATACAAATGAATAAATGAAGGTAGGCCAAGCTACTCATTCCACATCTTAACCCTGGGGAAAGTTTTCTACTTTTTTATGAGGTTACAAAATAAGGCTGATCTCAGCAGTCAAGGTTGGAGAAAATCTAATAACAGAATATTTTGTTTGGACCAAGCTCAACTTCCTATTTAATTGATGGTTGCTGTTACGATATATCAAGTCAATCCAAGTTCTGGGGAAATTCCCTGCAGTTTTCTTAGGAAACATTTTCAGAATATTGCCATTGTTTCCTTCCTAAGGCTGGCCCATCTGGCTCTGTGCCCAAGGCAGGACTGGAACTCACTGACTCCTGGTGATTGGCCCGAAGTCATCCAGCTGGTTCTTGTGCCGAAGGTGGTACTAGAACTCACAGTCTCCTAGTGATTGGCTCAAAGTTACCCAGTCACAGGTGTCATGCCTAAGGTGGGACTAGCACTCAGTGGCTCCTGGTGATTGGCCCAAAATTACCCAGTTGGCTTTCATTCCTAGTGCAGAACTAGAACTCACAGCTCCCTGGTGATTGGGCCAAGGTCACCCAGTCCGCTTTCATGTCTAAGGTAGGATTAGAACTCAGTGTCCCCTTTAGATTGGCACAAAGTCACCCATTCGGTTTTCATGACTAAGGCGGGACTAGAACTCACAATCTCCTGGTGATTGGCCAGAGTCACCCAGCTGGCTTTCATGCCTAAGGTAGTACTAGAATTCACAATTTCCTGGTGATTGGCCCAAGGTCACCCAGCCTTTTGTGTCTAAGGCAGGATTAGAACTCATCATCTCCTGGTAATTGGCTCAAAGTCATCCAGTCAGTTTTCATGCCTAAAGTGGAACTAGAACTCACCTTCTCCTAGTTATTGGACCAAAGTCACCCAACTGGCTTTCGTCCCTAAAATGGGACTAGAACTCAGAATCTCCTGGTGATTGGCCAAAGATCACCCAGCCAGCTTTTATGGCTAAGGAGGGACTAGAACTCACAGTCGCCTAGTGATTGGGCCAAAGTTACCCTGTCACAGGTTACACGCCTAAGGTGGGACTACAACTCACAGTTGCCTGGTGATTGGGCCAAAGTTACCCAGTCACAGGTTACACGCCTAAGGTGGGATTAGAACTCACAGTCACCTGGTGATTGGCCCAAGGTCACCCACCCAGCTGTTATGGCTAAGACGGGACTAGAACTCAGAGTCTCCTGGTGATTGGCTCAAGGTCACTCCGCTGGCTTTTGTACCTAAAGCGTGACTAGAACTCAGATTTTCCCAGTCTGTAAATCAACACCTTTTCCCGTTAGACCAAACTAGCTCTGTATTTAATCAATTACTGATCCATAAAAGGAACTCTTCACTTTGTGGGGAGCTATTTGACATTTCTTTGGAAGCCAAAAAAGAGAAGCTTGCATTTATCACGGTGGATTTCCAATATGTTAAGACACATAATAAGTGCCTTTTGGATAACTGCATTTAAAGCTGCTGAGGGGAGATTCTATGCATCAATAGCCCAAGTTCTCTATCTTTAAAAGCAATTTTTCACATCACTCCTCAATTATCCTTTGTGCCAGGAGGCAGTTGTCTGCAAAGATTTATTTTATCACTGCCGAAATCAGAACTTCCACCGCAAATTTCCCTCAGCACGGCTCTAATTTTCAAGGGGAAGCTTACAGGGAGAAGCCGAAGCGGAGACAATTAACAGAAAGGAGAAAACCCACCTCAACGACATTTTCTAGAGCAGTTCAGTTGAGCCAAGTACAATGAGGACTAGCGTGATACAGGCATTCCTTGACTTAGCACCACAGTCGGCAACAGAATTTCCACCGATGAACAAGGCCCTCGTTCATTCTACGGCTATGATGACCAACCTATGGCGCGTGGACCCATGTCGCCTGGCACATGTGATGTCGCCCATTTCTCTTCCGGGTTTCTAGCGCGCATGGGCGTGTGACAATCAGCTAGCCTTCATGCATGCGGCAGTGCGGGGAAGAGCTGGCCTTCTGTTTCCCGGCACAAGCATGCATGCTGGCCAGCTGATCATCACGCACACATATGCGCATCAGTAACCGGAAGACTAGCTGGCCGGCGCACATCATGTGCCGGAAACCGGAAGTTCATTTTCCAGCATGTGCATGCCTTCTGGGCAGCTCCTCTTCCCGGTCATTGCCCACACAAGACCGTATGCGTGTGCTCGAGTGCTGAAAAAGTTCGCTATCACTGTTCTACGGCCTTTTTCCCACAGTTATTAAGGAAATCACTGCAGTCGTTAAGCGAATCACTCAGCCGCTAAAAAACAAATGTGGCTTAAGTTGACTGGATTTACGTTAAGGGTGATGACTACGACTGTCATAAATATGACGCAGTTGCCAAGCGTCGGAATTTCAATCCGATGACCGTGGAGGAGATGCTTGCAATGGTTGTACATGTGAAAAATGATCCTGTGTCACTTTTCCCACTGCCTTCAAACGGTCACTAAATTAATCGTTGTAAGTCGGGGATGATTCATTTAGTGACCGTTCATTTAGTGACCGTTCAAAGTTATGATGCTGAAAAAGGCGACATGACCGTTTTTCAGAGTTATGACCTTGGCAGAGTCCCCATGGTTACGTGATCAAAACTCAAGACTCTTGGTTCATATTTATGACCGTGGCTCTGTCCCAGGGTCACGTGATCACCATTTGCGACCTTCTGACAAGCAAAGTCAAGGGGGAAGATGGATTCGCTTAACAACCGGGTTACTAGCTTATCCACGGCCGCGACTCACTTAACAACTGTGGCAAGAAAAATCGTAAGATGAGGCAAAACTCACGCAACAAATGTCTCACTTAACAATCAAAATCTGGGGCTCGATTGTGGTCGTAAGTTGACGGCCTACCAATATTTCCTTACCGGATTCCTAAATGTCTTTTAATAGTGGCAGAACTTCTAACGGAGTGGAAAAAGCTCACGTTGGACTGCTTAGAACCATCAAACAAACATGGGGAGCTGACCACAGGAAAAGTTTTATCCCATTTGTGTATTCTCTCATGAAATACTATGTGATCATTTTCATATCGTAAAAAGGTTTGATCAAAATCTTCCACATTTCAATGCCACGAGAGTCAGGGGTTCCAGATTTTTGCATGCATTATGGAAGTTAGTCCGTTGGAGGTTGCTTCCTTAAAAAAAATGGCTGCCCTGGAATGTACCACGTTGTTCAGTTAAAGGTGACAGACATGAGAATAATCAAATAACAGAGTTGGAAAAGGACTTTGGAGGTCTTCTAATCCAACCCCCTGTTCAAGCAGGAGACTCTATACCATTCCAGACAAATAGCTGTCCAATCTCTTCTTGAAAACCTCCAGTGTTGGAGCTACCCACAACTTCTGGAGGCAAGTAGTTCCACTGGTTAATTGTTCTAACAGTCAGGAAATCTCTCCTTAGTTCTAGGTTGCTTCTCTCCCTCATTAGTTTCCATCCGTTGTTTCTTGTTCTGCTTTCAGGTGCTTTGGAGAATAGCTTGACTCCCACTTCTTTGGGGCAGCCCCTAAGAGATTGGAACACTGCTATCATGTCATGTTTTAGTACAATAGATGGATGGTAGATAGATAGATAGATGGATGGATGGATGGATGGATGGACGGATAGACAGAGATGATAGATAGATAGATAGATAGATAGATAGATAGATAGATGGATGGATGGATGGATGGATGGATGGATGGATGGATGGATGGATGGATGGATGGATACAGATGATAGAGAGAGAGAGAGATAGGTAGGTAGGTAGGTAGATGGATAATGGATGGATGATAGATAGATAGATGATAGATGAAAGATAGATGAAAGATAGACAGATATAGATAGAGGATGGATGGATGGATGGATGATGGATGGATGGATGGACGGATAGACAGAGATGATAGATAGATAGATAGATAGATAGATAGATAGATAGATAGATAGATGGATAGACAGAGATGATAGATAGATAGATAGATAGATAGATAGATAGATAGATAGATAGATAGATAGACAGACAGACAGACAGACAGACAGACAGACAGATAGATGGATAGATGAATGGATGGATGGATGGATGGATACAGATAGAGAGAGAGAGAGAGAAAGAGATAGGTAGGTAGGTAGATGGATGATGGATGGATGATAGATAGATAGATGATAGATAGATGAAAGAGATGAAAGATAGATGGATATAGATAGAGGATGGATGGATGGATGGATAGATGGATGATGAATGATAGATGGATGGATGGATGATAGATGGATGGATGGATGGATGGACGGACAGACAGATGATGGATGGATAAATGGACAGATGATAGAGTTATTGAGACATGTAATTTGAGGGTCTTCCAGGTTTTGCCAGCAAGGCACAAAGAAATTTGGAGTATGTATGGATGTCAATCTGGTTAAATACCCTAAGCCATCATTTATCCACGTTTTTAGGGTTTAAGTAAGCTTCCCTTCTAACAACTGAGTGCAGTGCTAGCCCAATCTTCCTTGCATTGAGCATGAAAGGAAGCGAGATGCGTGGATTAAATATCCTGATTGGTTTCACCAATCCTCACACTAAGTCACGATTAGCTTAATCATGATTTATTGAATCACTGCCGTTGTTAAGTTAGTAAAACGGCTGTTAAGTGAATCAGGTTTTTTTTTCATTGACTTTGCTTACCAAAAGATTGTAAAAGGTGATCACCTGATCAGAGGAGGACACTGAAACTGACATGTATACATGCCAGTGGCCAAGTGTCTAAATTTTAATCAAATGACCATGGGGATGCCACATTGGTTGTATGTGTGAAGATGTTGTAGCCCGTCAGCATCCTATGCAGCTAGTAGCTGATTCCGATAGCGAGGAGGCTGGTGTGGTGCTACGCCAGCAGCCTGTGCAGCTGGCACTCGAGTCAGACAATGAGGAGGCTGGAGAAGATGTGATGCCAGAGGCGGGGATTCAGCCAGGGCCTTCAGAACCTCCAGAAGCTTCCATGGGTGAAGAGGATGAAGAGGAGGAGCCTCTTCTCGATGCAAGGGCGTGCAGAGCTGCCAAAAGGCAGGAGTGGCTCCTCAGGAGGAGGTCTCCTCGAGAGTAAGGCTTGGGACTAATTGGCCACTCCCTTAGCCTATTTAAGGAGGAACACCGACTGAAGCAATTTGCAGGGAACAACTTCGTTCACTCTCCTTCGCGTCTTGATCTTAGTTCTCTTATCCGTTTCCTGCAAATTGCTTCTGGGCATTCTGCCAACCATAGTAAGATTATGATTATTTATTCTTTGGATTCTTGTAGGCTGTTAAGAAAGTTAATTAATAGCCTTTGTTTGAAAAAGACTGATTTAATTTAGTAAACTAAGGTTTTTACAGACTTTGTCTGTGCTCCGTTCTTTGGGGTCCGTAGCTGGGGCAAAAGAGAACGCTTTTTTCCATTGCCGTTGTAACTTTGAATGGTCACTAATTGAAACTGTTGCAAGTTGAGGACTGCTGTACAAAGCCACAGAAAGGCCCGTGTAAAGCACATCACAAGATCCAACCAACTTTATAAAACCTTTTAGGATTTAAAATCGGTCATAAAGGATTTTATCATAAAACACTGAACATCCCTATGGTCACGTGATCAAAATTCTGACGCTTGGCGACTGATTCATACTTATGACGGTTGCAGTTTCCCTGGGGTCACGTGATCCCCTTTTGCGACCTTCTGACAAGCAAAGTCAATGGGGAAGCCGGATTCACTTAACAACCGAGTTACTTAACTGGAACCAACTGCAGGGATTCCCTTTAACGACCGGGTCAAGGAAGGTCATCAAAACGGAGCAAAATCCATTGAATGAATTTTGTCTCGCTCAGCAGGAGCAATGTTGGCCTCCATGGTGATCGTAAGTCAAGGACTTCCTGTATCTGTGGAGGGGGGAAAAAAATGACCCAACAGATCGTGGCTTGCCTAGTTTAGGAATAAAACTAGCCAGTCGGTTGAATTTCCCACTCCTGATCTCCTTTTTCTAAAAGAGACAAATTCAGTTGACAGGTTTGTGTGTCTCTCTCTCGGCAACCTCGTCTCATTTTTCCAAATCCTTCCTTCCCCAAAAAGATAGCTATATCCTTAGCCCATTTCACTTAAAACAAGGAAGGTTCTCACAGTAATTAAAAACAACAACAACACATATCCTTTTAACTAAAACCTCATCCTGATTATGATCGGCCGTATAATTAAACTGCTGCCAGGTTGAGAAACAGGATGCAGAAAAGAGCTGATCCAGAACCCGTTTTGCTAGACCCCCGAAGTGCCAATACGAGACGGTAAAAAAATATTATCTCTAAATCCGGGCTCCTCCGCCTGAATCAAAGGAGAAAATCACAGCAGAAATGGACAGACCACCCCAACTGAAAAAATCTTATTTTACCCCTGGAATAGCCTCTAGCATCTTTCATGACACTAGTCACTTCAGGTTTTTTTCCAACTCGCTGTGAACAGCCTTAAATATTTCCGATCAGCCTTAAAGAGGGAGGGGGGGGGAAAATACCTCCCCAACCATGTTGCACAGCCAGCCAAGCCAGGATAGAAAAAAAAGCACCTGTGAACAATTTGGGGTTAGGTCTGTAAGTTTAGCCACTAAGGAAAACACCCGTCTGTCTGTCTCCTTCCTGGTTGCTTCAAATCCTCAATTCAATTTTTTTTTAGGCCAATTTTAGACACCCGGTTACACCCAGTTATACTCAGCTGCAACGTGGAGCAAAAATTCCTCCCCCCACCCACTCTTTGCAGGGTTTAGGAGAATTCTAGTTCAGCCGCGCGTCGGATCTTGCAAATGCATTTCGACAACGGGCCTGCCTGATTCCTCTGGTTTGAATCCTCATTTCTTGTTGCTAGCTAAAAGGCTGATTGGATATCCATCAGTCCGGGAGAAAAACGAGAAGGGTCCTGTTCGGTTCCCCCAAATGGGGTGCCTCTACCTGCCCCTCTCAAATTGGTCACTGTCAAATTAACTCAGTTAAGATCCCCCCCTCTACCCACTACCCCAGCCCAACCTAATTCATCCCGGCAGGATTTTCCCACCTCGCTGGGAAATGTTAGCATCATTTTAAAGCCAGCTTTCCTTCCCACCCGTTTTCAGAGCATAGCAAAACTGAAATTAGGAAATTGGAATTAATCCCCAGCCAGTTTGGAAAGTTGAGCTCCGATCCCAAAGGAAGAGCAGAAATACACCGGTTAGCTAGATCAGGGGAAGATTTTATTAGTTCCCGTTTTCCTGGGATGAAATAAAGCCATCGGGGTTTATTTTGTACCCACGTTCAAGTCGTTATTAAACCACCTGCATGTTCTGAGTTGGGCAGCTGCATAAATCGATGGAATTAAAGAAATAAAATAAACTTAGGCATCGACCCCCGTTTACTGTTGGCACAAAACCAAATATTTGCAAATCTGCAACGTATATATCATCGGTTAGGCAGCTCTCCGTGTCAATCTAAGCTTTTATGCATTTTTTAAAAAATGTACCTCTTTTTAATATCTATATTTTGCCTGTTTTTAAAATTGGTTTTATGCCTATTTTGCCAGCCATTCATCTATTTCAACCCCGGGGCGAATTTTCTGCTTTCCTCCCCAGCCCCCATTCCCACCCTCCAACCCCATATTCCCTAAACTGTTTCCTGAAATCTAACCTCCCCCTTCCTTGTAAACAGGGGTATTTAATCTATTTATTTATTTTACAAGCATCCTTTTACCTTCCGGCATGTAGGGTGGGGGTGGGGGAATCTTTCTAGAGATATCAAATTCCCTGATTCTTCTCCTCTCAGGAGATAGATAGATAGATAGATAGATAGATAGATAGATAGATAGATAGATGGATGATAGATAGATAGATAGATAGATAGATAGATAGATAGATAGATAGATAGATAGATAGATATGCTTTTTAGCAATAGTGAGAACTCCAGGGCTTCTGGAATCTTTTCTTTTCTTTTTTTTTAAGCATAAAATGCAATGTGCTTTGGTAACCAGATTAGAATTGCTGATATCCAGCCATCCTTTCCTATTAACATCAGACTCAATTCCAAAACAAGTAACAGCGGGGAAGAAAATCTCTTTAAAACTAGCTGGGATGCCTTTCCTCCTGCAGGCAACATCGATTAATTTGCTTCCATCACTGTGTTTGTGTGTGTGTGTGATGCCCCACAGTAAAAATAGACCGAAGAAAATCAGATATAAACAGCAATAAAGGGGAGATGCAAATCCACTCCAAACTGGAGATTTATACCGTATATGCAGGTGAAAATGCAGAGGTGAAACCCCTCCCCCCCCGGCGGTGACAAGCGGGAGCTGAAAATTTTGAAAATGTGCCGAAGGATTTTCTGCACACAGTCAAACAATTTCCCCTTGCGTAGCCAGAGAGGGTTTTTTTTTTTTAGCAGAGGATTGGAGGAGGCAGATTACACTTCGCAAATGCTCAGGGGTACTCTTGATTTCTGAAGTGGCTAAAGCTGTCCTTTGAGCCTTATTGCTAGATAATTCTGTGTGTGCATATTTTCATTATATATATATATATATGTGTGTGTGTGTGTGTGTGTGTATGTACGTACACACACACGTGTATATATATGCATATATATTGTACATGAAAATATGCACACACAGAATTATCTAGCAATTATCTGCGTGTCCATATTTTCATGTACAATACACATATATTGTACAATACACACACAAACATATATATTCATGTATAATATATATGCATATATATTATATATGAAAATATGCACGTGCAGAATTATCTAGCAATAAGCTAAAAGGACAGCTTTTAACTCAAGGGTATCCCTGAACACATATACTTTGGTGTATTTGGGTCTTTTCCCGTGTAAAGACCCGAATACACCAAAACTTGCATACCTCTACCCGTGAAAATCTACGAAAACATATATATATATCTTTAGCCAGGTTCTTCCTACGTAAACCAAGATTTTGGTGCAGCCCTAGTTCAGTGAAATCACAATCCACTAGTTTCTAGGCTTTTTTTTCTGGCAGCCAGCAAACCCTCTGCTGCCCATTGGGAGACTAAGGAAACAAAGATAGATCTCTGTCTCTCTATATATAAGATCTCTCTCTCTCTCTCTCTATATATATATATATTATACATACACACATTGTGCAAATATATATATATACATACACACTGTGCAAATATATATATATATTATATACACACTGTGTGTGTGTGTATGTGTGTGTGTATATATATATATATATAATACATACACAAACAGCATATATATATATATATATATATATATATATATATATATATATATATATATATCGGTATGTATGTATGTGTGTATATCTATCTATCTATCTATCTATCTATCTATCTATCTGTCTATTTTCTTACTTGATATACATACATACATACATACATACATACACACACACAGAGGATATACATACATACATACATACAAACATACATGAAGTGTTTTTCTATCGAAGCATCTACCCCAATATAGGAGGGAGCATACTGCTTCCCTTTCGCCTTTCAGTTCCCATCCAGGAGCCCTCAAGCAGTCGCATTCATGACAAACCAAACATACATACCATACATACATACATACATACATACACACATATACTATATACACATTTATACACAGGCACACAATATGCCTCTATAGTTTCAATTCATGTATTCAGGGAAGACTATTGGGCTCCAACGACTAGATTTCCATGGGGTCAAGGCCAGGGTGAGGTGGGGGCATAGAAAAGGGGGTACCTCACCCCCTCACCCCTCCCCACCCCCACACGATTTTGTAGGTGACCCAAAGGTGATCTGACAGCTCAGCTTTCTCATGCCAAGCGGGCATGAGGTAAAGGGACCCACGCTGGGAACAGGCAGAAAAACACCTAATTTTTTTCTGAAAAAAACCCTCCCAGATCTGAAAATGTGGCATGGGGACTCTGATTCCCATCATCCACAGACACTAGCGTATTTCCTCTTTTTTTTTTTTTTTTTTGCAGGGTGCCTGCTTGGGGAAATAGTTGGGGGCTGGTTCTTTAGTGCCAGTCAGCCTAACGGTCAGCCGAAATTGATTGCCCCCCCCCCCGCTTACCGGAATAAAATACCTGATTTTAAGCCCTGTTGGGTGTCCCGTTCAGACATTGGGGGGGCGGGGGCTCCATGTTTTGTATTGGGGAGAGGGGCAAGAGGGAAAAATTGAGGGTTTTGGAACCCTTTTGATCTCCAAGACAGAAGGAAGAATGTGATCAAACCACGAAACGTGATCACGATGGAGATCTGTGTAAGAATGCAGGTTTTATTCCCAAGTATTTTCTCTCTTTGCAGAAATCAATCTGGCTTTTACAAGGGGAGGGGGCGGTATGTATCCCTCTAGAGAGGGTAGGGGAGAATGGGAGGTGGAGTCCACCCAGCTGCAAGGCAGCCTCTCCAGATGGGGCTGGACTTCCTGAGATAGGGTGTGTGTGTGATGGATATTGTAGTCCATAGATCCCGCCGGGAACCCTCCCCTTTCTTGTTTCCTGGGCTGTGATTCTGAAACAGTGGAGGATGGCTTTTGGAGTCCAACGCTCTGGAAAGCAGCCTCTCCAGACTGAGCTAGACCTCCTGAGTGGGACAGGGAGGGGTATGGGTAGTGTAGTCTCTGTACCCTGCTGGGAACCCTCTCCTCCAACTGTGGGATGAGTCTCCCAAGCTGATACAGGGAGGGCTAGAGATGGGGGAGTATGGATGATGTAGTTCCCCAACCCTCCCTCCACGCCCATATGCAGGGCTAGAGATCCCAAATTGGGGACTATGGATGATGTAGTCTCCCATCCTTTCCCCATACATAAAAGGAACTAGAGGTCCAAGACAAGGGAGTATGGATAGTGTAGTCCCCCCACCCTCTCAAACAACCGTTCCTGAGTCAGGAGTATGGATAGTGTAGTCCCCCCCACCCTCCCAAATAACCTCTCCTCGGTCATGGGGATACAGCACACTCCTGTGGACCATGGGATCTGGAATCCAACCGCCCCCACCCCCAACCAACCTTAATTTCGCGGAGACCTAGCGGGCTTCCTCCCCCCGCCCGCACCCCCATCCGCGGCGCCCTGGGAAGCCATTCCCCACCCCGCCAGCAGCAGCGGCGCATGGGAGCTGGAATCCCGGCTCTGTCCGGCCCCCCCCCCCCCCACTACAACCCATCATCCCCGGCACTCACTACTTGTAGAGCTGTTGCAGGCAGAGGTCCAGGCACTCGCCTTCCACCTCCTCCTCCGTGATGTGCTCGGAGAGCGGCCGGGGCAGCGAAGGCAGCGGAGGCTGCGGCACCGGCGGGCAAGGGCTGGCCGGGCGAGGCGGCGGCGGCGGCGGAGGAGGAGGAGGCGGCGCGGGTTCGGCCGGAGGAGCCTCGTCGGGCTCGGCGTCCCCGGGAGGGCTGGCTCCGTCCGGTCCGGAGCCTTCCTCCCCCTCGTCTCCATCCTCCTCTGGTCCAGCGGTGGCTGCATCCTCCTCCTCGTCCCCTGCATCCTCATTTTCTTCCTCCTCCTCCTCCTCCTCCTCGGCTTCGGCTTCTGCTTCGGCTTCTTCCCCGCCCGCGGTGGCTTCTCCGTCCCCGCCAGGCGGCGGTTCTTCTTCCCCGGCTCCAGCCGCCGCTCCTTCGCCGCCGCCCGCGGAGGAGGAGGAGGCGGCGGAGGAAGAGGCGGAGGAGGGCGAGGCGGGCGCCGGGCTCTCGGCCGCCGCTTCGAAAGGTCCGCGGAACTCGCCCAGGAAAGCCTCCAGGAAGCGGCGGTAGGTCCGCTCCTCCGCGATGCTGCAGGGGCCGCCCGCGGCCATCGCTCTCCTCCGCACGGAAGCACGCCCGGCCGGCAGCCACCGACCCACAGCCCGAGCCCAGCGCCAGCCAGCCAGCCAGGCAGCGAGCGCGCCGCGCGCCCCCGACCCGCCGGCCGGCCGGAATCCCCGCGCCCCGCCTCCTCCTCCGCACGCGCGCGCCCCCCCCCCCGCTAGGCAGGGAGGGGAGGGGAGGGGAGCGCGCGTGCACGCGCCCGGCTTGCTTTTTTTTTTATATATCCCCCGCTAGGAGGGGGGGGGGGCTTTCCTTCTCTCCTCCTCCTCCTTCTCTCTTTCTTTCTCTCTTTCCCCCTTCTTTCTTTTCCTTCCCTTTCCAAGCGGGGGAGGAGGGGGCGTGCAATCCCCCCCTCTTTTCCTCTTCCCTCTCTCCTCGGATTCTGCAAAAAAAAAAAAAAAAAGGAGAGAAAGACCCCCCCCCTCTCTTGGACCAAGGGGCGTGCAATGATCCCCCCTCCCCTCCCTCCGCTCTTCCAGGACACTGCCAAAAGGGAGAGAGATCCCCCCTTCCTTTTCCAAAGGGGGAGGGGAGGGGGAGGCGCAGTACCCCCTCCTTCCTCCCTGGATTCTGCAAAAATGCAGGGGGAGCCCCCCTCCTCCTTTACCAAACGGGGAGGGGAGGGGAGGGGGCGTGCGTGCGTGCAAATCCCCCTCCCCTTCTCTCCTCCCGGATTCTGCAAAAGAAGAAAAAAAAGGGGGGGGAACCCTTTGCAAGCGGGCAAACGATGTAGAACTTCCCCCCCCCCGCCTCCTCCTGGACTCTGAAAAAAGGGAAACCCCCCCTTTCCAAGGGGGTGGTGGAAAGGGGGCGTGTAATCCCCCCCTTCTCCTCTCTCTCTCCCCGGACACTGCGAAAAGGGAGACCCACTCCCCTCCTTTACCAAGGGGTGAGGGGAGGGGGCGTGTGTGCAAATCCCCCTCCTGGATCCTGCAAAAGGAGAAAAGAAGGGGGGGGGGGAAACCCCTTTCAAAGCGGGGCAAAGGATGTAGAACTCCCTCGCTCCTCCTGGACTCTGAAAAAAGGGAAACCCTCCTCTTTCCAAGGGGGTGGAGGGGCGAATGGGGCGCGCAATCCCCCCTCCTCTCCTCCCGGATTCTTCCAAAAGTGAGGCTCCCCCTTTCCAAGAGGGGAGGGAGCGCGCAACTACCCCCTCCCTCTCTCCTCCCGGACTCTGAAAAATGGAGATTCCCCTGTACTAAATTGGGGGGGGGGGGGAAGAAGAGACGTGCCTTCCCTTCCCTTCCTCTCCTCCCGCCCTTTCCTCGGATTCAAAAGGAGAGACTCCCCCCCCCCTCCAAGCCGGGAGGGGGGACATGCAACTTCTCTATTTCTCCTCCAGCAGCAAGCAGAGAAAGAGAAGCTCAGGACACCCCCCCCCCCGATGGGCCGCTGGGGGACTCCGATTCCCATCATCCGCAGGCCACAGGAACATTTTTCTTTCCATCCATTGCAGGAGGGCACCTAGCTTGGAGAAACAGATGGTGGCTGGTCTTTAAAAGTCTGGATCGCTACTGAAAGGGTGCAACAGCCTTGGGGTGTGGACTAAGGGAACCCCAAACGTTTTATCCTCTTTTTCAGCTCCGAATCCTGGAAACAGGTGTTGGGGGGGGTTCAAGCCCATAGAAAATGCTCCTGAGTGACCCCCCCCCCCACTTCTCCCCCAGGATATGTATCTTTTATCTTATATATATATATTTCTAATTGGGCAAGGAGAAAAACTTGTTAAATACAGATGAATTTTTCCTGCAAACTACAGATAGAATAGGATAGGATAGGATAGGGTAGGGTAGGGTAGAGTAGAGTAGAGTAGAGTAGCGAAGAGTAGAGTAGAATAGAATAGAACAGAACAGAATAAAAAAGGGAATAGACTAGACTAGACTAGACTAGATTAGAAAAGAATAGAACAGAATAAGAAAGAGAATAGGATAGGATAGGATAGGATAGGATAGGATAGGATAGGATATGGGAATAGGATAGGATAAGAGTAGAGTAGAGTAGAGTAGAGTAGAGTAGAGTAGAGTAGAAGACAATAGAATAGAATATGGGAATAGGATAGGATAGGATAGGATAGGATAGGATAGAATAGAATAGAATAGAATAGAAAAGAATATGGGAATAGGATAGGATGAGAATAGAGTAGAGTAGAGTAGAGTAGATTAGAGTAGAGTAGAGTAGAATAGAATAGAATAGAATAGAATAGAATAGAATAGAATAAAAAAGGGAATAGACTAGACTAGACTAGATTAGAAAAGAATAGAACAGAATAAGAAAGAGGATAGGATAGGATAGGATAGGATAGGATAGGATAGGATAGGATAGGATAGGATAGGATAGGATATGGGAATAGGATAAGAATAGAATAGAATTCTTTATTGGCCAAGTGTGACTGGACACACAAGGAATTTGTCTTGGTGCATATGCACAGTGTACATAAAAAGACAAGATACATTCGTCAAGAATCATAAGGTACAACACTTAATGATGGTCATAGGGTACAAATAAGCAATCAAATCGTACTAGGAAACAATATAAATTGTAGGGATACGAGCAACACAGTTACAGTCATACAATCATAAGTGGGAGGAGATGGGTGATAGGAATGATGAGAAAATTAATAGTAATAGAAATGCAGATGTAGTAACTAGTTTGACAGTGTTGAGGGAATTATTTGTTTAGCAGAGCGATGGCGTTCGGGGAAAAACTGTCCTTGTGTCTAGTTGTTCTGGGGTGCAGTGCTCTATAGTGTCGTTTTGAGGGTAGGAGTTGAAACAGTTTACGTCCAGGATGCGAGGGGTCTGTAGATATTTTCACAGCCCTCTTTTTGACTGTGCAGTAGACAGGTCCTCCACGGAAGGCAGGTTGGTAGCCATTGTTTTTTCTGCAGTTCTAATTATCCTCTGAAGTCTGTGTCTGTCTTGTTGGGTTGCAGAACCAAACCAGACAGTTATAGAGGTGCAGATGACAGACTCAATAATTCCTCTGTAGAACTGGATAAGCAGCTCCTTGAGCAGATAACTCTCAACTTACAAGCAACCTTTTGAAATTACAGTGGCACTGAAAAAAAGTGACTTATGACCGTTTTTCTCAGTTACGACCATTGCCGCATCCCTATGGTCATGTCATCACAATTCAGACGCTTGGTAACTGGTTCATACTTATCATCATTGCTGCGTCCCAAGGTCACACGTGATCCTTGTGTGACCTCCTGCCAAGGAAAGTCAATGGAGAAGGTGGATTCCCTTAACACTCGGGTTACTCACTTAACAACAGTGGCAAATGAAGGTCATAAAATGGAACAAAACTCACTTTAACAGCTGTCTCACTTAGCAACAGAAATGTTGGGCTCAGTTTTGGTAAACAGCTGGCTGGGAAATTCTGGGAATTAAAATCCCCCCTATCTTAAAGGGATGTGGTGGCTCAGTGGCTTAGACGCTGAGCTTGTCGATCAAAAGGCTGGAAGTTCAGCGGTTCGAATCCCTAGTGCCGCGTCACGGGGTGAACTGCCGTTCCCTGTCCCAGCTTCTGCCAACCTAGCAGTTTGAAAGCACGTAAAAAATGCAAGTAGAAAAATAGGGACCACCTTTGGTGGGAAGGGAACAGCTTTCCATGCGCCTTTGGCATTGAGTCATGCCGGCCACATGACCACGGAGACGTCTTTGGACAGCGCTGGCTCTTCGGCTTAGAAATGGAGATGAGCACTGCCCCCTAGAGTCAGGAACAACTGGCACATATGTGCGAGGGGAACCTTTCCCTTTACCTATCTTAAAAGTTGCTAAGGTTGTGAAATGCTGGCACAGAGAAAGTAAAGTGACAGAGTGAAATAAAACAAGGAAAAGTGCAAAGCTGATCACTTCGGAGCAGGGTACTATACCAACAACATAGAGCCCGAAATTTCTGTTGCCTCAGACAGACGGTGGTGAAAGAGGTTTTTGCCCATTTTATGACCACAATGGTTAAGTTGAATCAACTACAGTTGTCAGATGAGTTGTTAAGTGAATCTAGCTTCCCCATTGATTTTTTTTAAAAAATTTGATTTATATGCCGCCCTTCTCCGGAGACTCAGGGCAGCTTACAGTGCGTTAAGCAACAGCCTTCATACTTTTGTATATTTATATTTATACAAAGTCAGCTTATTGCCCCCAACAAACTGGGTCCTCAATTTACCCATCTTATAAAGGATGGAAGGCTGAGTCCATCTTGAGCCTGCCTGGGATTGAACTCGCAAGTAATTGCAGCAGCTGGATCTTAAATGCTGCCTTTGTAGGAGGCATTACTCCCCTATGCTACTCAGGCTCCTGATTTTGCATGTCAGAAGGCTGCAAAAGGGGATCACGAGACCCCTGGGACATAGCCACGCTCATAAATATAACATTCAGTTGCCAAGCATCTGAATTTTGATCTTTGTCAGCCTGGGGATGTTGCAAAGGCCATAACTGTGAAAAACAATCCTAAATCCTTTTTTTTCAGTTGCGTTGTATCTTTGAACTGTTGGGAGAAATATCCATTCTGGTTCAGTTCCAAACTGGGAAAAAGACACTGGAAATGTGGAGGCTGATTGAAAAGATGGTTTAATGGTGAAGTAGAAGCACATAGGTGGTTCTGGGCAACTGACCACATGGAGCCGAGAGAGAGCAGTATTTTATACCTTCTTTTGGGCTTTGAACTTGAGCTTCCTGTTCCTGTGCAAGAACAGATATTCTACTGGCTGTTGTAGTGTAGGAAGTTAGCGCCACCCCTCTCCTAGAAGAATGAAATATTATAGGAAATGTTAAAAAGGCAGAATATTATATCTTCCTGGATGAGAAATGGAGAAACATGTTTTTAGGCAGGAGGCAGGCTCACGCTTAATAGCCCCCACCCTCCTCAATAGCCCCCAGCAGATTGTCAGCATTTAAGAGATAAAGAGATAGCTAGCTCTATTCATAAGCAAATGCCCTCACCCAAGATCCAACAAAGATAGGATTAGCCCTCTACCCATCTAGCAACAGAACACGCCTCATGGCACCTGAGGAGATTGCATCACCCAGCAAGGTTCAACCAAGCCTGGGACTCAAAAGACAACCTACAAAGTTATCCCTGCATGACCCCATGGGAGTCTGACAATCAGGCAGAATACAAACTCAAGAGGGCATAAATCTCTCTCTCTCTCTCTCACCCATTTGCCTTTTTTGCCCAGGACCTCAAATCATGTGGCCCTGCCCACCATTAAACCATCTTTTCAAACAGCCTCCATGTTTTCAGTATCTTTCTCCCCTCTTGGAACTGAACCCAGATGGACATTTCTTCCAACAGTAGGGTGTTGTGGTCCGCCAGCAGCCTGCAGAACTGGCAGTGGAGTCGGACAGCGATGAGGCTGAGGAAGAACATGGGCCAGTCCTGGAGGCTGGGGAAGGCCCGGATGAGGGCTCTGCGTCAGAGGCAGAGATGGGGCCAGGGCATGCGGAGTCTGAGCCTCCAGAGACTGACAGTAGAGAGGCAGAGGAACAGGAGGAGCCTGTTCCTAATGCACGCATGAGAAGAGCTGCCAGAAGGCAAGAGTAGCTCAAGCAAAGAGGACAACTTGGGAGTAGGACCAAGAGATGATTGGCCTCTCCCATAAGGCATAAAACAGTCTCCTTCTTCGTCTATGTCTTGTATTTATTTTTGTATCTGTGACTTCTGAACGTTTGCCAAGAAAGGCAGTTTGCCTAATTGGACCAAGGTTTGAGATAGGACTGAGGAATTTGTGTTGGGAGGAATTTGCTTTAATTTAGTTGAACGACGCTGGGAATGAAGTCATTCTCAGCTGTTCGAAGAAAGTTTGTTTGTTTTCTGACAGACTGTTTTTCCAACTACTTACTTGGGCCTGGGTCACAACATAGGGGCCATAGCTAACTTTGTAGGTTGTCTAAATCCAAGGTTTGGTTGAAGTCTGCTGGGTGATGCAACGTCCCCAGGTGATTGTGCCATGTGGTGAGCTCTGCTGCTAGATGGTTTAATCCTATTATGTCCTGAAGGGCTATGTCTTAATCCCATCACCCTGGAGCTGAAGGTCTTTTGTCTTGTAGGTGGGCTGTCCCAGTCTTTCTTAATGGACACGGAATATCTGCTGTGGGCAAGGAGCTGCTCTCTGTCTTTAAAACATGTTTCTTCTTTTATCATCCAGGGAAATATAATATTCTGCCTTTTTAGTATTTCCTAAAATATTTCATTCTTCTAGGAGGGGGCGGGTTTCCCCTCAGAACAGTCACTAAATGTAAATGGAGGACTACTTGTATTTATTAAATTTATATGCAAGCCATCTCACTCTAATAAAGGGACTCGGCACCATGAGCGCTTTCAAAGGCTGTTTCTTTGTTCTGGGAACTGAGAAGGGCTTCAAGATTTCAAAATAACAAAAGTACCCACAAACAGCGTAAAGCTTTTAGCAAATACTTAGAATGCCATCAGTTCAGCTTTTTCACTAAAAGCCTCTGTTGACCCTGGAGTTCAAGGTGAAAATAAAAACAAAATCAATACTTACTTTTCCCACGTAAACATAAAAGGACCCAGGAATTTCTCTTATGTAAAAAAAAAAAAAAACCCACATTAACTCAGAGTCTTTATAAATGGAAGACATTGAGGGGGTGTAATAAGTACGATTGGGGTCTGGAAAAGCAATTGGGAATCAATTTGCAACCTGACCCAACGTGCCATTAAGCTGAAATGCTTATGGATTTATGGCAGGTTTTCTTTTTGTCCACTTGGATATAAAAAGGCGCTACATTTATATATTCCCATGGGGATCTGCCTCCCACCTAGAATATAAATCAGATGAATAGAATAGAATAGAATAGAAAAAATAGAATAGAATAGAATAGAATAGAATAGAATAGAATAGAATAGAATAGAATAGAATAGAATAGAATAGAATAGAATAGAATAAGAAAGATAATAGAATAAGAAATAGAAAACAGGAGAGGAGAATAAGAAAGAAGAGAATGGAATGGAATGGAATGGAATGGAATGGAATGGAAGAGGAGAATAAGAAGAGAATGGAATGGAATGGAATGGAATGGAATGGAATGGAATGGAATGGAATGGAATGGAATAGAATAGAATAGAATAGAATAGAATAGAATAGAATAGAATAGAATAGAATAGAATAGAATAGAATAGAATAGAATAGAATAGAATAGAGGAGAGGAGAGGAGAGAAGAATAAGAAAGAAGAGAATGGAATGGAATGGAAGAGAAGAGGAGAATAAGAAGAGAATGGAATGGAATGGAATGGAATGGAATGGAATGGAATGGAATGGAATGGAATAGAATAGAATGGAATAGAATGGGAAAGGAATTCTTTATTGGCCAAGTGTGATTGGACACACAAGGAATTTGTCTTGGTGTATACGCTCTCAGTGTACATAAAAGAAAAGATGCATTTGTCAAGAATCATAAGGTAAAACACTTAATGATAGTCATAGGGAACAAATAGGCAATCAAATCATATTAGGAAACAGTCAGTATAAATCTTAAGGATACCAGCAACAAGGTTACAGTTATACAATCATAAGTGGGAGGAGATGGGTGGTGGGAACGATGAGAAGATTAATCGTAATGCAGACTTAGTGAATAGTTTGACAATGTTGAGGGAATTATTCGTTTAGCAGAGTGAGGGCATTCGGGAAAAAACTGTCCTTGTGTCTAGTTGTTCTGGTGTGCAGTGCTCTATAGCGTCGTTTTGAGGGTAGGAGTTGAAACACAGCGTTAGAGGAAAAAGAAATTTGCATTTGTTTGGAATTGTGCCGGAAGCAAACATTTCCAAATGCTTCTCTTAGGGACCTTTTGGGAAAGTACCACCATCAAACTAAAAGCATGACTGCTAATGTGCAAATAAATTGTCTGGGTATTATTGGAGACAGGACAACCATAAAGTCTCTCGCAAACAAATAAAAGTGCAATAACCCTTTTGGAATATATACATGACGTTCCAAAAAGGACAAACTCAAAACAATTAGATCTCCTCCAATTATTATTTTCTGTTCCAAGGACGGAAGGGAGCAGATCTAGACATTACAATTATATTAACAACTCCGGCTGGGATTTTATTACCTAAATCTAAATTGAATGAATTTCCTTTAGGAGGCATAAAACTTTGGGAACGGTGGGAAATTGGTTGAAAAAAATACAGATAGCCTTCGGCTTACAACTATTTGTTTAGGGATTGTTTGAAGTTACAAGGGCACTCAAAAAAAAATGGACTTGCAGCTGTTTCTTGCATTTTCAAGGGTTGCAGCTTCTCCACGGACAGGTGATAGAATTTTTTTTTTTTTTAATTAGATTTATATGCCGCCCTTCTCCGGAGACTCAGGGCGGCTTACAAGGCGTTAAGCAACAGCCTTCATACTTTTGTATATTTATACAAAGTCAGCTTATTGCCCCCACAAACTGGGTCCTCAATTTACCCACCTTAGAGAGGATGGAAGGCTGAGTCGACCTCGAGCCTGGCTAGGATTGAACTCAGAGAAATTACAGGCAGCTGGTGTTAATTGCTGCCTTTAGTAGGAGGCATTAGCCCCCTATGCTACAGAGGCTCCTGGGCACATGGCAACCAGCATGTATTGATAATGGCAGTTGTAGGAAGTTAGCACCCACCCCTCTCCTAGGAAAATGAAATATTTTAGGAAATATTAAAAGAGAAGAATATTTCCCCTAAAAGGGAGGCAGAAACTCAGCCCCCCCCCCCCACTTTGTCAATGGGCCATTAAGGCCTGGGCCAGTCCATTCTACATAACAAAGATTTACCTCCTTCAGGCAGAGCCTTAGCAGGATTTGCTCAAAGCCCTTTCATTACATCATCACCCAGTAAGGCTCAACCAAGCCTAAGGACACAAACAACCTACAAAGTTAACCCTGCATGGCCCCATGGGAGTCTGACAACCAATCAGAAGACAAGCTCAAATTCAAAGCCCAACAGAGGGTATAAAATCCAGGCACTCTTTTTTTTTTTAATTTGATCTATATGCCGCCCTTCTCTGGAGACTCAGGGCGGCTTACAATGCGTTAAGCAATAACCTTCATACTTTTCTATATTTTTGATACAAAGTCAGCTTATTGCCCCCACAAACTGGGTCCTCAATTTACCTACCTTAGAAAGGATGGAAGGCTGAGTCAACCTCAAGCCTGGTGAGATTTGAATTTGCAGTAATTGCAGACAGCTGAATGTTAATTACAGTGCTTTAGTCTGCCACGCCACCAGGCTCTTCTTCTCTCAGCATCTCTTCCCTTTTTTTCCCTTCACGCAAGCTCTTCAAGGCAAGTGATCCTGTCCGCCATTAAAAACCATCTTTCCAAGCAGTCTCCATGTTTCCAGAATCTTCTTCACTTGGAACTGAACCCAGGACATTTCTTCCAGTACAGTGTCCCAGGGTCATCCCAAAGGTGCTTTTTCAAGAGGCAACCGGACTTTCTGGTTTTTATTTGAAGATGAATAGAATAGAATAGAATAGAATAGAATAGAATAGAATAGAATAGAATAGAATAGAATAGAATAGAATAGAATAGAATAGAATAGAATAGAATAGAATAGAATAGAATAATAGAGTTGGAAGGGACCTTGGAGATCTTCTAGTCCAACCCCCTGCTTAGGCAGGAAACCCTACACCACTTCAGACAAATGGTTATCCAGTCTCTTCTTAAAAACTTCCAGTGTTGCAGCATTCACAACTTCTGGAGACAAGTTGTTCCACTGATTAATTGTTCTCACTGTTAGGAAATTTCTCCTTAGTTCTAAGTTGCTCCTTTCCTTGATTAGTTTCCACCCATTGCTTCTTGTCCTGCCTACACCTGTTCTGGAGAATAGCTTGACTCCCTCTTCTTTGGGGCAGCCCCTTAAATACTGGAATACTGCTATCATATCCATCCGTCTCCAGTCCTTCTTTTCTCTAGACTGGCCATACCCAAATCCTGCAACCGTTCTTCTTATGTTTTTGTCTCCAGGCCTTTAATCATCTTGGTTGCTCTTCTCTGATTTTTTTTCCCCAAAGTCTCAACATCTTCTTTTGTAATGTGGTGACCAAAACTGGCTGCGGTATTCTAGGTGTGGCGTTACAAAGGCTTTGTGGAAAGGTTTGACTGCACCATTGTTAGCTGCCAATCTGACTTTTTTGACCAGGTGCTGCAGATGCGCTGATGGATAAACCCATAGCAAATGTAAAGCACTTTTGTTCCATTTATTGATTGAACTGAAAGGCGAAGCATTGCCAATGGAGGCTCTGTGGAGTACCTAATCAACCACCAGAACAATCCTTCTGTAAAATCTCCCCTTGAGCAGGGACATTTCCTACTTGATGTGCCATTTCCTCAACCCGCAGCTTGTTTTTGTCTTGTATGATGCATCACCTTTGGACTGGCCCACGGCCTACTTCCACAAGATAGGATAATAGCCCTTGATTTATTTTAGTGTATGACGTCCTGCTGCCCTAAGAAACGGTCGAGCCTCAGACAGACTTGGTAACCACATAAAAATAAATTACCGCTGTAATTACTGCACAATGGAGCAGATTAATACTAGAGAATTGGTACTTCCATGCAATTCGGAACTCGGTGGAAGTTGACTCTAGCAGCTTACAAGGAGCTCCAGGCTAAATTTCTGGGCTGGCCTCTCCTGATTTCCTTTGATAGGATGTCTCAATGTTCCAGAAAGTGATTTACACAAGATACTTGCCTCAAAATGTATTCATTTAAAGCAGCAATGGTCTCTCAGCATCCATTTAACTAATGTTAAAAGAAAAACATTAGTCTCAGACTTACAAAATGGAAAGGCTGACAGGTTCCTTAGAGATCATCAAGTCCAGCCCCCTGCCCAGTGTGGGAATAGACCATGGTACCACAGCCACTAGGTAGGTTGTTGCATTGTTGAACCTCCCAAATGCACAGGTACAGTATAGATGACACCTGGCTCAATAGTAGTAACTGTGAGAGGGATCTCGGAGTCCCTCTCTTAAATATAAGCCAGCTGTGTGCAGCAGCTGCCAAAAAAAACCAACACAGTTCTAGGCTGCGTTAACAGACGGAGGGAGAGAAGACTATATGAAGTGTTAGTAACACTTTATATAATGCCCTGGTAAGACCGCACCTACAACACTGCATCCAGTTTTGGTCAACACAATGTCAAAATGACTCTAGAAAAAATGCAGGGAAGAGCAACAATGATGATTAGGGGACTGGAGGCTAAAACCTATAAAGAACGGTTGCTGGAACTGGGAATGTCTAGTTTAATGAAGAGGACTAGGGGAGACATGATAGCAGTCTTCCAATATCTCAGGGGCTGTCCCCAAAGAAGAAGAAGTCAAGCTATTCTCTAAAGCACCTGAGGGAAGGACAAGAAGCAATGTGTGGAAACTAATCTGTGGGGGCTCCTGTCCTATGGAACAAATTGCCCCCGGAGATACGCAGGATCCCAGACCTTCGTGCCTTTCGCCGTGCCCTTAAGACTTTCCTATTCCAACAAGCTGGTCTGATGGAATGATGAATTTTAATGGGTATTTTAGTTGAGTTTTTAAAATACATGGCCAAACTATTGAATATGTTTTAAATTGTTTTTAAGTTTTGTGTTTATGTTATTTTACTATTGGCTGTACACTGCCCTGAGTCCCTCGGGAGAAGGGCGGTATAAAAATTTAATTAAATAATTAAATAAATAATCAAGGAGAGAAGCAATCTAGAACTAAGGAGAAATTTCCGGCAGTGAGAACAATTGATCACTGGAACTACTTGCCTCCAGAAATTATGAATGTTCCAACATTCATCTCTTCCAAGTTTTTAAGAAGAGATTGGATAAACTATTTGTCTGAAATGGTATGTTGTTATTGTTGTTTGTTTCAGTCTTGTCTGACCCATAGTGACCCCATGGACCATGTTCCTCCAGGCTTTCCTGTCCTCTACCATCCTCTGGAGTCCATTGAAGCTCACACCGACTGCTTCAGTGACTCCATCCAGCCACCTCGTTCTCTGCCGACCCCTTCTTCTTTTGCCCTCCATCATTTCCAACATTAGGCTCTTCTCCAGGGAGCCCTTCCCAGTGGTGAAATCCAAATCTTTTTTTGCTACCAGTTCTGTGGGTGTGGCTTGGTAGGCGTCGTGTGCTTGGTGGGCGTGACAGGGGAAGGATACTGCAAAATCTCCATTCCCTCCCCACCCCAGAGGAAGGATATTGCAAAATCCCATTCCCACCCCACTCCAGGAGAAGGATATTGCAAAATCTCCAGTCCTACCCCACTCCTGGGGGAAGGATACTGCAAAATTCCCATTTGCTCCCCACCCCTGGGGGAAGGACATTGCAAAATCTCCATTCCCACCACACTCTGGGGCCAGCCAGAAGTGGTTTTTTCCGGTTCTCTGAACTGCTCCAGATTTTCGCTACCAGTTCTCCAGACCCTATTGGATTTCACCCCTAGTCCTTCCTTCTCATTAGGTGGCCAAAGTAGTTGAGTTTTATCTTCAGGATCTGGCCTTCTAAACAGCGGTCAGGGTTGATCTCCTCCAGGACTGACCGGTTTGATCACCTTACAGTCCAAGGGACTCGCAGGAGTCTCCTCCAGCACCAGAGTTCAAAGGCCTCAATTCTTTGCCGCTCAGCCTTTCTTATGGTCCAACCTTCACAGCCATCCATTGCACCTGGGAAAACCATGGCCTTGACTGAAATGGTATAGAGTCACCCAATTCCTGCAGATGTTCTTTGTAGGTTTTACCCCCCAGTTTCCATCTCTGTTGCTCTTCTCAGCACCCTTTCTAGTCTCAACATCTTTTATATCGTGGGCGACCAAAACTGAATGCCTGGCCTAATCTTTTCCCTCTTTTCTTCTTTTAATATGCAAATTTTAATCGTTTTTTTAAATGATTGGGGTGTTTTAATCTCTCTGGGCCAAATTATTTAATTCAATTTTATTCTGTTTTTAAATTTTGTATTTGTGTATTTTATTGTTTGGCTGTTCACCGCCCTGAGTCCTTCGGGATTAGGGCGGTATACAAATCAAATAAAGATAAAGGTAAAGAAGATAAAGATGTAGTATTCCAAGTGTGGACTTACTAAGGCTTTATAAAACAGTATTCTTTTGAGCTTCTGCATGCCGCTTGGGGTATCTTCTCTTTTCACACCCGAGTGATGGGCATTTTTGGACTTGGGTCCTGATGAAGGGCTAAAGAGGAGAACCAGGCATTACACAGAAGGCCAACGGTAGTGGCTCAATTTCACATTTCCCGTTATGTCATATGGCGTTAATTTCCTGCTTGACAAGCTGAGATGCTGTAGCCAGAAATATCCGAGCGATGTTTCATTTGTCATTGGTCATGGGTGGTGAAGAAAACCAGCTTTTTCTCACAAGAAGGATTAGTTCTTTCTGCATTCCTATTTCAGCCGCTTCCAATTTTCAAGCTGAGTCCAGTTTAGTGGAGGCCTGTTGTTTTCAATCCTCACTTGGACCATATAGAATAGAATAGAATAGAATAGAATGGAATGGAATGGAATGGAATGGAATGGAATGGAATGGAATGGAATGGAATGGAATGGAATGGGAAAGGAATTCTTTATTGGCCAAGTGTGATTGGACACGCAAGGAATTTGTCTTGGTGCTCTCAGTGTATATAAAAGAAAAGATGCATTTGTCAAGAATCATAAGGTACAACAATTAATGATAGTCATAGGGAAACAGTCAATATAAATCTTAAGGATACCAGCAACAAGGTTACAGTCATACAATCATAAGTGGGAGGAGATGGGTGATGGGAACGATGAGAAGATTAATAGTAATGCAGACTTAGTAAATAGTTTGATAATGTTGAGGGAATTATTTGTTTAGCAGAGTGAGGACATTTGGAAAAGAACTGTCCTTGTGTCTAGTTGTTCTGGGGTGCAGTGCTCTATAGCGTCGTTTTGCGGGGGAGCGTGGTACATGCAGGCCATTTGCACATGCGTGGGGGTGGGGTGCATGCAGTGGCGCATGCAGATGCATGGGAGCGGTGTGCATGCAGGGGGTGCATGCAGGGGGCTGTGTGCACATGCACAGGGGTGGGGCCCATCCACAGGGCCCACACGCGCATTGCATTTGGGGGCTTGGGTGCACGCACGTGCCTGCTTTGAGCACTTGGTCCAGAAAAGGTTAGCCATCACTACCCTATACCATTTCAGACAAATGGTTGTCCAATCTCTTCTTAACAACTTCCAGTGTTGGAGCATTTACAACTTCTGGAGGTAAGTCGTTCCATTGGTTAATTGTTCTCAGTTAACTAATTGTCCTGCCCTCAGGTGCTTTGGAGAATAGCTTGACTCCCTCTTCTTTGGGGGCAGCCCCTGAGATAGTGGAAGACTGCTATCATATCACTCCTAGTCCTAGTAGATGTCCCCAGTTCCTGCAACCGTTCTTCATATGTTTTAGCCTCCAGTCCCCTAATCCTCTTTGTTGTTCTTCTCTGCTGTCTAGCTGGACTATATCCTACCCATCTGCATGGTAATAATCTCTATAGATTGAGGTAAGGGTGGCTGAAGAAAAATTCAATATTCAGTTGATTGAAGGTCCTGGTTATGGATTAGTTCCAGTCTAGTATCCTTGCCTTCTGTTTTGCTGGCCAGTGATGACAGCTGCAGGCTCAGAATTTGCAGAAGATCCATAAGATGTGACAATATTTGTTGACTGTGCTCATCACAGGCTAGCAGACCACAAACCGGGGGTAAACAAAGCAACAGTCAACATAAATAGAGGTACACTACTTATTTATTTCTCACATTTCTGAACCATCCATTTCCCTCAAAAAACGACTCTGGGAGGTGTACAATGAATCATCGAAAGGTAAGATGACCATTGCAGCATCTCCAGGGTCCTGTGATCAAAATTCAGACCATTGGCAACTGACTAATATTTATGACAGTTGCAGTGTCATGGAATCAATATGATCACCTTTTGCGACCTTCTGACATGCAAAGTCAACAAGGAAAAGAGATTCAGGTAACGATGATATTACTAACTTCACCACTGTAGTGATTCACTTAACAGTGGCAAGAAAGATAATAAAATGGGGCAAAACTCACTTAGTGTCTCACTTAGCAACATAAATGTTGGGCTCAATTATGGTCATAAGCTAAGGACCTCGACTTATGACCAGAATCGGGAGCAGAATTCCTGTGGATAAGCAAAGTGGTTGTTAAGTGAGTCAGGTTGAATTGAAACCTCTATTTTTTTTTTTAATTTGATTTATATGCCGCCCTTCTCCGGAGACTCAGGGCGGCTTACAATGCGTTAAGCAATAGCCTTCATACTTTTGTATATTTTATACAAAGTCAGCTTATTGCCCCCACAAACTGGGTCCTCAATTGATCTACCTTAGAAAGGATGGAAGGCTGAGTCAACCTTGAGCCTGGGGAGATTCGAACTGGTGTAATTGCAGACAGCTGGATGTTAATTATGGTGCTTTAGTCTGCAGAGCTAAACCAGGCTCCTGATTTTGATAATCTATTTGTATGATGTAGAATTATTCTATTCTATTCTATTCTATTCTATTCTATTCTATTCTATTCTATTCTATTCTATTCTATTCTATTCTATTCTACTTATTCTCTTCTCTTCTGTATTTCTCTTCTCTTCTACTCTTATTCTATTTATTGCTATTGCTATTCCGTTCTGTTTCATTCTAATTTTCAATAAAGATTCTATTCTATTCTATTCTATTCTATTCTATTCTATTCTATTCTATTCTATTCTATTCTATTCTATTCTATTCTATTCTATTCTATTCTATTCTATTCTACTCTACTCTACTCTACTCTACTCTACTCTTATTGCTGTTCTGTTCCATTGCATTCTAATTAAATATTGATAGATGTATCCACGCAAAATAAACGCATTTACAACCAGCGTTTGCCTCAAGCTTGGAGCATCCAAGGTTGTAAAAGTTGACTTTTAAGTTCAAACAAACATTTATGGCTTAATGTGTTTAGCCAAGGGGATATCATGTCTTCTTCCCATGTCTCCTGGGACACCCAGGGAATGGTTCCTGGAAACGGCAATTTGCTGTAACAATGGTGATTCTTAGGAATGAAGGATCGAACCTCTTCTGGTGCTACATAAATCACGCTTGATTCTAAAATACATTTGGATAAACTGAAGGGGGGTGGCGGTGGGAAAAAGGAGAGACATTGAAGGTTCTGCAGCAGAGGAAGAAGACGGAAAGCTTATCAGACGATGTCCTGAAAGAAACTGCTAAAATACAGACTTGAAAAGGAACTTGGAAGAATGTCAGGAACTGAGGTTTGCAGAGATAATGCCTGGGGTGGGAGCAGCTCCCATTAAGTCTTTAAGCAGTGGAGGGCTTCGACATAATAAAGTGTGCGATCTCTACATACCGCCCTAAAGAAACATCCATCCCAGAGAGGGGCTTTCTCCAGGCCATCAAATTAATTAATAGTAACAATCAGCAGGCGTGCCGTTAAGACACCGCTGGTATTTCAAGCCACCGTCTAAAACAAGACGGCATTTTCCATTTCGAGGCCAAGCAACAAAATTGGACAGTTCAGCATCTTCTCGGGTGTAATTATAGAATTCTCTCTCATATAACATTGCTATGTGTAATTCTTCCGTGCTCCCTCCGCCCCCTCCTCCCCAGTAGCGTGCAAATGATTCCAGCCCTCAGTTCGAGAAATGGACGTTGGCTTACCTGAACGTCCGTTTTCAGGGCGCTGCGGAGACACTCCATGCTGTAATCTTCCTCACGTTCTGACAACAACTGGGTGAAAGATCTGAAGATTTTTTCTCTTGACCACTGTCTCTCTGTGCCAGCCACGCCCACTGTCCCATAATTCCTCCAGTCTTGAACGAAGGCGTAGCTCCACTGCAACAACAACCTTAAACGAAACACAAAACCACTAGAACAAAACCCAACAACTATTGGGCGGGAATGGAGTGTCTCCGCAGCGCCCTGAAAACGGACGTTCAGGTAAGCCAACGTCCATTTTCCAGTGCGCTGCGTCAACACTCCATGCTGGGAAATACCCAAGCCAAACATTAGGGGAGGGAAAATTACTGCCCCTCGGAGAGGGTATCCGAAATGACAGTCTGCAAAACCCTCCTTCCAAAGGACGCCTCCGCGGAAGCATAGACATCAATTTTATAATGTCTAACAAAAGGGGACACCGATGTCCACGTGGCAGCCCTACAAATGTCCAAAATCGACGCCTGTGTCGACCACGCAGCCGTAGTAGCCGCACTACGCGTTGAGTGAGGTAAAATTCTGCCTGGCGGAGACTTAGCTTTAGACTCATAAGCATGAGAAATACACGCTTTGATCCAGCGACCTATGGTAGCAGCCGAAACCTTCTGGCCCATGGAGCCAGGGTGAAAAGAGACCAGGAGCGCCTCGGTCTTGCGGAAGGAAGCAGTGCGACGAATATATCGACGTAAGGCTCTGCGCACATCCAACGTATGCCAAAGAACTTCCTTCTGATGTTTAGGATTCGGACAAAAATCCGGAAGTATGATCTCCTGAGAACGATGGAAAGGTGAGTTCACTTTAGGCAAAAAGGACGGGTCGAGGCGAAGGATCACCGTGTTGGGCCGAAAAATACATAGGTCCTTTCTGATGGACAAAGCTGAGAGTTCGGAGACCCTACGGGCCGAGGTAATTGCTAACAAAAAGGCAACCTTAAAGGATAAAAACTTAAGGGAAACAGAGCCCAAGGGTTCAAAGGGGGAAACAGTCAAGGCCTTGAGCACTAGAGCAAGATCCCAAGAGGGATAACGATGAACTGTAGGTGGAGACAAATTGGTAGCACCATGCAAAAAATCCAGAACCCAAGGGTGCTGAGTCAACGAGCGGTAAGGTGGACAGGAGAAAACGGTCGACAGAGCCGCCGCCTGCCGACGAAGGGTAGCAGGAGACAAACCCTTCCTCAAGCCCGCCTGCAAGAAGTCCAAAACATCCTGCACCTCCGCTGACGTAGGGTCCACATGTCGAAGCGAGCACCAAGAGCAAAAGGCCTTCCACGAAGCCTCATAAATCCTAGTGGTGGAAGGACGGCGGGCCGCCTGTATTGTCCCAATTACGTCGTCAGAAACCCGGTTCTTTCGGAGGATGAGGCGTTCAAACACCACACGGCCAATTGGAGCCACTGCGGCTCGGGATGACAAACGGCTCCTTGGCGTAGGATGATCCGATGGGGAGGGATCCTCCACGGCTCCCTGACGGAAAATTGGACGAGATCTGAGAACCATGGCCGGCGCGGCCAATAGGGGGCCACCAATAACAGAGATGCTCCCTCCACCACCATCTTCCTTACCACTTGAGGAATGAGAGTCAGCGGTGGAAAGGCGTAAAGGAGGCCCCTCGGCCAATTGCACCGAAGGGCATCTGAATCTATCGCTCGAGGGTCCGGGTAACGAGTCACAAATTTTGGCAACTGAGCATTGAGCGGGGTTGCGAATAAGTCGACTATCGGATCTCCGAAACGAAGAGACAACTCCCGAAAGAGCCAAGGGTGCAACTGCCACTCCGAAGGATCTATCAATTCCCTGCTCAACCAATCCGCTCTCTGATTGTCCGACCCGGAGACATGAGCCGCGCGGATCGACAGCAGATTCCTCTCGGCCCAGGAGAAGAGGAGCTCCGACTCCAACATTAGCAGACGAGATCGAGTGCCGCCCTCCTTGTTTACATGAGCCATTGCCGTTGTGTTGTCCGTACGCACTAGCACATGCTGACCCTGAACCGTCTCCCGGAAGTGGACCAAGGCCAGTCGGATGGCTCTCAACTCTAGCAAGTTTATGCTGGAGGAACTCTCCACCGGAGACCACAGACCCTGAGCTACCTGCTCGCCTAAATGGGCCCCCCAGCCCCGAAGGCTGGCGTCTGTCGTCAGAGTGACTGGATCCTGGTCTAGAAACTGAGACCCGCGAAGAATCGCCGACGATTGCCACCACCTTAGAGATAGACGGATCTGAGGCGGCACGAAAATCTTCCTTGCGGTGTGGGCGCACCCCCGCCGCTGATAAGGCAGAAGAAGCCACTGCAACGGACGGGAATGACGCCGGGCCCAGGGAACGATCCGGAAACTCGACACTAGTTTGCCTAGAAGCTTCGAAAGCGTCAGTAACGGAACAGACCTGTGTCGTAGGACCTGGGACACTAGATCTTGAATGCTGGAGATCCGGTCCGGAGAGAGGGAGACCTCCCCCTTGGCGGAGTCGACCACCGCTCCCAAATGAAGAATCGACGTAACCGGAACAAGATGACTCTTCTGCAGATTGATGGTGAATCCGTGACGGCGAAAACTCTCCAGCACCCGGCTCCTGTCGAGGATTGCCTGTTCCTGTGAGGACGACAGGATCAAGATGTCGTCTAGGTAACACATCAAGCGCACGGGAATCGACCTGAGGGAAGCTGCTACTATGTCCACAAGCTTTGTAAAGGTTCTGGGCGCCGATGAAAGCCCAAAGGGCATAGCACAATATTGAAAGTGCTGCCCCTGAAATTCGAACCTCAGAAATTGACGCTGGCTGGGATGGACTGGGACATGAAGATAGGCCTCCTTCAGGTCCACAGACTGCAGCAGGTCGTTCCTGCGAACGAAGGAAAGGATCGAATGCAACGAGTGCATTTTGAAGCGACGATACCTGACCGACGTGTTCAAGCGCTTCAGGTTGAGAATCGCCCGAACCCCTCCAGAAGACTTGGGAACAAGGAAAAGGGTCGAGTAAAAACCCCGACCCCTCTGATCCCTGGGAACCAGTTCGATTGCGTTGATGTCCCTGAGATGATGAATTTCGGCCATCAATAGACGTCTGAGATGTGACGTGCGAGGAGAAGGTGTTGAAACGTAGCGGCTCGGGGGAGGGCCTGTAAATTCTATGGACAGACCCTGAGACACAGTCCTCCTCGCCCAGGCGTCGGACGTTGAGAGATCCCACTGGCGGTGAAAGGCCTGTAATCGACCGCCGACGGGACCTTCCAGCGGAGAGTCATTTTCCGCGGCGAAAGGATCGGGGTCCGGAACCACGAAAAGGGCGTTTTGCCTGCTGCTGAGATCTGCCCTTGTCTCGAAACTGCTGGCGGTCAGAGAACCTCTCTGAGTACGAAAGGGGCTGACGATAAGGGGTCGCACCCCCAGTCCCAGAGGGGGAAGGCCGAAAGGACTGCCTTTGAAAATACGGGGTATAACGTCTTTCGTGCCGGCGAAAATTAGAAGGAAGGACCTTGCGCTTGTCCTTGTCTTCGACCAGAAGCGGGTCCAAGGCAGCGCCAAACAAATTGGGGGCTTTATATGGAGCCGTGGCCAACTTCCATTTTGTCTTTGAATCGGCTCGCCAATGCTTTAACCAGAGAAGACGACGAGTCGCCACCGAAGAGGCGATCCCCCTAGATGCGAACTTTACTGTGTTTAACGAGGCATCCGCAGAATATTCAGTGGCCGCGATTATTTTATTGACATCTTGCTGCATTCTGGTAGCCTCTGGGGGAAGTCTCTCCTGCAATTGACGCAGCCAAATCAACGCCGCCCTATTGAAAAAGGATGTAGCGGTCGCTGTTCTCACCGCCCATCCGATAGCCTGGTGAGCCTTGCGAAGGGCCAACTCAACTCTCCTGTCCTCCGTCTTTAGGCCATCCAGTGGATCAGTGGAAGCCAAGGAAGAAGAAGCAAGGGACGCAATCGGAGAATCAACCACCGGCAAGTCCAACAAGGCATCCAGCTCAGGTGCCGAGCAGTATAACTTTTTATCCAAATTGCTCGGGGTGGTCAATGAACCCGGCTGCCCCCAGGAGGACTGTAGAACATCAGAAAACAGCTGGGGACAGGGAACAAAGTCCTTCTCAGGCTTGGATAGACGAAAGAGAGCGTCGTGCGGTCCCCCCTCCGACTTCTCCGGTGGTGGTTGAGCACCCACTGACCCCAGATTGGTAGTCAGACGGGCTTTGTGCAACAACGACCGAAAAAGAGCAGGTCGAAAAAGACCAGTGACAGTAGGCACATCAGGAGCGAGACCCTCGTCCTCGGAGAACTCGAGGTCCTCAGGGTAGTCCTCGGACTGGTCTGATCCCTCAGAATAATCCGATTCTCTGTGATGAGAAGATCGTGGCCGAACCGCACCTGAAACCTGCGGTGTCACGGGAGCTGGAGGGGGAGGCGGAGGAGGAGCTTGAGGCGCCTGCTGCATACTCGCCGCCCAAATGGTGGAAAACGCCGAATTCAGCATAGCCTGAAAATCAAATTGAGGCATCGAAGGAGGAACCACCGGGGCGCGAAGACCCGCCGACATCGGAGTAAATGAGGCTTCAGGAGGCTTGTAGGACGGAACTGAAACTGAAGCTGAAGCCAGACCTGCAGAAGATACGTCCGGCATAGAACGAGACAGGACCTTGGAGACCTGAAGAGATGGAGGGGACAAGGAGAAACCCGTAGAAGCCCCTTTGGAGGCCGAAGTCGAAGCCGCAGAAGAGGAAGCCATGGACGAAGCAGCCTCAGCAGCCTGGCGGGCTTTATCGAAGTGCCGCTCGAAGGCCTTATGGCGACGTAATGCGTCCCTCTCCTCAGCAACGGAGGATTTGGGCTGCGAGGTTGAGCGGCTAGAACGAGCAGACCGCTTACTGGAACTCCTCCGAGACCTCTTAGCTGCACGAGGAGGGCTGACCTCCTGCTCAAGATCCGAAGAAAGCGACGATTCAGCCATAGTAACAGAGCCTGGCTGTCTCAATATATATATATATATATATATATATATATATATATATATATATATATATATATATATATATATATATATATAATAAATTGTATTGTTGTTAATGTTTTTTTTTTTTTGTAACTTAACGCTGATTAAATACCAGAAAATCAGATTATTATAACGTCCTTTGTCCCCTTCTTTCTTTTCTTTCTATTTTATTTTATTTTATTTTATTTTATTTTTTTAATTTTTGAACAAACAGCAATCAGCAAAAAACCAAGATGATAACTATATACAAGCTCCCAAAAACCAGCTCAAACGGCCCAAAAAAAGGGACTCGAAATTGAGAGGCAGGCCTCTGGGGGTAGAACAGCCAAATCGTCGCCCAAAATGGCGGCCGCGCCAAACAAACAAAACAAAATGGCGGCCACGCCAAAAAACGAAAACCAAAATGGCGGGCGCAACGATTCCTCAAGGTCCTGACAGAGCAGGCCAGCCACACGAACGGCTGGACCCTGCCAACGAGGCTCCCGGACCAAGGAAGGCCTTCAGGAGTGCCGCAACCCCCCGCGGAGCCGCCCGCGAGAACGACGGGACAGACACCGCTGCGCTGAGCCAGAGAAGGAGCGGCCGTCCGAAGATCGGCCTCGCTCAAAGTCGGCGGTGGGGGAAGCCCAGCGACTAAAAATGGCGGCCGGGGAAGCCCTTTGCGAACCTACCGCCCACGGCTGTCAAGTCAAGCCGGATCCGCCCCGCAGAGTCGGAATCCGGCGGCTGAGAGGCGCGCGAAGCGCCGAGGCCCGGGACGGCCTGGGAATCCCAGACACGTCACCGACCACTCAGCGAAGGAGCTGGCAAGCGCTTTCTGGAACACAGCAGCAAAAATAAATACACAGAAACACCGAAAAAGAAATTTTAATCAAAAATAAAGAAAAATACCTAACGAGCTAGAAAAGGGCACAGAGAGCAAAAAAATACAACCCAGTCAGGCAGCAACTGAGTGAAAGACTGAAGGAATTATGGGACAGTGGGCGTGGCTGGCACAGAGAGACAGTGGTCAAGAGAAAAAATCTTCAGATCTTTCACCCAGTTGTTGTCAGAACGTGAGGAAGATTACAGCATGGAGTGTTGACGCAGCGCACTGGAAAACACAATTGCATCTGGCCGTATTAAGTAAAACTGGGAGATTTTTCTACCATGAATGCCACTAAATGTTCAGAGGGCCTCAAAATGAAGGTCATGTCCAAGGGCAAAGCACAAGGGCAAACGTTAATCCGCTAATTACAAAGCAGGTGGGGTTATGTGAACAAACTCAAAGGTGGCATAAATTTAATGAGGATATTAAAGAGGAAGGTTTTCACAGCCTTCTGCATGGCTGCGCCTTTGAAGCTTAAGCCCCAAGACAGTAGAGAGGATCATGAAGCAGGAGGAAAAAAAAAAAAAAACGAAAGAGGGACAGAAAATAAAGAAACAGAAATCTATTGTAGCGTAGATCGGACACAACGGATGAGTCGCTATACTGGGAATAAAAACACTATATAATCCAGTGTTTCCTAACCTGGGGCAATTCATAGGTTGTTCAAAAACATCAACTCTCTCACAAAAATAAATAAATAAATAAATAAAAATTCTTTCTGTTTTATTTTTATCTTCACCTTTCTTCTGGAGGAAGTTTCTCCCCATGTTTTATCCTCTGAGGTATTTGGGGCTGCAAATGACTGGCCCAAAGATACTGTATTTATTTACTTATTCATTTATTTATTCCATTTCTCTATTTGAGCAGCAGTCTCAATTCAGCCCCTGCAGACGTTAGAGGAGAACGGAAAGTCAAGATTTGAATTTGGAAGCAAGCAAGTGGGACCCACATTACCTCTCTCTTTAGATTTTAAGTCTTTCTGCAAGGCTAAAAATACCTGAACTTAAAACAATCTTGCATTTTTCATGTTTCAGAAAGTCAATGACACGAAAATATCACATATCAACTCTCAACTGCTGTGAACTGCTGGTTGGGAATCTATAGCCAGACTATTCCAAAAATATTATTACAGGTAGTCTTACGGCTTACGACTACAACTGAGCCCAGAATTGATGTTGCTGAGTGAGAAATTTGTTAAGGAGAGTTTTGTCCCACTTTACAACTTTTCTTCGCCGCATTTGTTAAGTGAATAATTGCAGTCGTTCCATTAGGAATAGGGTTGTTCAGTGAAATTGGCTTCCCCATTGACTTTGCTCATCAGAAAGGTCTTACAACCCGGAACACTGCAACCGTCATAAATATGAGCCAGTTGTCAAGCATCTGAATGTAAACTATGCAACCATGGTGATACTGCGATGGTCGTAAGTGTGAAACATGGCCCTGTCACCTTTTTTTCCCCAGTGCCATTGTAACTTTGGGTCACTAAATAAGCTATCATGTCTAATACAGGATTACCTGTATTACTGAGAAGGAAGTCACCTGAGTAATATGTTAAACGTTTGCTGTTTTTAAGAAGAAAAAAGCCCTCTTTTGATGAAGATACTGTAAATCAAAGCTGTGACATACCAAAATAATTTGGATTGATCAGAAAAAGATCAATCTTCAGATTTGACTTTGATTTATTAAATTTCTATACTGCCCTTCTCCCGAGGGACTCAGGGCGGTGCACAATCACAATAAAATAACATAGCATACAAAATTTAAAAACAATTTAAAATAAATTAAATAATTTGGCTTCACAAATTAAAAACCCAAAAATTTAAAAACTCCAATCCGGATTGTTGTCAAGCTAGTCCAGCTTGTTGAAAAAGTAAGGTCTTCAGGGCACGGTGGAAGGTACACAGGTCGGGGATCATGCGTATCCCGGGGGCAGTTCATTCCAGAGGGCGGGTGCCCCCACAGAGAAGGCTCTCCCCCAGTCGATATTGGTTGGCCAACGGCACCCTGAGGAGCCCCTCTTTGGGAGCGTGTTGGTCGGTGGGAGGCCATCGGTGACCGAAGGCGGTCTCGTAAATATCCGAGTCCTAAGCCATGGAGCACTTTAAAGGTGGTAACCAACATCTTGAATCGCACCCGGAAGACCACCGGGAGCCAGTGCAGCTTGCACAGGAGAGGTGTCACATGGGTGCGATGGGTCGTTCCCATAATCACCCGCGCGGTCGCATTCTGGACAAGTTGGAGCCTCCGAGTGCTCTTCAAGGGGAGGCCTATGTAGAGAGCGTTACAGTAGATTTGCAGCTTGGCAAAGGAAGCACCGCGTCAATCTGTAACAAATCCAGGTTCAAGGCAAGACATCATAACACGCACCCTCATTTCTCCATATAGCCAAGCAGGCGTGTTTTGTATGTCAACCTCCCTTTCCCCCCCTTAACCGGCATTGCAAAGACGTAAGCAGCTATTATTCCCAAATGAAGCATTTGCTTGTTCACAGTGGGTCCCTTTTGTTTGTCGATGTCTCCTGCGCCAAAACGTTTTGTCTGAATCATCGCATCCAGCTCCCCTTCCTTCCCCTCCTCCTCCTCTTCTTCCTCGCCGATGCTCCCTCCCTTTTGTTTCACGTTGGCAGGAAAGCTCCTTCTGACTCACGGATTCCAAAATTGGATCGCGTCTCACTCTCGAAATGGAACTCTTGAATATTTTATTATGCAGATCGGGCTTGAGGTGGGTTTTTTTCTTTTTTTGATTGCGCTCGGGGAGCGGGAGGCTGCATCCATTGAGTTTCGGAAGAAAGGAAGAGAGAATTTGAGGTTGGCGATGCTCGGGAGACCTTGACCACAAGGCCATCCTGAATTTAAAACGTCAAAATAAAAAATGCAGGTAGTTCTTGGGGCACACATTTTCTTTCTTTCCCGCCTCTCTGAATTTCTCGAGAGAGGCACGTATTTTAATCTGCGTATTTTGTGATGTTACAAATCACTATTAGTAGGTCAGGTGTAGCGTGAACCACCAGGTTCACCTTCTCTCTGGAGAAGGGCGGCATATAAATCAAATAAAAAAAATTGTATCTTTTTTAGCAAAATATGAATTCTTCCAAAGGTAATTTGTGTCCTGTGAGGTCTGCATTCTGCCTCAACCTTTCTTTTATTTTTTTTATGAGATTTGTTTGCTGCTCATCTTGCTTCCAGATTACCAAACAAAAACCAAGAAAACCTAGAACAATTTCTCTATATTGCAAGGATCCTTAATTTCCAACTTTACTTACATTCAGGCTTTATATACAAACATCACCATACAGTATTTCACTCTTGAGACTCCAGCAAAGTGACCGTAAAAGGATTCGCAGCTGGCAATACAGGTAGTCCTCAATTTACGACCACAATTGGAGCCCAAAATTTCTGATGCTAAGGGAAAAAAATTGTGAAGTGAGTTTTGTCCCGTTTTACGACTTTTCTTGCCAGTTAAGCGAATCACTGCAGTTGTTAAATTTTTTTTTAAAATTAGATTTATATGCCACCCTTCTCCGGAGACTCAGGGCGGCTTACAATGCGTTAAGCAATAGCCTTAATACTTTTGTATATTTTTTATACAAAGTCAGCTTATTGCCTCCACAAACTGGGTCCTCAATTTACCTACCTTAGAAAGGAAGGAAGGCTGAGTCAACCTTGAGCCTCGAACTGGTGCAATTGCAGACAGCTGGATATTAACAACAGGCTATTCAGCCAGTTGAGCTATCTGAGGCTCTTTTTTAGTAACTCTTCTTTAGTAAATTAGTAAATTAGTAACACGATTGATCAGTGAAACAGGTTTCCCCATTGACCTGGCTTGTCAGGTGATGACTTGACCTCCGGGACATTGCAACCGTCATAAATACAAGATATCTAAATATAAATTACATGACCATGGGGATGCAGCAAGAGTGAAAAGTGATCAAAAAGTGATTTTTGGTGCCGTTGTAACTTTGAATGGTTTTGAATGGTCACTAAGTGAACTGTTGTAAGTCGAGGACTACCTGTGCAGAGGTGGATGGAAGAGGGTAAGGGGTGAGAAAAATTCGCTCCACTTTGGTGACGTACATTCTTACAGAACTGAACCAGTAAGAACTTAGAAGGCAGTATTGCAGGCTAATTCTGCCTACAGCCAGGAAGTTCAATCCTGACCGACTTAAGATCGACTCAGCCTTCCATCCTTCTGAGGTCAGTAAAATCAGGACACAGATTGTTGGGGGCAAGAGGATGGCTCTGTAAACTGCCTAGAGAGGGCTAATTTCTGAATTCTGCTGAATTTCATCCCTATGTCAGTGTCTGTAGTGCATAATGGTTATTTTTTGAGAACTGAATGCAATGAAGTTTCATTTTAATGTATACTGCTTAGGGTACCTTTAAAATGACAATGAAGTTTTTATTCTATTCTATTCTTAAGACCTCCAAGGTCCCTTCTAAGTCTTATTCTGAGCTGCAGTGGCCCAGTAGTTAGAGTGCAGTATTGCAGGGTTACTTCTGCTGACTGCCTGCAATTTGGCAGTTCGAATCTCACCAGGCTCAAGATTGACTCAGCCTTCCATCCTTCCGAGGTGGGTAAAATGAGGACACAGATTGTTGGGGGCAAGAGGCTGACTCTGTAAACTGCTTAGAGAGGGCTATAAAGAACGGTGAAGCGGTATATAAGTGCTATTGCTATTCTGTTATTCTGTACTTTTTGAGTTTTGGGTTCCATGAAGAATTTTCTCACAACAGGTTTTGTTCCTCAGCAACCAGATAATTCAGTCCTTATTAGACTTCGCATTTCTTCCCCTAAGGAAAGCTGATGTCATAAGAAATGTACTGCTGTAGACGCACAAATGCTGACGTTGTATCTGAACAAACGCTGGAGTGGAGATTAAGGCACAACAAGGAAGCAATGAAAGGGAAATTACCGTTCTTTGAAATTCACTCTTTTTATTCATGTTACTCTCTGGGGTACCTTGATATCCATCTTGTAGTACTATCATTTTCCAAAGGAAGCATAGCCGAAATTTATTTTTCTGATTCACTGTTCTTCTACGTGGTCCGTTCGTGGCCTTTTACGAGGATTTGCTTCGTTTTCTGCTGGGCTCAGGTTTGAATCTGAATGCTGAACATCTCTGAATCCATGAGGCTGTGAAAACGAATAACAAAGCTGTTCAACAGTTGCAACTGATTAAAATGTGGAGGCATTATAGTGTCTGAAAATCAGGAGTAGAAAATGGAGGCAGTCCTCGACCTATGGCCATAACCGACTCCAAAATTCATGTTGCTAAGCGAGGTATTTGTTAAGTGAGTTTTCCCCTATTTTAGGACATTTCTTGACACAGTTGTTAAGTGAATAATTGTACTTGTTAAGTTAGACATGCGTTAAGTGAATCTGTTTTACCCATTGACTTTGCTTGTCAGAAAGTTGCAAAAGGTGATCGTGTGACCCTGGGACACTGCAGCCGTCGTAAATATACGTCAGTTGCCAAGTGTCTGAATTTTGATCATGTGACCACGGGGATGCTGCAGCGGTCATAAGTGTGAAAAATCACTAAGTCACTAATTTTCAATGCTATTATAACTTTGAATGGTCACTAAATGAACTGTTGTACAGCGAGTACAGGTAGTCCTCAACTTACAAACTTTCATTTAGTTACAACAGCACTGGAAACAGTGACTTACGACCATTTTTCAGAGTTACAACCTCTGAGGCATCCCCATGATCAAAATTCTGAAGCTTGGCAGCTGTTTCATACTTACGACCATTGCTGTGTTTCAGGGTCATGCGATCCCCTTTTGCGACCTTCCGACCAGCAAAGTCAATGGGGAAGCCAGATTCACTCAACAACCGCCTGACTAACTCAACAACTGCTGTGATTCACTTAACAGCTGTGGCAAGAAGGGTTGTAAGATGGAGCAAAACTCACTTAAACAAATATCTCGCTTAGCAACATACATTTTGGGCTCCGTTGTGGTCGTAATTCGAGGACTACCTGCAGTTTATATTTCTTGGGCTTTTCTCTCTCTCAGAGAGAGAAAAAACAAAGAAACAAAAAGCAAAGCACAAGAAACATATACAGGTAGTCCTTGACATACAACAGTTCATTTAGTAACTGTTCAAGTTCCAATGGCACTGAAAAAGTGACTTATGGCCATTCTTCACACTTGGGGCCATTGCAGCGCCCCATGGTCATGTGACTAATGTTCAGATGCCTGGCAATCTGAACATTAAATTGCAGGGGCAATTTAATTAATTAATTAAACTTTTATACTGCCCTTCTCCCAAAGGACTCAAGCGGTGCACAACCCGTAATAAAACAACATAGATACAAAGTTAAAACAATTTTAAAACAAATTCAATAATTTGGCTATATTATTTAAAACCCCAAGACTAAACTACCCATTAAAATTCATCATTCCGTCAGACCAGCTTGTTCGAATAGGGCACTTAAGGGGTCTTAAGGGCACAGTGGAAGGCATGAAGGTCAGGGATCCTACGTATCTCCAGGGGCAATTCGTTCCACAGGGACGAATTGCCCCTGGATTAATTAACTCATATTTATGACGGTTGCAATGTCCTAGGATGATGTGGTCACCTTTTGCGACTTTCTGACAAGAACAAGTCAATGGGGAAGCCAGATTCACTTAACAACCATGAGACTAACTTAACAACTGCAATGATTCACTTAACAATGGTGGTAAGAAAGGTCATAAAATGGGACAAATTCACTTAACAAACGTTTCACTTAGCAACAGACATGTTGGGCTCAATTGTGGTCAGAGGTTGAGGATTACCTGTACACAACAGACCTACATACTACCTTTTCAATTGCAAGCTGCAATTTGAGACGCATCCCACTCACCCACTGAAATAGGAGAATGCAAAGATGTGATTCTTTTTTTTAATTTTAATATTTTTTTTTCTCAACGTTAAAATGCAAAATAAAGCGAAAGAGGAAACAAGCTACCAACCATCAGACACTAGTAATAAAAGTATTTAAAAAAAATCATGTGTACTAAAAACAAAAACAAAAGCAAAAGTAGAAGAGTAAGAAATAGAATGTATCATTCATACTGGCGTGTAACATAAAAAAAAAAAAAATCCACCTTGGCTGAATGCTGCCAAATATATCAAAGCTATCTGATGTTACCTGTTTTTAAGTTTTCAAATTTCTCATGAAAAATTATTTGGCAAGAGGAAGCTCTGTAAAGAAGTGATCTGTTAGCCTTGCTTTTCGAATCACCCCGCAGAGTGACAGATGGAATCGTTGCAGTTAAGTCACGGTTAAAGGACAAGGCGAATTTCTCTGCCGAAATCGGTGGGGGTAATCCTATCTCTCTGTTCTTTTCTGACGCTCGGAATTAGTCGCCTAATAAGTAATTATTCCCCCCGTGTTCTCCTGCCTGCTCTTAAAAATGGCAAACGGCGGGTGGCTACCAATTGCTCAAGGAAGCAGCAAATTTGTTTCAGAAGAGATGGCATCTCAAGCTGGCAGAATGTGAGAATTGTGGCAGGAGTGAGGGCTATAAAACGACAAGGAAGGCCCAGCTTGATCTGTAACACAAACAGAGAAGTGACTTATCTCGGAGACGATTGAGCAGAGCTTGCAAAGCCACCGATCCTTTTTTAAAAGAAAGGACAGATAAGGAGAGGAATTGATTTCCACGGTATTTAGGCAAAGCCACCACCACTCTCCGAAAGCGGCCCGAAATCATTCCGTGAATAGAATCAAGCAAAAAATATTTCAGGGCTGCCTCAGCGGCTCATCAGGGAAATTGGGCTCCCGAAGCCAAAAATGGACAGCTAAAACACTCCAGCCCCCCCCCCCCCCGAAAATTAGAAAGAGTTAAGATAGGAAAATAAAATAAGAGGAGACAGATAAATCTCCAAGAGGCCTCAACGACTCTCTAAAAAGATGGAATGACCAGCTGTCTGCAAGGAATATAATTCCTTCCATTCTCCTGTCAGAGCTGAAGAAGCTTCTTGGATGAGAAGCGAAATGTCTTCAAAGAAAAAACCCCAGAAAGTCCAGTTGCCTCCTGAAAAAACACCTTTGGGTCAAGGTTCTAGATTTGAGGCAGAATATCAGTCCAAAACATAAACGTGAATTGGCTGTTTACAGATTTAGCAAACTGAAACCTCATTGCTCTGTGAGACTAAAATTGGGAAAAAAATGTTCATAAAATTTTTACTCCAGGGTTTTTCTTCGCCGGTTTTAGCACTTGTCACGTTTTTAGAACTGTTTTTAGTGCCGCGAAGTCATTATTGGAATAAAATATTGTTCCATGGTTCAAGAGGGTGGCAAATTAAGATGAGGTAGAATAGAATGGAATGGAATAGAATAGAATAACAGAGTTGGAAGGGACCTTGGAGGTCTTCTAGTCCAACCCCCTGCTTAGGCAGGAAACCTTACACCACCCTACTCACCTTACAGTTTGAGCTTAGGCAGGAAACCCTACACCACTTCAGACAAATAAATATTACAATCTCTACATTAAAACTGAAGTATAGGTAATCCTAGACTTAACCACAATTGAGCCCACATTTATGTTGCTAAGTGAGACATTCGTTAAGTGAATTTTGCCCCCTTTTACGATCTTTCTTTCCAGAGTTGCTACTGCACTGCAGTTATTAAATTAGTGACACAGTTCTTAAGTATATCTGGCTGGGGGGGTGGGGGGGGTGGGGGAGGGAGAGGGAGAGAGGGAAAGAGGGGGAGAGAGAGAGAGAGAGAGAGAGAGAGAGAGAGAGACTACATGTCGTCGCAACACTAGAGATTCCGCTGGTTTATTCTATTTATACTGGTATTTTCTCAGCAGAGAGAGAGAGAGTAAAACTGACAGTTTTCTATGACTAATTTTTGTGTCAGGAAGAGCTTTGAGAAAATGATTTTTACATTTATGATTTCCACCCTGACTGTTCTGCCAAAAGCAATCATACAGCTCCCGTTCTGTGTAATCACGACAGCATCGCCCCTTAAAATAAAACTGTGACCGACGGGCTTTGCCAAGAACCCAACAAGAGGCAGCTTTCAGTAGAAGATCTAAGACTTTATAACTGAGAAGGCTGTACAGGTTAGTCCTCAACTTACAACCGTTCGTTTAGTGGCTGTTCGAAGTAACAACGGCGCTGAAAAAAAAATGGACTGTTTTTCATTTATGACTGTAGTGGGGTTCCGTGGTCACATGATCAAGATTCAAAGTGGCATGGATTTATGACGGTTGCAGTGTCATGTGATCCCCTCTTGCGACCTTCTGACAAGCAAAGTCAATGGGGAAGCCAGATTTCCTTAACTTAACAACTACAGCGACTCACTTAATGTCTGTGGCAGGAAAAGGGGGCAAAAGTCACTTAACAACTCTCATGGAAATTTTGGACTGAATTGTAATCATAAGTAGAGGACCACTTGTACTCAGAGCAGTGAGGCTAATTCAGAACATGGCATTTTCCACATAGGAGATCACAGAGGCCAAATGACGAGACAGATGGTTTCTAAATATGACACATAAATAAACAATGTTTTTCTCCCAAATGGAAGAAGCCCTCATGAAATGAAAAAGAAAGCAAGGACAGCTCTTCCTTTCTATGCCTTCCTGGAGCCACGGGAAAAGGAATCGCCAGAGTTGATTTAAAGGGCTTATTGCTGAAATGGTCAACATTACAAACATTTTGTGAGCCTGAAAATTGCTTGTATGCAAAAAAAAAAACCTCATTTGTTTTCCACTTGGTTCTTGGTGGTCTCTGAACTTTGCAGTTTTCTTGCAGACAATCATTACCAAACTAGGTAACGGTCTGTCTGCAGGTTGTGAAATTAAGGAGTTTTCATCAGGTCATCACAGACTCAACCACAGTTTCAACTGGGAAACTGTGAGCATCCTAGAATAGACCAAGCTAAATTAAAAAATGCTAGTGAATTCCTGCAAGCCCAGCACTCAGACAAATTGACCATCAACAGGCACAAAGAGCTACATCTACGTACCAATCAAAAAGCCCAAAAGGAAACAAAAAGCTCAAAACACCTCTTCACCAGCAGTCAACACCCAGATGAGCCAAAATTAAGACCAAGATAGAATAGAATAAAATAGAATTCTCTTTCTTTCTTTTCTTTTCTTTTTCTCTTTCTTTCTCTCTCTCTCTCTCTCTGTATTTGTTCGATTTATATGCTGCCCTTCTCCGGAGACTCAGGGCGGCTTACAATGCGTTAAGCAATAGCCTTCATACTTATGTATATACCTGTTTAGTAGGACTTTTGCCCCCCCCCCCCCCCAAGCAGTGTTCTTTTTTATACAAAGTCAGTTTATTGCCCCCACAATCCGGGTCTTCATTTTACCTACCTCGAAAGGATGGAAGGCTGAGTCAACCTTGAGCCTGGTGAGATTTGAACTCTCAGTAATTGCAGGCAGCTGGCAGCTAAGTACTAATTAACAGCACTTTAGTCCGCTGCACCACCAAGGCGCATCCTATTTATTCATTGGCCAAGTGTGATTGGACACACTAGGAATTTGTCTTTGGTGCATATGATCGCAGTGTACATAAAGAGAATAAAATACATTCATCAAAAATAAAAAGATATAATACTTAGTGATAGTCAAGGTTACTAATAAGATATCAAATCGTACTAGGAAACAAATAAAAACAATAGATTTAGATTAGATTTATATACCGTCCTACTCCCAAAGGACTCAGAAGTTGAAAGATACAAGCAACTTGGTTATAGTGATAAGTGGGAAGAGATAGATACTAGTAAGGAAGACAAGAATAATAGTAATACAGTCTTTGTAGTTAATTTGATAGCGTTGAGGGAATTATTTGTTTTAGCAGAGTGATGGCGTTTGGGAAAAAACTCTCCTTGTGTCTAGTTGTTCTGGTGTGCAGGGCTCTATAGCGTCATTTTGAGGGAAGGAGTTGAAACAGTTTATGTCCAGGATGCGAGGGGTCTGTAAATATTTTCACAGCCCTCTTTTTGACTCGTGCAGTAGACAGGTCCTCCATGGAAGGCAGTTTGGTAGCCATGGTTTTTTCTGTAGTTCTAATGATCCTGGGTTGCAGAGCCAAACTGTCTGGTGCAGATGACAGACTCAATACTTCCTCTGTAGAACTGGATCAGCAGCTCTTTGGGCAGTTAGAATAGAATAAGAGTTGGAAGGGACCTTGGAGGTCTTCTAGTCCAACCCCCTTCTTAAGACAGGAAACCTTACACCACCCTACTCACTTTAGTTTGAGCTTTCTGAGTTGGCACAGACAGAACATTCTTTTTTATTTTTTATAAATAATTATATTTTTTATAAATTTTATAAGATTAACACTAGACCAACTATCAAGAAGTAAACAATAACCCAATCAAGGAAGTGGTACCAACATAGATAAACAATCAAATAATAAACAACAGCCTAATCAAGGAATCACCAAGAACGTTCCCATCAACACAGATAGGGCAAGTTACTAGTATAAAAATAAGAGCAAAACCACTCCTTCTAACACTGATGATGTTACCTAGATTGGTAATGAAACATCTGCAAGAAAATCATCAAGCTCAGAGAGTACCAAGGACCCCATGTTTCATCCCTGAGCTACCATACAAACATTCATTCTCTTCCGTTTTTGAATTTGTGGATTTATTTTTCCCCCGTCATCGCAATATTCATAGTTCTACTTTGGCGATCCCAAAACACATTCAGAACTCAAAAGACAGTGCTAAAAATCCATAGGAAATGCTATGGCAACATGTTCCCAGGCAAGGAAACACTTACAGTTTGGTAAGCTGTGCGCTTTTGACATTTGAAGAGCAGTTTAAAATTGTTCTGGCTTAGCTCCATGTTCTGCAGAAACTGCCCATAAATTGTGGCTAGTTACAATATTTATTTCAGGATTATACTCAGATAATCAAATGCCATCAAAAATACCTGAAAAGTTTTCGTAATTCTGTACCGTATTCAATCCACTTAACAACTAGTTCCTGTCATATTCCAATTGGCTTTCTGATTCAGTGCTACCTGCCAGTTACAGGGTTGGCTATACAGGTAGTCCTCGAGTTACAACCACAATTGACACAAACATTGCTGTTCCTAAGTGAGAAATTTGTTAAGTGAGTTTTGCCCCCGTTTACTTGCCATATTTGTTAAGTGAATCACTGCAGTTGTTAAGTCAGTTGCACGGCTGTTAAGTGAATCTGGCTTCCCCATTGACTTTGCCTATCAGAAGGTTGCCAAAGGAGATCACGTGACCCTGGGATACTGCAAGCGTCATAAATGTGAACCAATTGCCAAGCATCTGAATGTAAATTATATGACCATGGGGATGCTGCACCATCGTGTATCCTAAGTGTGCAAAACGGTCATAAGTCACTTTTTTCAGCGCCATTGTAACTCTGAACAGTCACTAAACAAACTGTTGTAATTTGAGGACTACCTGTATAAGATGAGACCACTTACAATGATCCCCCAAATGATGTGGGAATTAAGCAGGTTATCTGCTTAATTTAGGTCATCAAGTCCTAAATTTAGATCATGAGGTCCGCCTATTACTAAGTGGACATTACAACTTACATTGGGTCCATTGTTTTGGAGTGAGGCAGGCATAAATTCTGGCTAGAAGATAGGTTGGAAACTTACAGGAACTAAGTACGGGTAGTCCTCAACTTATGACCACAATTGAGACCAAAATTTCTGTTGATAAGTGAGACAGATGTCAAGTGAGTTTTGTCTCATTTTACACAGTTGTTAACTCAGGGGTGTCAAACCCGCGGCCCACAAGATGGATGTAGGCCACGCTGTATCGTCGTAACTTCGACGATAGTCGACAAAGTGTTGTAAGGCAAGGACCACCCGTAAACTAACATTAACTAATAAGTAGAGCCTTTCGTTTGACAAAGAAGACAACTACGAAAAATCCCACTTGAGGAAATATTGAGAGTATAAAAAGCCAACGTAGCTGCACAAAATTACCTTAATGAAATTCCGAAAAAAATTCAAATAAAAGATGGAGAGAGGATCAAAAACATCAAAGATGGCTTATCGACACAACCAGCCCCGATTTACTGAGATGGTGTCAAGAATGGCAAAAGCTCAGAAGAAACCAAGTTTGTCAAAAGGAGTTAAAAGTAAAAAGAAGGGCAATTTCAAATAGGTTTAAAGGAAAAGGAAAAAAATCAATATACCAGCTATTCAGTGAAGCGCTATCAAAGCTGACACCAGCCAGAGCATAGAACAACTCCAAAAAATAGTTCATGATAAGAAGACGAGGAGAGACCTGGCCCACAGAATTGCCGAGAGTCGGGCTCGACTGAATGGATAACATCATCATCATTCCATGAAGAAGGATTTGACTAAGCAAAAGAGCAGGATGCCTGATGGCCTCAATCAGGGGTGTCAAACCCAAGGCCCGTCGGGCAAATCTGGCCCGCAGGGTGCTTAGATCTGGCCAGCAGGGCCGCCCTGGAAACAGTGAAGTGCCTCTGCCAGCGAAAATGGAGCTGTTTTTGGCTACAATTGCCTCCTGCAACCCTTTGCCAGCAAAAATGGTGCTTGGGAGGGGTGCGGGTCCTCTCTGTTTTTGCTGGCAGAGCACTTGGGTCTCCACAGGTGCCCCCGATATGAGTGACGTCGAGCTAGCCATGTCGAGCTGAACCATGCCGCCCCCCCTCCCCCCAGGACAATCACAACCCTGATCAGGCCCTCAATGAAATCAAGTTTGACACTCCTGACCTAAATGTTCCCTTCCAAATTTATAATTCATAATAGGGACAGTCTGAGACAGGATGCAGAATGAACAGAATACAGTTGCTCAATGCAAACATAATGCCAAGCTGTAGCTAAGGAAACGAATTATGGATATGGCCTGTATCTGCATGGCGTGCATTATTTGTTAACTTGCAAATCAGAATAAGAAACCGTAAGTAGGTCACAAATGCATCCTTTGTTTAATCCCGAGTTTGATGCATGGAATTTACATACTATTAAAACTCTCCTGTTTTGACTTTTTGTAACCTTTAACCGAGCAAAATGGTGCTTCGCAGGGCGACAATTTTTGAACCAAGGTACCTCAAAGGGGCTCCCTTAGAGAATGCATGGTTTTAATATGCGTGGTTTTAATCTTTTAATTACTTTTACCTGTTTTATAACATGTAAAATGGCCAGTTACCTTGCAGGAGATGGGTGGCATAAACATTTAATAAATAAAATAATTTAAAAATACAGAACTGTGGAATGAACGCCGTGGAATTGAAAGTCGGCAAGCGTTATAAAAAGATTTTATGACATTAAAAATGATCATAAACCGGTTTGTGACATGATGCAAAATGTCATAAACCATTTCCAGTGGTCAACTCCTGATGTTTGACAGTTCGACAAGGGCTACTTTTATGGCAGATACATCTCCGGGTAGGTTCCCGAATTAGAATCTCTGCTACTGTTGAAGGCATTGGAGAAACTGGAAAGGAAATATCTCTGAAAAGATGACCCAACAGGTTGCGAGTTGTCCAATATTATTTAAAACTCTGGCCTCTTGAGATGTTGGGAGGGCTGAGCAGATGGGAAATGAAAACAGAGCGGTAGCTTCAAATCATGAGTTGTTGAGAGAGATCAAAAAATGAAAAGTTATTAGATGACCACATCAATCAGCAAATAACAAACCCATGCTGTGCACAGCATCTGAAAGAAGCCATGAGGGACATGTCTATTACAGGTTGAGCTAAGGAAACTTTTCCTGAATTTTAGTCCTTGCCGAGCTGCTTGTAGGCCGCAGAGAGGGTGTTTTCTAGATATTGATGACTAGCTGGACGCCTATGCTTTGCTATGAAACTATGTGATCGAGCGTGATAACTTGACACTTAAAGCCTGAAACTTAATGTAGAATGTGTAACTCTGTAGCATCAGAGTGTGTTAATATAAGGTAACTGGCAGTTGGGACAGAGTTCCTTTCAGGTGGGGAGGGGGAGTAGAACTCCTTAGCCTCAGAGCGTGTGAATATAATACTGTATATGAAATACTAATGATCTGATGGTCATTTTGAAAAATCCTTTCTTAGTGAGCACTAGAAGCCAAGAGGAACATATGTGCCAAATTTCAAGTTTGTAGGATTTACTGTTTTGGAGATTTCATGATGAGCAAGTGGTATTTGGCTTTTATATATATAGCTAGATTTGAATCTCTCTCTGTATGCTGCTGCTTTTCTCTGAGAACAGAATGGACCTATGGAAAGCTATGAAGAACCAATCCTGGATGGAACCAATGGAGGAACCAGCACCTGGGCCCGGCGAAAGCTGGGAAGCATGGAAATCGTTAAATAGACTGCATGAGAGTGCAACAAAATTCAGAGACACTCTGAACAAATGGGGCTATTTAGTGGCTTCTGCTCTTTGCTGATTGTGGTGATACACAAGACAACACATATGTACACCTGCCCTTCATGTCCCGATTAGTGTACACTTGATGATCTCATGGTGGCGTGATAGAACTTAATTGATGTTGCTGATTTCTGGGCAAAATCTGTTTAATTTGTACATATTATAATCTTGTATTTTATATTATATACAGGTAGTCCTCAACTTACAACAGTTCATTTAGTAAACATTCAAAGTTACAACAGCACTGAAAAAAGTGTTTTTCATACTTACAAATGTTGCAATATTCACATACTCACAAAACCAACATTTGGATACTTAGCAAACTGACTCCTATTTATGACGGTTGCATGTCCCAGGGTCATGTGACTACTTTTTGTGATCTTCTTACAAGCAAAATTGATAGAGAAACCAGCGTGCTCCTAATTGCAGAGATTCTCTTAATGACTCAATCGTGATCGTAAGTCAAGGACTACTGGTAGTATGCCTTTTTTTAATTGTGAAGTTTCTGACACAAATAAGTAAACTCTCACAGATTCATCAGGAAGATGGGTGGCTAGAGTTGTTCTAATGTTAGCGTTTTACATTCCCTTCATTCTTAGAGTTTCATTTTCACCTTGTTTTTCCCAGTTTTGGCCTCTTCTACAATTGTACTTACCGTAATACAAAAGGGTACGGTTGATTCCTTCTGACTCGGAGACTTGTACAATGTCGCCAACCTGAAAATAAATAATAAACAAACAATCATGATTACTTCAATGACATGGAAGTAATGTGGAGGTGGGGAAAAAAATCGAACATTAAGCTCACTGCATTTCACTGGCAATTATTTGTGTTAAGGTTACCTTATTTCATTATTACAGAGTCAGAGAATTCAGAGTATTACACCATTGCTATTAGTCAGTGAAAGGACATAGTCAATTCAACGAATGAGGAAAATATTGTAGGACCAAAAATGTGGCATGTTAATTTTAGCTTTATATCCTGCCTTTTTATCAGTGTAGGTTGTTGTTGTTTGTTGTTGCTGTTAGTTGCGAAGTTGTGTCTGACCCATCGTGAGCCCATAGATAACATCCCTCCAGGTCTTCCTATCCTCTACCATCCTCTGGAGTCCATTGAAGCTCATGCCAACTGCTTCAATGACTCCATCCAGCCACCTCGTTCTCTGCCGTCCCCTTCTTCTTTTGCCTCAATCGTTCCCAGCATTAGGCTCTTCTCCAGTGCGTCCTTCCTTTTCATTAGGTGGCCAAAGTATTTGAGTTTCCTCTTCAGGATCTGGCCTTCTAAAGAGCAGTCAGGGTTGATCTCCTCTAGGACTGAGTGGTTGGATCGCCTTGCAGTCCGAAGGACTCGCAGGAGTCTTCTCCAGCACCATAGCTCAAAGGCCTCAATTGTAGGTAGTCCTTGTTTATAGATGGTAATTGGGACAGAAAACTCCATTGTTAAGTGAAGCACTTTTAAGGAAAAAAAAAAAAAACCAGTTCTGCTATCCTGGTTACTATCGTTTAAGTAAGGATGTCATCTGGACACGATTTCTGACTTCCTGCTAGCTTCCCCACTGGCTTTGTTTGCAGGAAAATAACAAAATCTGACGACGGGACGGTGCAACGGCAGGTATGGGTCCAGTCGTAAGTACCCTTCATTCATCATTATTGCAAGTTTGAATGGTCACTGTGTTAGGGTGTGTGTAAAAAGTATTTGTTGCTTGTGCAACTAGCAGAGCATAAACACACAGGGAAGGAGATAAACGTACAGCTCGTGTGAGAAAAAATACTTTATATACAAGATAAGATGCAGTCTCGGTGTAGGTAAAACAGTCCAAGGTCATAAACAGTAATATCAGTCCAGTAGGTATCCTCCCTTACCAAAGCAAACAGACTTTAGTAACTCTTGGTATACAGTACCATATAACGATCCAGTTAAACACCAATCAGCAGGAAGACGCAGGAAGCAACAATCAGGAACAAGAAGGAAAGAACGCCTCTCTGCCCTGCTTACTTATGCACTGTAGCCTAATTACAGGGTTCAGCAAACCCTGATTACTTGGCTCAGTTGTTTTCTTAAAGTAACAGATATGTTGCCTGACCAACAGTTAGGAATAAGCTACAGGCTGACCCTAACACACTGAATTAGTGGTCAGTAAACAAGGACCTAGACAGCTGGAATGGTTCCTATTCCTTTTTAACAGGCTTGCAGAGGATCTTTCCAGAAGTTAACAGAATAACGGAGTTGGAAAGGACATTAGAGGTCTTCTAGTTCAATCCTACTTAAGCAGGTAACCTTATACCATTCTGGGCAAATGCTTATCCAGTCTCTTCTTGACAATCTCCAGTGTTGGAGCATTCACAATTTCTGGATGCAAGTCATTCCACTGATTAATTGTTCAGGAAATTTCTCTTTAGTTTGAGGTTGCTTCTCTCTTTGATTCCATCCATTACTTCTTGTCCCATCCACAGGTGCTTTGGAGAATAGCTTGACCCCTAAAACTTCTTTGTGGCAGCCCCTGAGATATTGGAACACAGCTATCATGTCACCCCCAGTCCTTCTTTTCATGAAAGTAGACATACCCAGTTCCTGCAACCGTTCTTTACACGTTTTAGCCTCCAGTCCCTAATCAACTTTGTTGTCCTTTTCTGCACTAAAGTCTCAACATCTTTTTTTATTTCGTGGTGTGATCATTGCTGTATTGCAGTGTTGTTTCTCAACCTCAGCAACTTTAAGATGTATGCACTTCATGCTGGGGAATTCTGGGATTTGAAATCCATATATTTTCAAGTTGCAGAGGCTGAAAAACAGTGCCCTCCTGTCTTAATTTAAAAGAGTATAGATACGGTCAACGGTATTTTACAACTTCTGACAGATGGTCCAACATGAAACAGTAAAGAACAGAAAATAGCGGCTGTGTTTGAAAAAGAGAAGTGATTGTAGAAACCTGGCCTGCTTTTCAATTCGGCATTCTTTAATTTATTTCAGATTCACAATTTTTACTTTCTTAACTGCACTTGACATTTTTTGAAAAACGAAGGGCTGGAGTAAATCTTTTGAAGTAATTGCAACTGCACTGAATTGTTTTTTTCTTGGTTCCATCTAAAATCTAATTCGAGAACCTCCCGCTAAAACCCAGAGGGAGGGAGGACTTCTGAACTTGCTATACCCCAGGAAAATACTCAGCCTTCCTCTGAGATAACCTGCCAAGATTCCTGTTAATTATTTTTAGGGCTCTGGGTTTCTTTTCTTCTCTCTCGGTGCTGTTCTATTAGAAAGCAAGTAATTACCGCCCAAGGAAGATCATCACATCACATTTCGTTGCATAGGGAATTCCTTAGAACATTTAAATTGGTGGGTGTACTTGATAGAAATAGCCTTAATCGTGAGATACCCTGTCATGTTTTTAAGAGGCTCTCAAATAGAATTCCACCAGGTGCCCCTCAGATGCCATGGATATCTGTGTTTGAAGCAAGGGACACCCCCCATCTAAATTAAGTGACACACTTAAAAGTGCTGGGAGGAGAACAGGGATATTAGGTTTAAACACAGTAATTGCATAACGGCTAAGGCTACACTGTGTTCCAGCTCTAAAACAAAGAGGGACTGCAAGAATCCGCCCAGGATCCTGGGCAAAACGAGGTTACAAAGGAACAGCTTAACTTGGTTTATTGTCTTTAAATACAAAGCTCTCATTTTCTACAGGTTTCCCCCTATGGTATAAAAGGAAAGGCTGCCTCTGCTAACACGTGGCTGTCTTGCAGTCTCACACTCTGTCTTTAAAATGTGAATGTTTGGATAGGTTTTGTAGCTACGTGCTTTAGATTGCAAGCTACATTAAAGGGACAGAACAGCCCCTGAAACCGTCTCTCCCAAGTATTTATTTGCCCTTCAGGTTGAGATAAGTTGTCATTCGTATTTCCATTATGCTATTCACACACACCCCCACCCCAGCATCTAAATCTGGTTTTTATGTATTTTGTCCACAAAAATCTGTACACCTCAATTTCAATGTTTATTTATTTATTTATTAAATTTATATACCGCCCTTCTCCTAGTGGACTCAGGGCGGTGAGTGTGTTACTAAAGAATGTTACTAAAAGGAACTGGCATAGGTAGGCTGATTCTGCTACTTGTCTCTTAAAGTGCCTTTTTTGTTTTATTTTTAGAATATCTGAAGAAGTCCGGAAGTTGAGTCATGCCAATTGGACTTTTTTTCTTGTCGGTTCGAAAATTTCAAACTTGATATACCTGACTCAGTTTTCAGGCTTTCAAAACGCTTAATTATTAGCAAAACATACAAACTGTTCTGGGCTAGGCTAGTGTATACCATGGTTTGCTAGTAAGTGGTTTATGTAGTTACTACAGGTAGTCCTCGAGTTATGATCACAAACGAGCCTAAAATTTATGTTGCTAAGTGAGACATTTGTTAAGTGAGATTCGCCCCGTTTTACAACCTTCCTTGCTACAATTGTTTAGTGAATCATCATTGCAGTTGTTTAAGTTAGTCTCAAGGTTGTTAAGGCCGCACAAGGTGATCACGTGACGATGGGACACTGCAACTCTCATAAATATGAATCGATTGCCCAAGCATCTGAATTTTGAACATGTGGCCAGGGGGATGCTGCAATGGTCGTAAGTGTGAAAAACTTTCAGTACCGTTGTAACATTGAATGGTCATTAAACAAACCATTGCAAGTTGAGGACTACTTGTACAACTTTTTCCTGTCTAGCTGCTTATAGGCTGTTTGTTTTTTGGGGGGGGAGGGAGCAGTGGTGGGATTCAAAATATTTTACTACCGGTTCTGTGGGTGTAGCAGAGGAAGGATACTGTAAAATCTCATTCCCTCCCCACTCCAGCGGAAGGATACTGTAAAATCTCCATTCCCACCCCACTCCAGCGGAAGGATACTGTAAAATCCCCATTTCCTCCCAATCAGCTGGGACTCGGGAGGCAGAGAATAGATGGGGGCAGGGCCAGTCAGGGGTGGTATTTATTGGTTCTCCGAATTACTCAACATTTCCGCTGCCGGTTCTCCAGAACTGGTCAGAACCTGCTGAATACCACCTGGGGTTCGAAATAATTTTGAGAACTTTGTTGTAGCATGTTTTTAGGTAAGCATTTAAATTAAAGGCAGAATGTTCATTCCACAGCTGGTACATGTTAAAGGGAAGATGAGAAGGGAAGTAGAAAAGATAATTTGAGTGTATCCTTAGGTTTAGTTACAAACTCAATAGCTAATTTCATTGATTGGTGTCCATTTTTTAAACTCACCTCTGCTTTTTATTCCAGTGCAAAATTAAACGTATGGTAGCTGCATGACCCCAGCTTTCCCCTGGTGGGGGAGGGGAGAGAAACAGAGAAAGAGAAAAGAACATTAGTAATTATTCTTCAAGCATGTTTTAAAGGTATACAGCTGGTACATACCACAGGTAGGAAGCGCCAGCTGCAAAGAAATAATGAAAGAACTCATGATTGGAAAATTAGCAATTATAAGCTAAGATAAACCCTTTTAAGCTTTGAGAAGGTAAGGAGGTTTCCTATGCAAAAGGGAGCACTGAGATATTAAATACCTGCATGACAAAATGCCTATTAATTGTGCTAGAACAATTCATTAAGACGTCCCTGCTCCCTTTCTGCCTTGCAGTTTTAACGATTTACAGGAGTCTTCTTGGAGGCTTTCAGAAAACTGAGTTAGAAATATTTGGGAATAGAAAAAACAGGGTTTTTTAAAAAAATCCTCACAAATATAGAAGAAAATATATGTAGCTTGGGGTTGAAGTGTGGAGTCCTTGGTGTTCTCTGAGCTTGGTTGTTTTCTTGCAGAGGTTTCATTTATGTAAGATCATCAGTGCTAGAAGGGAGTGGAGTTTGTGAAGTGAAGGAGAAGGGGAGAAAGAGGAGAAAAGGAAAAAGGAGAAAGAGGAGGAGGACAGTGGAGTCCTTGGTGGTTCCTGAGCTACGTTGCTTTCCTCCAGACCTTTCACTACCCAACTAGGAAACATCATCAGTAGAAGGGAGTGGTTCTAGAGAAGGAGAGGAGAGGAGAGGAGAGGAGAGGAGAAAGAGGATGACGACGGTGGACTCCCTGAGCTAGGATGTTTTCTTGCCGACATTTCACTACCCAACTTAGTAACATCATCAGTGCTGGAAGGGAGGGGGGTTGCTCTCAGTCTATACAGAGTTGCTCACCCTACCAGTCTTGGTGGGGATGCACAAGGATTTCACCTCACAAAAAAGGTGCTCCTGAATGAAATGCATAATCTGCTTAGCCGAGTCACGCCGATATTTTTACCAATGTATTTATTCATTCAATTTCTAGAGCTACCCATCTCAGTCAATAGCTGAAATGGCTTTTCATCTGTTCATGAGCTCTGAGCCAAACTCTGCCTCGGACAGAGAAACCTTCAACAGGTCTTCCGCAGTCTTGTCTGAAAGAAGAAATGCTGCCAAAGTACTGGTGAGGCTGGGGTGTCTGTGATTTATATTCGACTCTGCTGACAGCCAAGGCTACTGATAGCCTTTTTCTCCTTTATGCAGTACAGTCCTCCCTTTATTCACTAGTCTTCACTTTTCGCTTATCTCTCCAACTCTCCAGACTTTGCATCTGGAAATATAATGCAGCCAATCCTGGAATGGTTCTCTTCTATTGCATGCTTCCGCTTAAGGGGCAGAAGGTTTCTTTGTTACCTTTGATGAGCCATACACTTCTACACTGTAATTTGCTTTTTGATATTTTTTACGTAGTCATTGATTTATACCCCACTTTTATTATTTTTATCAATAATAAAATAATAAAAGGCTCAGACTCAACCCCTCCAAGACTGAGTGGCTATGGCTTCCGGCGTCCCGATATAGCCAGCTGGTTCTATCGCTGGCTATTGGGGGTGAAACTCTGCCCCTCTTGGAGAGGGCGCACAATCTGGGTGTCCTCCTGGACGCACGGCTGTCCTTGGAAGAACACATGACAGCTGTGGCCAGGGGGGCTTTTTATCAGGTTCGCCTGATTCACCAGTTGCGGCCCTTTCTGGACTGGGACGCCCTGCGCATGGTCACTCACGCCCTCGTCACGTCCCATCTGGATTATTGTAACACTCTCTACATGGGGCTCCCCTTGAAGAGCACTTGGAGGCTCCAACTGGTCCAGAATGTGGCCACGCGGGTGATTATGGGTGCGACTAGGCGCACCCATGTGACACCTCTCCTGTGCAAGCTGCACTGGCTCCCAGTGGTCTTCCGGGTGCAGTTCAAGGTCTTGGTTACCACATTTAAAGCGCTCCATGGCTTAGGACCCCGATATCTATAGGACCACCTTCTGCCACCAATAGCCTCCCACCGACCAACACGCTCCCACAGAGTGGGGCTCCTCAGGGTGCCGTCAGCTAAACAATGTAGGCTGGCGACCCCCAGGAGGAGAGCCTTCTCTGTGGGGGCACCCACCCTCTGGAATGCACTACCCCCTGGGATACATATGATTCCCAACCTCTGTACCTTCCGCAGGGCCCTATTTTAACAGGCTGGCCTGGCTGAATAAGAACTTGGATGGGATTTTAAATTGGGGGTTTTAAATGGACTAGGCCAATTGTTTAATTCTTTTAATTGGTTTTAATTTTTGTATGACTTGGTGTTTTATCATGGCTGTACACCATCATGAGTCCTTTGGGAGAAGGGCAGTATACAAATCTAATAAACTTAAACTTAATAAGTCAAGGTGGTGAACATACCTAATATTTCCTCCTCCTCCTCTTTTCTCCACAACAACCCTGTGAGGTGAGTTGGGCTGAGAGAGAGAGAGGGACTGGTCTTAAGATCACTCAGCCAGCTTTCATCTAAAGGTGGATCAAGAACTCAGACTCTTCTGGTGATTGGCCCAAAGCCATTAATTGTTCTGTCAGTAATTTTTTCCTTAGTTCTAGATTGCTTCTCTCCTTGCTTAGTTTCCATTCATTGTTTTTTGTCCTGCCCTCAGATGCTTTAGAGAAAATAGGCTGACACCCCCGCTTCTTGTGGCAGCCCCTCAAATATTGAAAGACTGCTATCAATGTCACTGTCAAGTTTTGAGGTTGTCTCAAATAAATTGCATTTCAAACAGAATCTTTGATGAAAATCTTTCACTTATTGATCACGACATTCTATCTCCGACTCCTCGTAGCCAACACTGACTTCCCAGTGCGAATCCCTCCCTTCCTGTCTCCACTCCTCTGGTCTCATTGGCCATCTTCCAAATCACTCTTTCCCTAATCTACCGCTCCAGCTCAAAGGAATTTCCCCCCTCCCCTCCCATCTCCTAGGGGATATTATCTCCTGGGAAAATAAGTAGATGAAAAGTTAAAACGTCTCTTTCCAGATGCCCTTCTTCTCCTCCTTATGTCAGCACTAGAGTGAATGCGGCTTGGAGTGCTGAGTCACCTTTGGTCCTTCTTTTCACTAGACTAATTCCTGCAAACGTTCTTCATAGGTTTTAGCCTCCAGTCCCTTAATCATCTCTGTTGCTCTTCTCTGCACTCTAGAAATTTCTGTCTCAGCAAGTTTATATTGTGGCAACCCAAACTGGATGCAGTATTCCAAATCCTGTCTTACCAAGGCATTATAAAATGGTATTTAAAACTTCACATGATCTTGAACATACCTGCTTCTAAGTTAATATGGGGAGGCAGGCGCTTCCTTTAGAAGACCACATATTCATTTATTTATTTATTTTTCAGATTTATATGCTGCCCTTTTCCTGTAGGACTCGGGGCGGTTCACAACAATAAAACAACCCGACAATACATGAATTAAATAATATTAAAACCAATTTAAAATCCCCAAATCCATGGCAGTTAAAATCCATGGGAGATCAGGGAAGTTGCTGAAAGAGCCATGTCTTTAGGTCAGCGTGGAAGGAGCAGACGTCGGGAGTCGTCCGGAGCTCGGTGGGCAACCCATTCCAGAGGGTCGGTGTGACCATAGAGAATGCCCTCAACCTGGGGACCCCCAGCCGACACTGTCTGGCCGAGGGTACCCGGAGGAGGGCCGCCCTATGTGAGCGCACTGGGTGGTGGGAGGCCGGCAGGAGGTGATCCTGCAAATACCCCAGGCAAATACCTTCACTACTGGTTCGCAAATGTGAGCATGTGTGCGCTCTTGCCTCCTCCATGCATGCACAGAGCCTTCTGCGCATGTACAGAGGACATGCAAAAACAGGACGTGATGACGTCTGGGTGGAGCCTTCTGCCGCTGGTGCTACCGGATTGCACGATCCGGATAGAACCGGCTGAATTTTACCACTGGAGTAAGGGCTTATGCTATTTTAGGGTTAAATTGGGCCTCTATAAAAGCATGACAGAGAAATCCCAACCTAACCAAATTCTCCACTGATTTCTCTCTCCAAAGGGGACTAAATCCTTGTTATGTGCTTTGCCTCCGAAATATTTAATTGCTTAAGAAAGTGGAACAGACCGTAGCAATCTCCTCCAGCTTCTTCCTGTTTTCTCTCTCTCTCTCTCTCTCTCTTTCTCTGTAACAGTACTTTCCTGTGAAAGGACTTGAATGCAATCATTTCAAAGCCAAGGCCAGAGCCGGGGTGCCAAAAGAACAATAAAGGTACAAACAAAATGGAACTCCGCTCCGCTCATGAGAAACTGGGGTGGCTTTGGAAGGAAAGAAACTTAATTATTCTTGCCGAGGTTGGACCATGTCGTTTGATTTCCAGACAGATTTATCAAGCCTGTCTCTCAACCCATTCTAGACACGGCTGCTGTGTAGGCAGAAGATGGATTGGATTTTAAAGCAACAATTTAAGGGAAATGCCGAGAGCCCACCCCGATTTGTCTCGAAGCGGCTCCAGAAGCACAAAATGGGGCATCTGCTGGCCTCTAGCAAGTACACCGCAAACTCTACCCACTCCTTCATTATCACACCCAGAGGGAGAAGCGCTATCATTCTAATAGAGGAATTCTCAAAATTAAATGTCTAGACTCCGGCGGCACGTCGCCAGCTCTTGTCACCATGCTAGCATGAGGTTTAACATTTGCAAGTGGAGATTAGTGTGCGAATTATACAGATGAATACCGTTTCCATTTCAAACCAGCCCGTGGAGGGGGAAACTGTTTTATGCTCCGTGGCAAAATGCACTGCTTCTAAACGATACTGATGGGAGATTAATATCTGATCTCATTGCTGAGAAATATCAAGTAAAAGCCATCAGCTTGGTTAAAGACAGATTTGTTAACAAAGCCCTTAACCTAATTCTTATGCTGCTTGGTAGATTCCCTCTGCTTTTATCTATAGGGCTTTCTAAAGAAACATCTAAAACAAAAATACATGAAAAAACCCAAACTAAAATAACCCTTCTGGTCTTTATGGTCACTTTTATGGAATAAATAATTTCTAAAGATCTTTTCATGAATAAAATAAAATGGAGGGAAAAAGAAGGAACAGCAGTGCTCGCTAATGGATTTGTTTATGCTGCGACTGATCAACAAAATTTGCCCTACTTGGAAGCAGTTTGAAAAACAGGAGATGTGAGAGAAAGCAAAACAAGGTTCCTTTTAATGTACAGACTCTTTTTTTGACACATCCTAAAAGCCTTGCGTCTAAAAATATCCAAAATATTTATTAATAACATGCTGTAGGAGTAGAGAGCCTGTTTGGTGTTTTGGTTAAGGTGCTGGCTTAGAAATCAGGCGATGGTGAATTCTAGCCCCATTTTAGCCATGAAAGCTGGCTGGCTGATTAGGCCAATCACCAGGAGACTGAGAATTCTAGTCCCGCCTTAGCCATGAAAGCTGGCTGTCTGATTAGGCCAATCATCAGGAGACTGAGAATTCTAGTCCCGCCTTAGCCATGAAAGCTGGCTGGCTGATTGGACCAATCACCAGGAGACTGAGAGTTCTAGTTCCGCCTTAGCCATGAAAGCTGGCTGGCTGATTGGGCCAATCACCAGGAGACTGAGAGTTCTAATCCCGCCTTAGCCATGAAAGCTGGCTGGCTGATTGGGCCAATCACCAGTAGACTGAGAGTTCTGGTTCCGCCTTAGCCATGAAAGCTAGCTGGATGACTGGGCCAATCACCAGGAGACTGAGAGTTCTAGTCCCGCCTTAGCCAGGAAAGCTAGCTGGCTGATTGGGCCAATCACCAGGAGATTGAGAGTTCTAGTCCCGCCTTAGCCAGGAAAGCCAACCCAGGGACTTTAAGCCAGTCATTCTCTTTCAGCCCTACCCACCTCATAGGGTTGTTGTGATAGGAAAAACAGGAGGAGAAATAAGTCTTAGGTACGTTCATTACTTTGAGTTACTTATAAAGTAATAAAGGTAGGATAAAAATCTAATGAATAAATAAAGCAAGCGAGTTACAGAATTGGTCGAACAACCTTTATTCCCAATTTGTACATGGTGCACCATGTTTTCAAAGCATTTTACAGGCCTTAAAGCAATCCAAGGTTAGAAAATGACATAATACATCTTACAAATCTTTTTTTTTGAGGGGTGTGTGTGTGTGCTTAACACCCAATTAGGCCCATATTTCCAATAATCCCTTTCAGTCTTGAATGGCTGAAACTGACCGGCCTCAACTTCAATGAGATTTTAAGGAACCAGGATTTGCAAACTCAATGGGGAAGCCCGATTCATTTAACACCTATGTTACTAACTTAACAACTGCAGTGACTTAACTTGCCCACTGAGCTCCGGACAGCTCCCGATCTCTGCACATTCCCCACTGGCCTGAAGACATGGCTTTTTAATCAAATTCCCTGAATTTGATTAAAAATATGGGGTTTTAACTTGGGGATTTTAAATTTGGACTGGATTTTAATATTGTATTGTTGTGGTTTTTATTGTGTCAGCCGCCCCGAGTCCTACGGGAGAAGGTCGGCATATAAATTTTAATAATAAATAAATAAATAAATAAATAAATAAATAAATAAATAAATAAATAAATAAATTGCTTATCCACCATGGGAAGAAAGGTCGTAGAATTGGGGCAAAACTCACTTAACAAATATTTCACTTGCCAACGGAAATTTAGGCCTCCATTGTGATCGTAAATCAAGGACTACCTGTAGTCTCCGGCTCTGAGCTTTGAGAAAGGAGATAGTGACAGTTGGATAAAAGTTGGAATCCAGTCCAATCCAGCAAAATGAGAGAAAGAGAAAGGGGGGGGGAGAGAGAGAAGGGGCAGAGAGGGAGAGGAAGAGATGGAGAAAGAGGAGAGGGAGAGAGGGAAAGAGAGGGGGTGAGAAAGAGAAGGGACAGAGAGTTAGATTAGGAGAGGGGGAGACAGAGGGAAAGAGAGAGATAGAGGAAGGGAAAGAGAGGGAGGAGGAGAGAGAGAAAGGGAGAGGGGGGAGAGATAAAGAGGAAGAGAGGGAGGGAGGGAGGGAAAGAGAGGAAGAGACAGAGAGAGGAAGAGTGGGGGGAGAGAGAGACTCCAACCTAGAGGAATTCTCTATTGCTTGCTGGAGATGATTGTCTTTCCTTGAACTGTTCCAAGAACAAAGAGGAAAGTACTGACTGGCAGGGGAGGGAGCAGATGGCAACCCTTGGGGAGCTGGACCCATCCCACGGATCGCCAGTTGCCGACCCTTAAATCGATTAGCTTTAATTTGCTTTGTTAGTCTGACTGTCTGCCAAAAAAAAAAAAAAAAAACCAACAAAAAAACCATGTAGACTGCAGGGGAAGGCAGGGCAGGAGACAATAGGTCAGCATTTGAAAGCAAGGTATTATTATTATTATTATTTTTTAAAAAAAATCTGCCTGCACGCTTCCAATCCGGCGTCCTCCGAGGACTGTGCTTTTTGATTGTGTTCAATTTATCTCGCATCTCTGCCAAGCGGACGAAGGAACCGCTGAACACGCATTAAGGGCCTTTGCACAGCTGCCCCTGCCCCGACCATCAAGGGAACCGTTAAGTGATTCAGAGGCAGGAGGAATGCAGGAGCTATTTTAAGAGAAGGGCTCTGCGGTCATCGTCCTAACGCGGCTTTAACCCAGATCTTTGCCCCCTTGGGGGGGGGGAAGAGAAACAACCCCCCCCCCCCAAAATCTGGACCTTTTCTAATCAAAGGGACCAAAAAAAAAGAGTAGAATCTCTGATGATAAAAGCTCAGGCTGCTGTAAACTCCAGCAGCAGCTAGAGTTAAACGCAATACAGGTAGTTCTCGATTTACAACAGTTCTTTTAGTGACCGTTCAAAGTTACAACGGCACTGAAAAAAGTGACTTATGACCATTTTTCACACTTACGACCTTTGTAGCAACCCCCAAGATCACGTTGATTTGCATTCAGTTGCTTGAGGACTGACTCACATTTATGACGATCGCAGTGTTCCCGGGATCATGTGAACCCCTTTTGTGACCTTCAGACGAGCAAAGTCAATGGGGAAGCCAGATTCACTTAACAACCGTGTTACTAGGTTAACAAGTTCAGTGATTCACTTAACAACTGTGGTGAGAAAAGTCGTAAAATGGGGCAAAACCCAGTTAACAAATTTCTCAGCAACATAAATTTGAGGCTCAGTTGTGGTTGTAAGTTGAGGACTATCTGTATAGGTAGTCCTCTACTTACGACCACAACTGAGCCCAAAATTTCTGTTGTTAAGCGTGCTTTGCCCCATTTTACGATTTTTCTCGCCACATTTCTTCAGCGCATCCCTGCAGTTGTCAAGTTAGTAACCATGGTTGTTAAGTGAATCTGGCTTCCCTCATTGACAGACGGTCACAAAACGGGATCATATGACCTTGGGACACAGCAAAGGTCATAAATATGAATCAGTTGCCAAGCCCCTGAATTTTAATCACATGATCATGGGGCTGCTGCAAAGGTTGTAACTGTGAAAAAACGGTCACCAGTCATATTTTTCAGTGCCGTCGTAACTTTGAACGGTCACTAAATGAACTGCTGTAAGCCTACGATTTCCTTTATATGTTCCTGGCGGCAGCGATGTCATGTAACGCAGAAAAGCAATCAAGACACCTAAGAACGGCTCTCAAAGGCAGAGGGGAAGGATCGTAGTAAGAAAAATGGGGAGGAAGGAGGCATAAAATGAATTAATATAAAAACGTAAGAAATTTGGAAAGAATGTTGTAACCAATTAAATGATGATAATTAATTGTAACCAATTAAATGATAAAAGATGTGATAGAACTATAGTAAGATGATGGAGGAGGAAGTAGAAGACACAAAATATGTACTCAGATGACACACTGAATGATGCACTTGTTTGTTTGTTTAAAAAATAAAAAAAACCTTTTACAAAAAAAAAAGGCAGAGGGGAAGGATGAGGAAGAAGAAGAAAACCGAGCAAAGAGTTATAACATGGATTCCATCCAAATAATCATTTTTAGATGATCGATGGATGCTAAAGCAAAAGATTGTCTGACGAGAGTTCAGCGCATTTGCATTTGAAGTCTCTGCTGGAGTACGGGCTGTTCTCAGAAAACTAAAGTGTCGGATCTGGCAAGAACTGGGATAGGAGCACATCAAGGAACCACAGGCTATAAGCTCAACAAATCCCAAGCAACCTGAAATAAAGCAATGGCAAACCACCCAAAGAGCTGCCAAGAAAATTAAATGGATGTGTTCAGGAAGTCCCCAGCAGTCAAGTTCACCTCAAAGGACGCTTTGCTTAAAAATAAAAGAAGAGATTTGCTTGGCAGGAAGCAGCGGGGGAGAAAAAAAAAAAAGAAGTGCTTTCTGTAAATCTTTTCTTTGGCCTCTCTTTGGCTTCCCCGGCTCTTAACTCTAGAGTTTGATTCAGCAGATCTCATGTCAGCACAGAAAATTTGTATTTTATTACCTTCGGTACCTTTACCTCCCCTGCTGGGGAGATGGGCGGCATATAAATTTAATAAACGAATAAATAAAAATACCTTTAGTCAGAGTGCACCTGTAAGGGAATGTGTGGGGGACCTTGGAAAATGAGGGGAAGAGATGCTGGCTAGCAAACAATCATTAATCGCTTTTATCATTTGAAGGTGAGGGGGCTGTGATTTATTTCTCTTACACCATAAATTTGGTCTTCCTAAAATGCCCCTCTGGTATTTCTACGGATGTTTACATATCAAGAATGCCCCGTGTAAGGTTAAAATTGATATTCTAGAGTTCCTGTGATGACAAATACTGGAAATTCTTTTATCTTTGACTCTCGGGACACCTTAAAACTAGCCAATATATTATTACATCAGCTTTTAAGACTAGAACAATGTTGGTGAACCTTTTTGGCAACAAGTGCTGAAACGGGAGCACACACACATGCAGGAAACAAGAAGAGCAGCCGCCCGGTGTGCATGCGTGCGCTGGGAAGATGATCTTCCGGTTTCTGGCATGTGCGTGCGGACCGGCCACCTGGTCTTCCGGTTTCTGGCATGCATGCGCGTGTGAAAACCAGCTGCGGCACCGGAAACTGGAAGATTATCTTCCTGGCTCGTGTATGTGCACTGGGTGGCTAGTCTTCCAATTTCTGGCGCTACTGTGTGTGTGAAGACCAGCTGGCCAGCGTGCCGGAACGTGGAACAGCAATGGGCGATGGCTCAGGTGCCCAGAGAGATGGCTCTGTGTGCCACTTCCGCCATGCGTGCCATAGGTTCGCCATCATGGGACTAGAATAACAGAGTTAGAAGGGACCTTGGAGGTCTTCCAGTCCAACCCCCTGCTCAAGCAGGAAACCCTATACCAGTGATGGCTAACCTTTTTGCCATCATGTGCCAAAAGTGGGGGGAGCACAGGGGGGTCACATGCACATGTGCCCACACCTATATTTCAATGCGCACTGTTCCCCTGCGCATGTGCATGCGACCCCACCTCCCCGTGCTCCCCTGGCTTTTCATATGTAATGGCATGGTGGGCCCGGTAGGCCTGTTTTTTGTTCTCCCCAGGCTCCAGAGGCTTTCTAGGAGTCTGGGGAGGGCAAAAACGGCCTTCTCCACACACCCCAAATGCCCTCCGGAGGCAGGAAAAAGCCAGTTTCCTGACTTCCGGTGTGCCTGGAAGGCCCGAAAATCAGCTGGCTGGTGCGCGCATGCCCGCTGGAGCTGAGCTAGGGCAATGCTTGCTTGCCCACAGATATGGCTTCGCGTGCCACCTGTGGTACACGTGCCATAGGTTCGCCATCGTGGCCCTATACCATTTCAGACAAATTGCTGCCCAGTCTCTTCTTAAGTCTCCAGTAATGACGCACCGACAACTTCTGGAGGCAAGTCGTTCACGGATAGGATAGGATAGGATAGGATAAGATGGGATAGGATAGTTCTCACTGTCAGGAAATGTCTCCTTAGTTCTAAATTGCTTCTCTCCTTGATTAGTTTCCATCCATTGTTCTTTGTCCTGCCTTCGAGTGCTTTGGAAAATGAGTTGACAGCCCCACCCACCCCTCTTCTTTGTGGGGAACAGCCTATTTTCCAAAGTACCGTCAGGCAAGGCAAGAAACAATGAAGCCAGGGAATGGACTATAGGCAGTAGATGCCATCACAGCTAAGGCTGTGGCAAAACACAATTGTAAGCAAGGAACTTTTAGTCCTTGTAAAACGTTCTCCGTGTGAATAATACCTTCAGAAAGAATTCTGTGGGGAACAAGACTGACCATCACTGTACTGTTTTGTTCATGAGAGAGAAAGTAAAATATAGATAGAGGGGGAAAACCCCCCCCCCACCTCTAACAGGAAGTAGAAAGGCTTACCTAAGGCAGGTACCAAAGAGGAATGATTCTGTTCAAAGCGTGTGGTCATCTGATTGGTCAACACTACCTGAAAGAAGCAAAAGGGAAAAGAATCTACGGTGAATAAATTAGTGCTTATAGCTACTGCAAAATAAAAGCAGTTAAGCCCGGGTTTCTCAACCATAGCAACTTGAAGAATTGTGAGCCTCAACCCCCAGCATTCTCCACCCAACATGTGAGTTGAGGTTCACACATCTTCAAGCTTCCAAGGATGAGAACCACTAAGTTAGGCTAAAGCTCCCTTTGTCGCTGATTACTGGTCTTGCTGCAGAGGCTTATGGAGTTGGCTCCCATCAACCTTTGGAGAACCACAAATGGATATGGTATAGCCACTTTCACTAATCATAATACAGGTAGTCATCAACTTACGACTACAATTGAGTCCAAAATTTATGTTGCTGAGTGAGACTTTTGTTTAGTGAGTTTTGCCTCAAATTATGAGGCAAAACTCACTTGTAATGGTCGTGTGAAAAATGGTCATAAGAGCCTTGGTGGTGCAGCAGACTAAGTACTGTTAAGTAAAACCAGCTGCCTGAAATTACTGCAAGTTCGAATCTCACCAGGCTCAAGGTTGACTCAGCTTTCCATCCTTTCGAGGTAGGTAAAATGAGGACCCGGATTGTGGGGGCAATAAGCTGACTTTGTATAAAAAAGAACGCCGTTTAACGGGGGCCAAAAGCACGTATATACAAGAGTATGGAGGCTATTGCTTAACACATTGTAAGCCGCCCTGAGTCTCCGGAGAAGGGCAGCATCTAAATTTAACTAATAAATAATAAATAAAATAATAACGTCACTTTTTTCAGGGCCGTTGTGACTTCGAACGTTCATGAAATGAACTGTTGTAAGTTGAGGACTACCTGCAATAGCAATAGCATTTAGAGTTACATACCGCTACATAATGCTTTACAGCAGGGGTGTCAAACTGGCGGTCTGTGGGCCAGGTGCGTCACTTGCAGGCCATGCCCACCCCAGCTCTGCGAAGGGGAAAACGTCAAGCTATGTCACATGTCTACAATGTTTGCCACGAGTTTGACACCCGTGCTTTACAATATCAGCATCTTGCCCCCAACAATCTGGGTCCTCATTTTAGCCACCTCGGAAGGATGGAAGGCTGAATCAACCTTGAGTTGGTCAGGATTGAACTCCTGGCAGTGAGCTGAATTAGCCTGCAATACTGCATTCTAACCACTGCGCCACCCCCAGACTTAACAATTGTTGGTGAGAAAGACAAAAAGTCTGGATAGTGGACCTGGAGACAGGCCAGTAGAAGAGAAAGAACTGGAGAAGACAACAAAATACAATGACCCGCAAGCCGAAATAGAACCACTGTGGCAAAAGAGAGCAAAGGTAGCGCCACTAGTAATAGGTGCCTTGGGTGCAATACCAAAACAAAAACTGGTGGAGAGAATTCTAGGGGTTAAAGGAGGTTGTGGGAAGAATACCACTAGTTTTCTTTCCGAGGCATTTTATCGTTTGAATCTTGACTTGCTCATCATGGCCATTTAGCAAGCAGAAATCCTTCCTTGTACTACAAGACAGCTATTTTGAATTATCTTAGCAATACAGAATATGCTCATCAAACCCATACGTTGGTCCAAATTGAGTCAGTAATTCAAAAGCCTGGATAGCTCAACAGGCTAATAAGCAGACTAAAGCCTGTTATTAACATCCAGCTGTCTGCAATTATACCAGTTTGGGTCTCACCAGGCTCAAGGTTGACTCAGCCTTCCATCCTTTCTAAGGTAGGTCAAATGAGGACCCAGTTTGTGGGGGCAATAAGCTGACTTTGTATAAAATATACAAAAGTATGAAGGCTATTGCTTCACGCATTGTAAGCCGCCCTGAGTATTCGGAGAAGAGTGGCATATAAATCTAATAAAAAAAAAAAGGTGGGGGGGAGACTAAGAAGGATTTGTTCATCCAGCATATGATCTAAAGAATCTAATGTCAGTATCCAGTGCAGAATGACAGAGTTAGAAAGGACCTTGGAGATCTCAGGCAGGAAACCTTATACCATTTCAGACAAATTGTTGTCCAATCTCTTCTTGAAAACCCCCAGTGTTGGAGCCACCCACAACTTCTGGAGGCAAGTTGTTCCACTGGTTAATTGTTCTGTCAGGAAATTTCTCCTTAGTTCTTGGTTGCTTCTCTCCTTGATTAGTTTCCATCCACTGTTTCTTATCCTGCTTTCAGATGCTTTGGAGAATAGATTGACTCCCTCAGATAAAAATATGGATTAAACTGGAGTGCCTCTGAATATTCTTAGCTGGGGGTTATTGCTGTAATGTACTACGTGAGGCTTCCCATTGGTATCTTGTTTAGCCAGCCTGGGAAGTAACATTTTAGGCTCACAGACTGATCCGTTAAGGCTGTTCTGTGTTGTCTTCTAACACTATCTGAGTAAAAACACATGGAGAGGCTTATTTTTAGCAGCCCAGCAATTAAAAAAAGAAAGAAAGAAAGAAAAATCCCAGCGTACATACAGAATGACAGCTTAACTATGTTACCTGGAAACAGGAAATAAGTAACATTCCAGAACGTGCCTAAGCTTCATTCTGGAACAATCCTTTCTAACTTGGGTAGGCTGGAAAAAAACCCACCTATAAATAGAGGTAGCTCAAGCGTGTCATCCGTTGGCATGAAGCCAGCTATATCTGCAGCACCTCCAGGCCGAGGTCAAAGGATGCAGCAACGAAGGAGATGAAAGGCAGTTTACTAAGGAATTTCTTCCACATTGTCTCTCGGCAAGGCTGGTTTTCTCTTCACAAGATTCTGCCTGTTTGTTATCTATTTATCTGTCTGTCTGTCTGACAGGTGCTTTTTCAAAAGGCAACTGGACTTTATTTTTCCTTGAAGGCATTTTGCTTCTTATCCAAGAAGCTTCTTCACTTCTAATTACCTATTCAGCCTTTATTATTTTATAAATAAGTCAAGGCAATGAATACACACAACACTCCTTCCTCCTCTATTTTTCCCACAACAACAACCTGGTGAGGTGGGTTGGGCTGAGAGTGACAGACACCTAGCTGGTTTTCATTCCTAAAGTGGAACTAACAATAGCACTTAAGACTTATATATTGCTTCACAGTGCTTTTTCAATTCTCTCAAAGCGGGTTTTACAGAGTCAGCCTCTTGCCCCCAACAATCTGGGTCTTCATTTTACCGACCTCGGAAGGATGGAAGGCTGAGTCCATCATGAGCGGGTCAGGACTGAACTCCTGGCTGTGGGCAGTTAGCTTGCAATACTGCATTCTTATCACCATAGCACCACGGCTTTTCTAGAACTCTCAATCTCCTGGTGATTGGCCCAAAGACACCTTTCAGCTTTCATGTCAAAGGTGGGACTAGATCTCACTGTCTCCTGGGGATTGGCCCAAAGTCATCCAACTGGCTTTCCTGCCAAAGGTGGGACTAGAACTCAATCATCTCCTGGTGTTTTAATCACTAGATCAAACTGGCATTTATGTTTATAAAAAAAGACAATGACAATCAAAAGGCAAGGAAATCCTTAACCCACTTAAAACGCATACAATATGAGCTTTATAAGAACAAAGGAATAGCTGGATTTGCATTTTGTCAAGCTATCGTTTGTTGAATCATGCCCTATTGAATAAATAACTGGTTTTAAATAATCTCTTAAACTACAAATTATGGTTTAGCAACCACAATTGATAGGTTTATATAACATGTCAAAAAAATACACTGCAGTGTTAACACATCAAATTTTCTGTCGAATGTTTCGTCACTACCAGTGTCACAAAGTTATACAGGTAGTCCTCGACTTACAAGTTCGTTTAGTGACCATTCAAAGTTACAACAGCTCTGAAAAAAAGTGATTTATGACCATTTCCCACACTTAATAACCATTGCAATGTCCCGTGGTCAAGTGATCAAAATTCAGATAGTTGGCAACTGACTCATATTTATGACCATTGCAGTGTCTCAGGATCATGTCATCCCCTTTTGTGACCTTCTGACAAGCAGATGCAATGGGGAAGCCATATTCACTTAACAACTGTCTTATAATTTTTTAAAATTTGATTTATATGCCGCCCTTCTCCAGAGACTCAGGGCAGCTTACAACGCGTTAAGCCTTCATACTTTTGTATATTTATACAAAGTCAGCTTATTGCCCCCACAACTGGGTCCTCATTTTACCCACCTTAGAAAGGATGGAAGGCTGAGTCAACCTTGAACCTGATGAGATTCGAACTTACAGTAATTGCAGACTGCTGATGTTAATCACAATGCTTTAGTCTGCTGAGCCACCAGGCCCTGTTTAATTTAACAGGGCCTGGTGTCTAATTTAACAAATGCAGTGATGCACTGAACAACTGTGGCAGGAAAGTTTGTAAAATGGGTCTAAGTTCACTTAATAAATGTTTTACTTAACAACAGAAATTATGGGCTCAACTGAGGTCGTAAATCGAGGGCTACCTGTACCATTTACTGGCTTAGCCACGTATCTCTATTTTCCCTCAAACTTACAGATAACATATGGTCATTTGCAATGCATATCAACTGTTGGGCCAGGCCATTCAAAAGTCTTGTACGCAGCGAGAGGTCTTCGAAGTCATGGCGGAAAGGAAACGCAATTCCATCAATCACAATCAACTGGACCTAATGATCGGATAGAAAACAGAGAGACAGAAATCTGTATCAGAAAACCTGGGATGCCTTTAAATAAAATTATTATTTTTTCCCCTAAGGGATCCTTCATTATTAAATTAAAGGGCTCCTTGTCATTTTATGGTTGAGGGACAAAAGGATAGATTAATCTGAAAGGGATTAACCCTTTGCCTCATTGGAGTTTGTTATTCTATTTATAGAATTTCAAGTTATAAAACCATGATGACTCTCACAGGAAATGGCTGCAGTTTTTTTCTCCATCAGATGTAAAAAAAAAACAAGAACAGTAGCATCTTAATAAGCCTCCCACGATCCTCAGATGTTCTGACTGTTAATTGTGCTTAACCATTAGAGTGACCTGGAAATGGAGAAGAGCTCAGAGCAGATACTGATGTTGGTTTACTAAATAATTTTGAATTGGAGGATTTTCCTTGGAAAAAAAAACCTTTATGAAAATAGGTGATTTGTTTTGGAAAAATGTTCAATTTGCATGGGAAAAAATGCCAGTCATATTACTGATGATATAGGAAAGTTGATTTAAAAAATTCCAGCTGTTATCACCCGGTGTTTAGTTCTGAGTTCCCATAATAAACTCCTGAAGTAATGAGGAGTTTATAGTGGCCCTTCAACCTATTTCAGGCTCCGTTCTCTGGTTCTGCTTTAAAGGCAGAAAGCGGCAGTTTAAAAAGAGCTAAACAGCATCACAATTCTCTTCTCTTACAACTTTTGCTTTTGTAATGTCTGGCTGTATGTTGAAAAGGTTGTCTGTGTAATGACACGCTAAAAAGCCTTTTATTTCTTACAACCAAAAGCTGAGATTCTCAGGATAACACTCATGACATATAAATCCCTGTACAAGGTAGTCCTCGAATTGCAATCGTAACTGAGACCAGAATTCGTAAAGAGCAACCTCACTGCTTGGTGACAGCAATTCCTACAATTCTCATTGCTGCTGTTTATGTATGTAAGAGCTGTGGTGGCGCAATGGTTAAAATGCAGTATTGCAGGCTAATTCTGCCGACTGCCAGAGTTCAATGCCCACCGGATCAAGGTCGACTCAGTCTTCCATCCTTCAGAGGTCAGTAAAATGGGGACACAGACTGTTGAGGGCAAGATGCTGACTCTATAAACTATTTAGAGACTATGGAGCAGTAGATAAGTCTAAGTGCTCTTGCTATGTATGTATTACTTATTATGCCACCCATCTCACTTTGAGAGCGAAGGGCTTACAATGGAATAAAATAGGAATAAAAGGCAAAAGCTAAAGGTTTCTCTGTCCAGTCATGTATGACTCTAGGGGGCAGTGCTCATCTCCATTTCTTAGCCAAGAAAACCGTCTCATGACATCACTTGTGGTCATGTGGCCAGCACGATATCACATCGCAGTGCAGAGCATGCGGCAAAATACGGACTGCTGTTACCTTCGCACCAAAGCGGTACCTATTTATCTACTCGCATTTGCATGCTTTTCGAAATGCTAGGTGGGCAGGAAAAAATAGGGATGTAAAATACAATTATAAAATGAAACCCATTAAAAGGACAAAAGAGAAAAAGTAAAGTGTTAATTGAATTCTGCAGTCATTGGGCAAGGCAAACTGCTGTCAGCTTCCCACAGCCAGTGTCAGTGGGATAGCCAGCAAGTTCCAAACCCCATCGGTGAATGGGGCAGGGAACAAGGAGGTGTATAAGCTATGTCCAGTTTCTAGAAAACAGAGATAATTGGCAGCCATGTAACTAGAAGTCAAAGCATCCAGAAACATTTAGTCAAGGGAAAATAATTTATTATTTTCATTTCTTGCAGTGGCATGGTTGAGCCGAGAGGATGAAAGGATAGAAGCCTCAAACCTTCTCTCCCAGAAATGTTCTTGAAATATACACCCCGGCTCTGCCTCCTACAAGGAGCAGCAGGATAATTCTTGCTGCCACCAAAAGGGGATGCTTTTGCTCGGCATCCTCCCCTTTATCCTCTATATGTAAAACTCAGTGTGGTTACTAGCTAGTATGGGGTTGTTAGAACAAATGTTACCTCTGTGCCAGATTGTTATTTGGAAAATCTTTCTTCCTACAAATTCTAAGAACCTTGCAGTAGTTCTCTCTTTCTCCCCCTGCCCGACTTCATCAAATGAATTCTTGCATCTTCCCCCACAGCCCCAAAAGAAGTGCCTGCAGTTTCCAAGAGAACAAATGTTTTCCCATCTGGACCGCAAGGACTTAAGGGGGAATCTCTCTTAGGAGCTCTGTATTAAACTAAGGATTTCTTTTCAGGAACATTCTGTCAGAAGGCTCTGTAACATACAGGTAGACCTCACTTAACAATCGTTCGTTAAGAGACTATTTGAATTTATGATGGTGCTGAACAAGCGATACTTATGACAGATCCTCAAAACTCTGCCAGTCGAAACATCCCTGTGGTCACATAATCACAATCGTGATGCTCAGCAACCAGTCTGAATTTCCAATCTTCACAACATCCTACCATCATATGATTGTGATCTGCAACCTCCTTACTGGTTTCCCACAAGCAAGTCAATGGGGAAGCTGGTAGGAAGTCGGACGTTGGGATCACATGAGGTCCTTGCTTAAGAACTGCAGGGTGGATTTTTTAAAAATCAAGTCGATTTAAATCATGATTTAAATCACTAGTAAAAAGGCTTGATTTAAATCATAATTTTTAAACAGCAACTGTCATCTCTGTCCCGCAGCAGCTCCTCCTGACCCGCTGTTGACTCACCAACAGTCTCAATATTGCAGAATATACAGCCTCATGCTACATAAGCTCCATTTCATGCTGAATAAATTATTAACATCTCTTAAATAGAAAACTATCTTTAGACAGATTTTTACTCCAAAAGCATTTTATTAAAATAAATTTGATAAAAATTTGAAAAATCTGATTTAAATTTTAAAAAATCCAATTTAAAAAAAAAATAAAACCATCAAATTTTATCCACCCTGAACAACGGTAACTGGGGACCACCAGAATTGTCATTACTAAGGGATGGAGTCATATAACACGACGCTTTACAACTGCATCTTTAGTGGCAGACATTCTAATGATCATCAAGTGAGGACTACCTATATATTCTTACAAATTCTATAGAATACTAGAAAGGAAACCAAATCTTTCTCATTTTTAAATGAGGGAAAAAAGAGACTATATAAATCTGAAGAAAGTGGGAAGAAGCTGCAAACTGCTGCAGATAGTCCTCGAGTTAAAATCATTTGTTTAATGACCATCCGAAGTTAACAACGGCAGGAAAAAAGTGACTTATGACCATTTTTCATACTTGTGAGTATTACAGCATCCCCATGATTACGTGATTAAAATTCGGATGCTTGACAACTGGTTCATATTTATGACGATTAGTGTCCCGGGATCGTGTGATCCCTTTTGTGACCTTCTGAAAAGCAAAGTCAATGGGAAAGTCAGATTCACTTAACAACCGTGTTCCTAACTTAACATCTGCAGTCATTCACTTAACAATTATGGCAAAACTCAAGACTTAACAACTGTTTCGCTTAGCAACAAAAATTTTGATCTTAATTGTGGTTATAAGTCAAGGACTACCTGACCTGCTACTTTAATATATTTTCTTTTCCCCTCTGGGGGACGCACTTCTTTTTGGTCCTTACCTTCGGGTGTCCAGAGAGAAAATCTGGGAGGAGGTAAACCTGTGCCAGCAGCTCCATATAGTCATGGCAACGGAAGTAATAAATATGTGAAAGAATATTTTCAAGAGAGAAAGTCTCCAAGGCTATTTGATGATCTGAAGAAAAAAGGGGAAGAAAAAAACCCAATAAAAACCTGTATTGAATTTACTGTTTATTCCTCATCTCTTGCTTCCTGGCTTCAGAGACAGAGGCTGTTGTCAGAGCAAGGTATGGGGAATAATCCGTTCCTTCCAGAGATAACTTGTGGTAGTCTTTTGTAACAATAAATCGCATAATCATATGATTAATCATACAACATATACTTACTGTGACAGACTGATAACCATATTTAGATTATCATATATAAACATAATACATAAATATTAAGAATGTCTTGTTGCATGTTAAAACATCTATTCTTACAGAGGAAAAGTGTTGGGAGCAGAAGAAAATACCTGCACAAAACCCATTTGCAGTTCCCAAATTTTCTGTACTGTCTCATTGCATAAATTTACATAAAATCAGAATTTTGCCAAATGTCTTTCTAAGCAGTGAATGTTTCCAAGAGGCTTGTGTTTTGGTTCAATTCAGATTGCTGTTAAATCCCTAATGAATTCTGTCTGTGAAATGAAACCAATCTACGTAATTCGGTTTCTCAAGGACTGCTGCCCCAGGTCAAAAGATATTTTGGGGAATTTTTATTTATTTCTTCATTTATTTGTACCCTGCCTTTATTATTTTCACAAATAACACAAGGCGATGAACATCCCCAACACACTTTCCTCCTCCTATTTCCCCTACAACAGCAACTCTGTGAGGTGGGTTGGGCTGAGAGGGGCTGATCCAAGGTTACCCTGCTAGTTTTCATGGCTAAGGCTGGATTTGAACTCATCACCTCTTGCTTTCTAGCCTGGTGCCTTAGCCACTAGACTAAGCATTCCCACCAGTTTTCTAATATTACTCTGCTATTAGATCTGTGCCTTTATTATTCTTTTCAGCCACCTTAAGAATCAGCCCTTCCATAAGGGTTATTAAAAAGCAAGCCCTGAAATGCAGCAACCTCCAAGCAGTTTTTGCAAAATCCAGTAAAGAATCAAGAGCTAAAGAATCTGTTTCTGAGCCTTTCCCCTTTGTGTCTTTATCATCTTATGTGCTTTGGTTGGGCATAAGAAATGTCTGGGTTAGTGTCCAATGGCCCTTCTCTTATTCCAAATTTAGGAATGTCCATTGGTTTATTACTGTCAGTGTTTCTCAATCTCAGCCACTTGAAGATGTACAGACTTTAATTCTGGGAATTGAAGTCCACCTATCTTCAAACAGACAAGCTTGAGAAACACTGATTACTGCAATCTAATTCTGCATGAATAAAACATTCTGACTCAGTACCGCATACAGTTACTTCCTATATTTGAATAAATATTGATGGATCTATGACGGTTAAGGAAATAAACAGAACCATTTGAATAAGTAGCCAGGAAAAAAAGCACACTTTGCACGAAAGCAAATATAGTTTAGCAATTAACCTTCTTCTGGGTGCACTTCAGCAATAAGCTGACAGTGATGAATGCAGGCTTCTGCTATATCCACAACTCGATCAACCATAAAGCTCCCCTCGGTATCTATGAATATAGCTTCTGCAGCAAGTCCACCAAAGCATTCTGGAATTTGCACATCCACCACTAGCTGCATGCTGGAAAGAAGGAGAGCGATAATAAAACATCAACAGAGAAAGGTTATGACAAATCGACTCATTGCTTTACTACCCTGATGGCTGAAAACGCAAAGGGTCTGCAAAGTCTCGTAACAGAAGTTAAAAAGCACAATGAAAAACAAGAGATTGCAATGATGAACGGTTGCAGGAACTGGGTATGTTTAGTCTAACGAAGTACTAGGGCTGACATGATAGGAATTTTCCAATATTTATGGGGCTGTGATAGAGGAGAGGGGATCGATCTATTCTCCAAAGCACCTGAGGGCAGGGCAAGAAGTAATAGATGGAAGAGCATTCAAGGGAGCTCCAAACTAGAATTAAGGAGAAATTTTCTGACAGTGAGAACAATTAACCAGGGAAACAACTTGCCGTTAGAAGACATGAGTGCTCCATCAATGGAGATTTTTAAGAAGAGATTGGACAACCATTTGTTTGGAAATGTATAGGGTCTCCTGCTTGAGCAGGGGTTCAACTAGAAGACCTCTGAGGTCCCTTACAACTCTGTTATTCATTCTTTATTCTAAACATAAAGACCAACAAATTAATGACAAAGGTACAACAACCAGCCTTAGAATTGATAGTGAAGGTATCAAAGTGTTAAATAATGTCCTCCTTTTAAGAGCAAGCATCAACAGTAAAGGAGTCAAGAGTCAAGAAATATTCTGTAGACTAGAACTTTTGTGGACCAGCAATGTAAGTCTTGGAAAATACATTCAGAAGCCATGATGCGTCCATACTTACAAATATCAGAACTTTGCAAGCCATGGTATGGCCATGTTTGTCCCTTTATGGAAATGAGAGCTGGACTTTGAAGCAGGATAGGAAAAGTACTGGTGCTTCTGAACTTTGGTGTTGGGAGTAGGCCATCAATAGTCAAAGAACACAAATGGGTCATCAAACAAATCAACAGAGATTCACCTGAAGGGCAAATGACCAGACTCAAATTATCCTACTGTGGACACTGTTATGCAATGATTTAGCTATGTGGAGAAGCCTCTAATGCTGGGAAATGTGGAACGAGAAGAAGACAACCAGCAGCAGGACTCAAGTTACAGTGGTGATGAGTGCATGGTTTGAAGTTCTGAAAGACAGATCATCATAGGAAAAAAAAATATATATCTATTTGGTTACTAAGAGTCAAGCCGATGGTACATAATCAATCAAACCTTAACTCCAAAGAAATCAATCGTTCATCTGTATAAAGGGTATATTGAATGGGAAACACCAACACTCCATGTTCTGTGGTGAGGAACTTTTAAGATTTGTGGTCTGAAGGGTGAGGAGAAAGCAGAAGTAGTAGTTAAATATCTAGGGAGATTCTCAGTCAACCAGGTCACGGTTGTTGTAAAGGTGTTTTTTTCAAGAGGCAACTAGACTTTCTGGTTTTTCTTTGAAGACGTTTTGCTTTTCATCCAAGAAGCTTCTTCAGCTCTGAAGAAGCTTCTTGGATGAGAAGCGAAATGTCTTCAAAGAAAAACCAGAAAGTCTAGTTGCCTCTTGAAAAAGCACCTTTGGGACAGAAGAAGTAGTAAGGCTTTGTTCCTGGTGACTGCCTAGATAAGTCCCTGCAGTTGTTTTGGAAACATTTTTGAGAAGTGGTTTGCCCTTTTCTTCTTCTTACACTTGAGGGTGACCAGCCCAAAATCATCTAGCTGGCTTTATGTCTAAGCCAGGACCAAAAAGCAGTCATCCAGTTTTTATCTAGGTGCCTTTCACTGCTACACCATAAAAACGGTGTGGGGTCCTTAATGCTCTGAGTTTGATTGTTTTCTTGCAGATGTTTAGATAATACATTCGTTACCCAAACTAGGTAACATCATCAGTGCTAGTCCACTATTTCAACCCTGACATACAAATATTATCCTTTATAGGTTAAGATTCTGTATTTTGAACTCCCATTAATTACAACAAGACCTCAATGTCAGGGGGTATGAACAAGCCTTGGACAGTGCCTGCAAACCTGTGAGCAGTAAAATCAACACAACCGAGTCCCCAAAGCATATGCATCATTCAGACACATGATTTGTTCAACAGGACCTAGTTTAACATGGCCCAAACTAGGATCTAGTTACTCCATCCATTTTATGGCTTGAGACGAACCTTGCCATTTTGCAAATGAACAAGATTGCAGTGCATTTTAAGTAATCTATTCGGGTTTACTTCTTTCCAGAACAGCTTCTTCACACAAAATACTCCTACGGTACTCAGTGGGGTTGTGCAGAGCTTTGGAAATAATTCAGAAAAGGTGTTCCAGAATGTGTAGGAGTGGTTTCCCTGAGATTCTGCCATTGCCCCTTGCTTTAAGGTGCTACCTTTTCTGCATTATTTCCAAAAGCCTCGCAGCACCTTATTATTCAGCATTTTATGCAATCCAATATATTTATAATAGCAGGGCTCAGATACATAATTTTATTGTGATGGGAACAAGCCTCATTCCAGATTTCAACACCTCCCTCTCTCATTCTGGCCCAGCTATAAGAACAGAAGCCTTTCCTTCTGTTTCAATTAAGCAATTTAGTCTTACATCTGAATCTTAAACAGAGAGTGATCCTAAACCACAATTTCATGAAACAAGACAGCGGTATGAAACGTGACACAAACCCTGGTTAAGAATAACTGTACTATGCCAGGTTCTGTAAAGATGAAAACGGGGGCTTGCAAATTCCCCTTTGCTGCTGCACAGATGAGGAAGATGGGAGAGTGTTTCTGATATATTTTACTGGGACAAGCAATAGCATCATCTGGAGGACCTCAGCATAATTGTTAAAAGCATTTAGCAACAAAAGCTAAAAAAATTCAGTAGAAAGGATGTTGTGTACTGTTTATTACAAACATCTATACTGTTTATTGCAACCATTTTGATCTCATGGAATTGGGGCTCACAAAGTAATTATGTAACGGAAAAAAAGAAAACAGGATTTTTACAAAAGCATTGTTACAGAATTAGAACGGACACTTTCCTTGGGAAGCTGTTCTACAATCTCAGGTTTACATTTGATGTTGAGACTTCAGAAAGAGTACACAGAAGATGATTAAGGGATTGGAGGTTAAAACATATAAAGAACGGTTGCAGGAGTTGGGTATGTCTAGTCTAGCGGAGGGAAGGACCAGAGATGACATAATAGCCGTATTCCAATTTCTACAAAGAAGAGGGGGTCAACCTATTCTCCAAAGCACCTGAAGCAATGGATGGGAACTAATTAAGAAAAGATTCACCTAAAAATAAGGAGAAATTTCCTGACAGCGAGAACAATTAATCAGCGCAATAGAAGTTATGGATACTCATCACTGGAGGTTCTTAAGAAGAGCTTCGACAGTCATTTGTCTGAAATGGTACATGGCCGTGATGGCGAACCTATGCCACGTGTGCCACAGGTGGCACGCAGAGCCATTATCTGTGGGCACACCAGCCGTTGCTGTAGCTCAGCTCCAGCGTGCATGCTCGCACTGGCCAGCTGATTTTCGGCTGGCCCCGCCCATGCCGCCCCTCCCCTCCCAGGAGTCTCCATGTGGCCTGTTTTGGATGCCAGGTAAGTACAGGGCTCACACGGAGGCTCTAGGAGGGTGTTTTCGGCCGTTTTTGCCCTCCCAGGCTCCAAGGAATTCTCTGGAGCCTGGGGAAGGCAAAAACAGGCCTACCGGGCCCACCGGTAACCTTTTTGCCGTCGTGGGGGGAGTGGGGGGGGTTGCGCGCACATGTGCAGGGGGGCATTAAATTATGGGTGAGGGTACACACCTGCGCAACCGCCCCACGCTCCCACTTTTGGCACGCGACAGCAAAAAGGTTAGTCATCACTGGTATATGGTCTCCTGCTTGAGCAAAGGGTTGGACTAGGAGACTGTTGTTCTTATTTTAAGAATCTGTTTACATCAGAAGAATTTTATGACAGTAACCTATCCTACCCCCATGAATGACTCCTGGAAAGAAACAGGATTCTCCCTAATTATGCAGACAAAAATTGGGGCCAAGAAAACTGAACACAGTGGAGCAGCAGGAACCAGGATGAGGGGCTTTGCAGGACACTATAACAGAGAGATCAGTAGGTGGAATTTGAAACTTCTGAAGTTTTTACACCAACGCGCAGAGTACAGAAATTCTAAATCAGGAAGACAAATATGTTTAGGTGGACATTCCTAAAATGTCTGCAAAAAAAAAGAAAAAAACAGCCCAACTCAGAGAGCACACCAAGGACCCCACAGTTCAATCCTGGGCTGCAAATATTTTCTTCTATTGGTACATGGCTGAAAGTTGGCAGGATGTTACTTAACACTGGCATATATAACAGTGCAAAGTAGCAATTTATTGGAACAAACTCAACAGAAAGGGTGTGCGTGTGTGGGAGTGTTGAATTAAATGTAAAGAACAAATATGCTTGTTCAGAAATTCAGGAATCAGAGCATGGAAATCCTGCATGAAATGTGCGGCTATCTTTATTTGTTTGTTTGTTTGTTTATTAAATTTATTTACCACCTACCTCGCCACAAGGTGACTCTGGCTGGCTTACATTGTTAAAGAATATTTTCTCTAAGAATGCAGAGAGAAACAAAAACCGGACATGATTATGAGGGATTATTACTGACCATTTGGACAGGCAGAAGATAAAGATGGGATCATGAGGTCGTAAGAACATAATTAGGGTCCATTTAGTCCAGCGGTCTGTTCTCACAGTGGCCAACCAAGCATACAAGGAAGCCCACTAGCCTCCCAGCAGATGGCCTTCAGTGGCTGTCACACAGCCACCAAGGTTAATGGCCACTGATCTATTTGCATTAGATGACCAGTCTTTCAAAGAGGCATGCAATATTGATAATGGAAAAATTCAATTATCCTGACATCTGCTGGGAATCTGCCAAGAGTCAAAGGTCGAACAAATTCTCGTTCTCTCTTGCCGACTTCATTTCTCGGAAGGTATAATAATAATAATAAAAAAAGAACAAGGGGATCTGCCATCCTGGATCTAATTCTCACCATCAGAGATTAATTGTTTAAAGAAGTGAAAATGACAAGGTACCTTGAGGGCAAAGTGAACATTGTTAGCCTTGAATTAATGGTATCTGGAGAAAGAGAAAGGAGAACGAGAGCAGATTTTGATGGACTCTGAGGAAGGAAAGGTCGGTTCCCATGGCCCTGAAATCCCAAGGAAGAAAATTGTACAGGAAGGATAGGAAATCTTGCAAAATGATGTATGGAAAGTGCAATCCCAAACAATCCCCACAAGAAAGAAAAAAGAGAGAAACCGAAAGAGGCCAATGTGGATAGATGCACAATTCTCTAATAACGCAGAAGAGTAAAAGAATCATATATAGGAAATGAAAGGAGGGGAATATAAAAAATGAATAGAAAGTTACGTCCAGAAATTGTAGGATCTGTCAGAAAAGGAAGAACTCGGAGTGAGGTGAGCCTTTCAAAACATACCATAAATGATGATGGACGTGACAGAACTAGAGGAAAAGTAAAGAGAATGTACATCTTCTAAAAGGACAAAGTGGCAATGCAGTACAAGTAGTCCTTGACTTACAACCTTCTTAGTGACTGTTCAAAATTACAATGGCACTTAAAAACTGATTTATGACCGTTTTCCACACTTATAACCATCCTTGTGGTCATGTGATCAAAATTTGAGTGCTTGGCAACTGGCATGCATTATGCTGCCCTGAAGTCACATGATCCCCTTTTGCAACCTCCTGACAAGTAAAGTCAATGCGGGAAGCCAGATTCAATTAACGTTACAAATTTAACGACTGCAGTGATTCAGCTAACAACTATGGCAAGAAAAGTCATAAAATGGAGCAAACTCACCTAACAACTGTCTTGCTTAGCAACAGAAACGTTGGGCTTAAATTCTGGTGAGGACTGCCTGTAATGGTGAGAAGGCAAAGCTCCAAAGCTCCTGATTTTGTATGTGGCTTCTCTCGGAATGCTAAAAAATCTTTAGCTGATCATAATTATACTATATTTAATTTTATGAACAGGGAGGAAAACCTTTGCCTGGGGAAAATGAGCTTTTGTTGTTGTTTCCTAGGTATTATACAGTACTATCCTAATGGCAAAAGGCTCTACAGGTATGTATGGTATTCAAGCACTTTCAATATGACGTTTGGTTACACTAAGCCAACGCCAAAGAAAACATGGGTTCAACCAAGTGTGGAAATCCAGCCATTATATCCGTAATAGGAATTCTTACGAGATGCCAGTATTATATTCTACGTTAAAGCAGCACTCTGGTTGAAATGAATTTGCTGAAAGCCAGTAAGTAAATCAAGATCAAAAGCTAATCAAGGTTTTTCAGACTGTAGGAGCTCACTGACAAAAATGCTAGTAGTATATATGCTATGAGTGTTAAGCGGCTGTCTTTTAAGGTCCGACTGTTGCTATCTAGCCAGTTATGACTCTTTCCCAGTTATCTGTTTTGGCTGGTAATAGCTATCCATCTTCTTTATTAGATTTTCATCCCACCTTTATTATCTTTATAAATAACTCAAGGCAACAAACATACATAATATCCCTTCCTCCTATTTTCCCCCCACAAAAACAACCTTGCGAAGTAGGTTGGGCTGAGAGAGGGAGACGGGCCTCCAAGTCACCCAGCTGGCTTTCATACCTTAAGGCAGAACTAGAACTTACTCACTCCTGGTGTCTGGCTGAAATTCACTCAGCCAGGTTTTCATATCTAAGACAGGAGTAGAATTCAGAGTCCTCTGGTTTCTAGCCTGTTGCCTTGATCAATAGAGCAGGGATCTCCATACTTGGCAAGTTTAAGACTTGTGGACTTCAACTCCCAGAATTCCTTAGCTACTCATGCTAGCCGGGGAATGCTGGAATTTGAAGTCTGTAAGTCTTAATGTTGCCAAATTGCCTTCTGGATGCCAAGCATTTGGAAATGAGACTAAACACGGAGTTGTGATTTCAATTCATCAAGATTTGATGGTATCAACTTGAAGAGCTGTGGTGGCATAGTGGTTAAAATGCAGTATTGCAGGCTAGCTCTGTCCATTGCCAGGAGTTCAAATCCCACCAGCTCAAGGTTGACTCAGCCTTCCATCCTTCTGAGGTTGATAAAATGAGGACCCTGATTGTTGGGGGCAATAGGCTGACTCTGTAAACCACCCAGAGAGTACTGTGAAGCATCATGAAGCGGTATATAAGTCTAAGTGCAATTGCTATTGGTAACAGTTAATAAAGTCACCAAGATCTTTCAAAGAGAATGATAAAACACGGGGAAGCTACAGAAATGTGAGCCTTAGTAGAGTGTTTTACCACAATTGTGTTTTCCCGACACCTGGCACTCCGCAGATCTCTGTAATTTTGGTGAGCTGCACACCCCCACCAAGGATGTCATCCAATGCAGAGCAAAAAGTGACGATAAATCCTTGAGTCTGCTCTTTTTCCAACAGTTCCAGGGCTGTCCTCTTCTTAACCGTTTCTGCTTCCTCAGAAGGTTTTGCTCCATCGTTTTGCTGTTCCCGTTTTATCACCTTTAAAATTTCTAGAGCATCCTCTTTAGAAATGCCAATCTCTGAAAAATTGAAACACAGAATATATTAATATAATTAAAAAGAGACACAACTAGTTAACTAATAGCCACTTAAAAAGGTATCCTTCTTTGGGGAATACCTAAAAGAAATATTGTTGTAATTGAAATTTTTAACAAGGGTTATTTATTTATTTATTTATTTATTTATTTATTTATTTATTTTTTATTTATTTATTGAATTTCTATACTGCCCTTCTCCCAAAGGACTCAGGGCGGTGAACAGATTAAGATTTATAAACAGTAAATAATAAATTTTAACTGCTACTTGCTGGACACTTGCTTTTTAATTGCTAGAAATGTTTCAACCTGATTGTTATACCTGTACTTTTATATATTGATAAACAAATTGTAGAAGAGAAGGGCAGAGCATGAATAAACAACCAGTATGAAGGAAAAATATGAAGCTTTCATAATTGCCATATATTTTCTTAGGGTTTTGATATATCTAAAACCCTTTTATTCCTCATTTTATTTATGCTTCTTTAAACCCACCTGTTGTTTTTTTTTAATGAAAACTAAAGCATGGCATGATAGCATCACCTTGTGGTCGACAAACATAACAGTGTATTCTTATGGTTGTCCACTAAAAAACAAAACCCACCAGGTTTATTCTCCAATTTATTTTGTCACCTTAGACATTAATGTACCTTACATTACAGTTTATAAAATGCCATAAAAATGCAAAAAGTGACACAAGATTCTTTGAACTCATGTTAGGAATCAACTCCTCCAACAGAGGCATTTTTCTTCAGATTCATGTACAGCCCAGGAGTTTTAACAGATGGCCAGATCCACGGTGGGAGTATTTGAAGTGCGTTCGCACATGTACACACACACTATATATATATCTACCAGGCTTTGAGACACCAGGAAAGACCCTGCAGGAGGAGCAGAGATGGCTTTCCATCAGTGAGCAGAGACCAAAGGCACCCACCCCCCACCTCTGAGCATGCCAACTCAGCCTGTGAAGGCATAGTTAGTCCTGACCAAACACAGAGCAACCCGGCAGGGCTGTCTCAAACTGTAACAGATAGGATTAATGAGAAACGAACCTGGCCGACTACAAGGTCACAGACAAGGCAGCAAATTGCAATGGTTGACAGGCTAACATCATCCCCCACTGATAAGCAAGCTGGGAGGGAGGAAACAATAGGACTGTGATGGCGAAACCTATGGCACGCAGAGCCATATCTGTGGGCACGCATGCGTTGCCCTAGCTCAGCTCCAGCGCACATGCACGCACTAGTCAGCTGATTTTCAGGCCTTCCAGGCCCAATGGAAGTCGGGAAACGGGCCATTTCTGGCCTCCAGGAGGGTGGGGAAGGCGGTTTTCGCCCTCCCCAGGCTCCAAGAAAGGCTCTGGAGCCTGGGGAAGGCAAAAAAACGGGCCTACCGGACCCACCATGCCAGCATATTACCGTCCTGTTCCCAACCTTCGCTTTATTGTGAAGGATGTTGACAGTGTGGTTGCACAACAGCTCCCGCAGTACCTGGATGAAACCGTCTATCTAGATCCGTGCCAGTCCGGCTTCAGACCTGGGTACAGCACGGAGACGGCATTGGTTGTGTTGGTGGATGATCTCTGGAGAGCTCGGGACAGAGGATGTTCCTCTGTCCTGGTCCTGTTAGATCTCTCAGCAGCTTTTGATACCATCGACCATGGTATCATGCTGCGTCGGTTGGAGGGTTTGGGGGTGGGAGGCACCATGCTGCGGTGGTTCTCCTCCTATTTCTCCGACCGGTCGCAGTCTGTATTGGCAGGGGGGCAGAGGTCGAACTCGAGGCGCCTCTTTTGCAGGGTGCCGCAAGGGTCGGTCCTCTTGCCGCTCCTGTTCAACATTTATGTGAAGCCGCTGGGTGAATTCATCCGTGGTTTTGCCAACTGTACGCTGATGACACTCAGCTGTACACCTCCACCCCTGACCACCCCAATGATGCCCTCAAAGTAATGTCCCAGTGTCTTGAGGCCGTGCGGGTCTGGATGGGGAGGAACAGGCTTCTACTCAACCCTTCCAAGACCGAGTGGCTGTGGATGCCGGCGTCCCGGTATAGCCAGCTGGTGCCATCGCTGGCTATTGGGGGTGAGTCATTGGCCCCCACAGAGGGGGCTTGCTACTTGGGTGTCCTCCTGGATTTGCGCTGTCTTTGGAAGGGCATATGATGGCAGTGGCCAGGGGGGCTTTCTATCAGGTTCGCCTGGTATGTCAGTTGCACTCCTTTCTGGATCGGGACTCCTTATGCACAGTCACCCATGCCCTCGTCACGTCTTGCCTGGACTACTGTAATGTTCTCTACGTGGGGCTCCCTTTGAGGTGCACCCGGAGGCTCCAGCTGATCCAGAATGCAGCCGTGCGGGTAATTTTGGGAGCAACAGGGCGCTCCCATGTAACACTTCTCCTGCACGAGCTGCACTGGCTCCCGGTGGTCTTCCGGGTGCGCTTCAAGGTGTCGGTTCTCACCTTTAAAGCGCTCCATGGCAGAGGTCTGGGATATTTGCGAGACTGCCTGCTGCTACCGATAACCTCCCACTGGCCAACACGCTCGCACAGAGAGGCCCTCCTCAGGGTGCTGTCGGCCAAACAATGTCGGCTGGCAGCCCCCAGGGGGAGAGCCTTCTCTGTGGGAGCAGCCAACCTGTGGAATGAGCTACCTCCTGGGATACGATTGATTCTGGACCTCCGCGCTTTCCGAAAGGCCCTGAAGAACTATCTCTTTCAACAAGCCGGCCTAGCATAAACAATTTTAATGGGGTTTTAAAATTTTTTAAATTTAATTGATGTTGGATTTTAAATTGGGTTTTTTCGATTGTGTAGATTTGGATTTTAAATTGGTAATGCTGTTATTTAATCTATTTTAGTTTCTCTTAACTTTTGTACTATATGTGTTTTAAATTTGGCTGTTCACCGCCCTGAGTCCCCTTGGGGGAAGGGCGGTATATAAGTTAAATAAATAAATAAATCATGTGCCAAAAGTGGGGGTCGTACAGAGGGGTCATGCATGCATGCATGGGGGCACTGAATTATGGGTGTGGGCACGCACATGCATGACCCCCCTGTACGACCCCCACTTTTGGCACATAACGGCAAAAAGGTTAGCCATAACTGCAGTAGTAATTTAGCTTCCATCATCCAGCATGACAGCAGCAAAAACAACACAGCTGATTACAAGTGGGAGACGGCTGGAAGGGCCTATTACATGCGCAAGGGCCAAATTGATTAATGGCATATAACCGTGATAGCGAACCTATGACATGTGGGCCACAGGTGGCATGTGGAGCAATATCTGCGGGCACATGAGCCATTGCCTTAGTTCAGCTCCAGCATACAAGTGCGCACCAGCCAGCTGATTTTTGGCTGCCCCTCCCCTCCCAGGAGTCTCCACATGGCCCATTTTGGGTGCCAGGGCTTACGTGGAGGCTCTGAGAGGGAGTTTTCGGCTTCTGGGGAGGCTGTTTTCGCCCTCCCCAGGCTCCAAGAAAGCTTCTGGAGCCCAGGGAGGGTGAAAAACAGGCCTTCCGGTTCCACCGGAAGTTGGGAAACGGGCCATTTCCAGCCTCCTGAAGCTTCAGGGAGGCCTGCTAGACCCAAAATGGGGCACGGGAGTGTGTGTGTGTGTCACGCGTGCATGCACAAGGGGGCAGGACGCGGGGGATTGAATTATGGCTATGGGCACGCACACGACCCACATATTCCCCCCACCACTTCTGGCACGCGACGGCAAAAAGGTTAGCCATCACTGGCATATAAAGGCAGAGATCTCTGTAATGGTAATTTAATACTCTGAGGATGTCAGCAGATGGCTGACGAAAGCCTAGTCAAATAAAACTTGAATTATTTTAAAATTTTAAGTTCCGGAGCTCGCAGGATGTCTGCTTCTTTCTTTACTGTGTATGTCTGTGTATAGACACACACTTTTATTTAATCAAATGTATACATCGCCCATCTCCCTATTGTGTCATATACAACACACACACACACACACACACACACACACACACAGACAGACAGAGTTCTACGTATAGTGAATATAGCTAAGAGAATTTTAGGAAAGAGAGAATATTATATAAAGTTATGCATGTCGAAGTGTATAGTTATTGCTTTTAATATCGACCTGGGATATTATTTTTAGCCAGTCACTTTTTAGAGGAGATGGGCGCCACAGAAATGTAATAAATAAAATAAAAAATAAAATAAAAATAAAATAAAAAAAATAAAATAAAATAAAAAAATAAAAAATAAAATAAAAGAAATAAAATAAAAAAAATAGTATAATAAAATAAAATAAAATAAAATAATAAAATAAAATAGATGGAGCACTCATTTGAGTCTGATGCCATCCCCCCGGACACACACACACACACACACACCGTTTTAGGGGATCCAAAAAAAAATAATAATAATCATCTCCCCCTCCACCACACGAAACTCTGGCTGACAAAGGAGTGGGATTGTTACATCCTCTCACGAAGAAAACTTTTCCCGGAAAAAATACATCAAGCGCCCGAAAAGACAGGAGGATAAGAGGACAACAACGCCCCTGTGGAAATTAAGGTGGTCGTGAGGAAAGATCCGAAGAATAAAATTCAGTTTGACCCAAATTGGTGAAGTTGTGGGTTTTTTTGGCGGGAAAAACCGTTTTTTCCCCTCAGGCCGCCGCGATACCTTTGCTCAGCTGGCAAGGCCCGATCTCCAGCATCTCTTGGGCCGTCTGGAAACCGGCGGCCGTTAGCTTCGCCCGCCAAGCCGGCGGTAAGGGAAAGGTGCCCAAATCTCTGAGCTCCATGAGGGAAAAGAACGGGCATCGCCCATGCTTCGCCGCCTTCCTGAGGCGCTGGACTTCAACTCCCAGAAAGCCTTTCGGATAGCGCGCCTGCGCCGAAGAAATAACTCAGGGGGCGGGGTTGGAATCCAGCCACTCGCGGGGGCGGAGGGTTTTCCGCTTTGGGCCCGCTGGAACGAGCATGCGGCGGCTGGGGAGGATTCTGGGAGTTGAAGTTCCAATCCCTTGCGGAGGTTAGACAGCTTCTCGACATGCTCACTAGAGCAGGCGATCGCTGGAGAGGATTCTGGGAGTTGAAGTCCAGACCCTTGTGGGGTGGGGGGAAAAGATAGTGCGCGCGCACTAGAGAGGATTCTGGGAGTTGAAGTCAAGCTACGGTGCAGGCTCACCACTTGCTTAGTGACCAAAGTTACAATGGCATTGAAAAAAGTGACCGATGAGCGTTTTTCACACTTACGGCCATTGCAGAAGTTTAGAATGCTTTGCAACTGGCAGTTATTGATCAGGTTGCAGGGATCATGTGATCCCTTTTTGCAGGGTTCCGAAAAGTAAAAAGTCAATGGGGGGGGGGGGGGAAGCCAGATTCACTTAATGACGGTGTTACCAACTTAACAGCGGCAGGGGTTCACTTATCAACTGTGGCAAGGAAGGTTGGAAAATGGGGCAAAATTCACTTAACCCGTTGCTTAGCAAACAAAAAGGTTGAGCTCAAGTGTGGTCATAACTCGAGGACTCCCTGTACTTGGTGTGCGAGTGCAAAAACGAAATAGCTGACAATGGGGGCGCTAAATTGGATTGGCGCCTGGATAAGGAACAATCCAGGCAAAGCAAAATGCAATAAAACATGCAAGGTTTCAAATCCGACAGAATGCTTCCTCCAGAGAGAAAAGTCACCCGCAAGCTTCGTCCGTTCCTGCAATAGAAAAAAATATGCAGGATTTTGAGTCTAACCCTTTCCACCTTCTCTTATTCAACAGGACTTGATAACTCGTGTTTTTAAAGGCCAAAATTCTTGCCTGGCCCAAACTTGGCATATAAAGATAGAGCTGGCCTGAATATGGAAGTTCTACTTAAGTCTCTCTCTCTCTCTCTCTCTCTCTCCACGTCTCCCTCTCTTTCTTTCTCCCTCCCTCCCTTCCACTCCCCACTCTCTCTCCCTCTCCATTTCTCCCTCCCTCCCTCCATCTCTCCTTCTCACCTCTTCTCTCTCCCCCTCTCTCCATTTGTCTTTCTCTCTCCCCCCTTCCTTTTTCTCCCCTCCCTTCCGCTCATCTCTCCATTTCTCTCCCACCCTCTCTTCTCTCCCTCCCTCCCCCTCATCTCGCTCTCCATCTTTCTCCCTCCCTCTTTCTCTCTCCATTTCCCCCTCTTCTCTCTTCTTTCCCTCCCTCCCTTCTCTCTCCCTTTCTCCCTCCCTCTCCAACCTATCCCTCCCTCCCTCCTCTCTCCATTTCTTTCTCTCCCTCCCTCCCTCCCTATCTTTCTCTCTCCCTCCCTCCCTTCCTTTCTCCCTCCCTCCTCTCTCCATTTGTTTCTCTTTCTCCCCTATTTATCTATCTATCTATCTAATCTATTTTCTATACATCTCTATCTCTATCTCTCTTTGCTGGCTGGGGAATTCTGAGAGTTGAAGTCCACCTGGTTTAAAGTTGCCAAGGTTGAAGACCCCTGGCCTAGAGTAGACAGGCAGCAAATAAATTTAACAATGAATGAATTAATCAAATATTTTTATTTTTAAAAAATCCCGCCCATCGTGTTAACAGGTACAGCTTTCTAATGCAACTCTGCAACGGGCTAGTTGCAAAAAAATCGCAGAGACGCTTTGCAAAAACGCCCGCACATTTTTCGTGCAACAATCCCATTCCGTGCAAACACCATCCGGGCGTGTCCCAGGAGTGCAAATCTTTGCACACAGACACACACACCCTACGGAGGGGGGTGGGGGTGCGTGTGAATTCGCGCCCCGATTTTGCACTGCTCTTTACCGCCTCCCCCCACTCTCCCGCCCCGCTGGGAGAGAACGCGGTGACGCCGTCCGCCGGCCTCAACTGAATTCCTCGGCAGTTGAAAAAGGAAAAGTCAGCCGCCGAGGTCCGTCGGGCGACCTGGAGAAGGGAGGCGAGGGGCGAATGGAGGTTTCCTTTTGCGGGGAAGGGAACGGAGCGGAGCAGAGCAGAGAGGCGGGGAGGGGAGGGGGCGCAGGGAGAGGTCTGAGATCTAAGGAGGTCTGCTGGGGGGTGGGGGGAGGGGGAAGGAGAGAGACGGGGGTGATTTTCAGCCCACGCGGTACCCCAAAGCCAGAGAAGTGAACAGCCCTAGAGAAGACAAATCCGAAATGAGGAAGGTGGGGAGGGGGCGACAAATTCGTAATAAGCTTCCTAAGATTTAGGAACTAAATTGAAATTTTTTTAAACCTTTTTCCTTATAGGCGCGATAACTGAGCCTTGGATAGTGAGATGGGCGGGTATAAATGTGATGGATTGAGAGAGGGAATAGTAGACAGACAGACAGACAGACAGATAGATACAGATAGATATGGAGGAATAGATAGAGATATGGAGGAATAGATAGATAGATAGATAGATAGATAGATAGATAAAATAGATTAGAGAGAGATATGGATAGAAGGTAGATTAGATAGATAGATAGATATGGATAGAAGATAGATTAAATAGATAGATAAAATAGATTAGAGAGAGAGAGAAATAAGTAGATGAGAGAGAGAGAGAGAGGTGTATGGATAGATATGGAGAGATGGGTAGGATGGAGAGAAATGTAGATGATAGATAGTAGACAGATGGAGAGATGAGGATGGATAGGTGGATAGAGTGATGGATGGATAGATAGATAGTTTTCCCCAAAATAAGACATTCCCTGATAATAAGCCCAATTGGGCTTTTGATTGCATGGCAATAAGGCCAAGTGCTTATTTCAGGGTTCAAAAAATTATAAGACAGGGTCTTATTTTCAGGGAAACATGGTAGATATAGATAAATAGAAGAGTTAGCTATACTGATAGTAGATAGATAGATAGTTAGATGGATATATATATATAGAGAGAGAGAGAGAGTGAGAGAGATTTGTAGAGAGATGTGGATGGATGAATGGAGAGATGCAATAAATGGAGATAGATATAAATATAGTACCAATCCCTTTTATTAAATCTTGACTAATTTATTAAATTAAATTTCATGGTGTTATTAAAAGGCATAAGGATGTACTGGGATATAATCTAGTTCCTATTCTAGCGATTGCATCAAAACCTTCATTCTAGTCAGCAATTCTTTTTTTTTATGATTTCTGCTCATTCTGCCCCCCCCCCCCGCGAGGAAAACCGGGGGCATCCAAAGGACATGAGAGACCCCGACACTGGAAGCTTTCCCGCTCACAAGTCCCACTAAAGGGTCTGATTTTGGGGGGGAGGGAGGCGTCGCGCGCGGAAACACGTGTTTGATCATGGGTTCCCACGACCTAGAAGTCCGTGGCACCGTGGAAGCTCGCAAAGGGGATGGTCTCGCTTTCCCGCAAGGAAGGGGGCCTTGTGGAGAGAGGGAAACCCCTTCTTAACGTCTCTTCCCCCCCCTACCCCCAGGGAGCATGGCCTATACCCTTCCCGTTCCCTGCCCGGTCAAACTCGGGACGGTGAAACACGAGAGCCCCGAAGCTCGTCTGCACGACTACGTCAAGCAAGGCAACTACGTCAAAGTGAAGAAGCTGCTGAAGAAAGGTAACTCGAGGGCGGTTGTGGATTAGGTGATCAGAAAGGTCGGCAGTTCGGCTTTTCGAATCCCTAGTGCGGGTCTCCCGCATGAGCCGGGGGTTGGACTAGATGACCTCCAGGGTCCCTTCCACAACTCCTATTACTTTGAGCAAGAGGGGCGCGCAAAGGGAAGAGGGCGGGCGTGCTTTTGCCCCGTTTCTTCGCTGTCGTGTTGCAAATTGAACGGGTTTGGTTTTCTTCCAAAGGCGCTTTGTCTTGCATAAGATGCGTGAAAGGCACTTCAGACAACGGGTGTCTCGCTGTTGTGGTTGTTTTCCACACCCCCCCCACCCCCACCCCCATGAGCTCGTGGAAACGGAGATTGGACTTGCACGGTTTTTTTTTTCTTTTTTGCTCGGCCGAATTGCAAGGTGATTCGGGACCGGTGCAAAAACTTTTGCAGCGTGCAATCGTTTTCCCTGCTTGCATGCAACCTCCAGCCCCAAATAGAATCTATCTATATATATATTTGCATTTTGCACGCGCTGATCCCGAGTTATGGCGAAGGCTATGGAGGAAAAAGGGTTAAGGTCGTGGAATCCGCAGGCTGTAAAACCCGGGCACCGTCCTGGGCCGAGATTTTACACCCGGCATCGGTTCGCATAGGATGCATGCAACAATCTACGGGCGATAAAACGTCGTGTGAACGGAGGGTTGCCACATAGGTTGACAATGCCCAAGTATAACGTGATTTCCCCCCTCCCTTTTCATGTCTTTTGGGGCAGGGGTCTCCAATGTTGGCCACTTTTAAGACTTGTGGACTTCAACTCCCAGAATTCCTCAGCCAGCAAAGCTTTGGGGGATAGATAATTAACCCAGCTAAGATCAGAAAAATATGACTTTTCTATGAATCCAGGTGCAGTAAAAGGTGTTAAGAAAGGTTGGCTTTCCACGATCCCCCAACTCAAATCCGAACGGCACCCAATTCTGTCTCTTGACTTGCAAAAAACTGCAAAAAATTTCAAGGCGTTCATTGCAACAGACGCGCGCATGGGCGGAGCTGAAACGAGTTAATGAAGCTCCACCTCTCGGCAAAACCTGATTGGCTGTCCGTTTCCCCGATGCAAATCAAAAACCTGGGGTCTTACGGTCTCGTTTGTTTGTTCGCTTTGCGAACAATATAAGCTCTGGAATAGTATTTTTTCCTCAATATATCCCGCTGGGTTGTTAAAAGATTTTATTCCTGCGTAGGAAACGTAGGCCGGTTTGTTGATGAGGAGGCGGTCGCTGTGACTTGAAGAGCGGTGGCGGCGGGTGAGCCCGTAGAATCGCAGCCCAAACCATTAAGACTATACTTTCAGGGATCATTTCTATAGTATCTAACTAGAGAAATGCACTCTAAAGTGAACGGTTGAGCAAGCCACGAGGAGGAGGCGTAGTGTTCTCTCCTGAGCGCGAAACCGGCAGGCGGTGTTACTTCATGTGGCCGCCGCCTGCTCTTGATGACCGTTCCGCCTCTTCCTTTTGCGGAGAGGTTGGAGGGAGAGAACGCAGTCTGAGTGGTTTGCTCGCTTCCCCACCCCTTTTTTTACGTGAGTGAAATGAAAGAAAAAATGTGGTTCTGCAGTATATTCTCGCGCATGGTTCTTTCCGCCGTTGGGTTCCCACGTTTCTCCAATTACTTTATTACGAATGAGAGCAAGCGGTGATTGCCAAGTGTTGGCTTAATTTTCTATGCTGATTGCCATTTCTTTTAAGTCATTCCATCATTTTATTATATTCAACCAGGACAAACCCACTTTTTCAACGGTATTTTTTAACCTTTGCAATTTTTAAGACCCAGGGACTTCCTCATCTGGTATGCTGATTTACAGGATTCTGGGAGTTTATTTTGTTTGTTTGTTTATTTATTTTTGTGATTTATATTTATTTATTATTGCGATTTATATGCCTCCCTTCTCCGGAAGGACTTGGGGCGGCTTAGAAGATAAAAAAAATCAACAATATGAATAAATACAAATTAAAATCCAATTAAAATTAATTAAAATCATTACAGTGTAACAACCCCTCAACGGGTCAGTCCATTTGATGAAAAAGCCACATCTTTAGTTCGCGGCGGAAGGAGAGGAGGTCCGGGGCTATCCTAAGCTCGGTGGGCAAACCATTCCAGAGGGTTGGCACTCCCACAGAGCACGCTCTCCCGCTGAGGGCCGCCAGCCAACATTGTTTGACCATTCACATATTCACAATCCAGGCCATAACAATTTTAAGAATTCTTACGAAAGAATTGAAGAATTTAAATTTCTACAGAATTTTCTTTGAGGATGATCGTTCCTCTTCTCTTCTAGCAGTTCCTTTATTGTGTAAATACCCATGGACCAGTGCATTAATTAATTCAGTGGAAGTGAAGTTTTGCAAAATATTTGAAGGGCAGGAGTATTTTTAACCTCAGCAACTTTTATTTTGGGACTTTCACTCCCAGAATTCAGGATGCTGGATAGGGGATTCTGGGAGCTGAAGTCCACACATATTGCTAAGGTTGAGAAACTGTTAACACGTGCTCCCAGGCTCGGCTGATGGGTCCCTCATTCACAGATCTGCAGTCCAGGTCAGCAGAGAGACTCAAAATAACCTTCTAGGTGCAACCAATTCTTTTGAATACAAGTAGTCCTCGACTTACAACAGTTCATTTTGTGACGTTCACAGTTAGAACGGCACTGAAAAAAGTGACTTACAGCCATGTTTCGTAGTTAGAACCATCCCAGCATCCTCATGGTCACGTGATCAGAATTCAGATGCTTGGCCAGTGACTCATATTTACGACGGTTGCAATTTCCCAGGCTTCTACAGGTGGGCAGTCCTGCTGTTAACGACCATAACTGAGCCCTAAATGTATGTTGCTAAGTGAGCAGGAAACCTTTGTTAAGCAAGCTCGCCCCATTTTACGACGTTTCTTGCCACGGTTGTTAAGTGCATCATTGCATTTGTTAAGTCAGGAACAGTGTCGTTAAGTGAAACTGGCGCCCCCATTGACTTCGCTGGCCAGAAGGTCTAAAAAAGGGGGATACAGGACCCCGGGACACTGTGACCGTCGTAAATCTGAGTCAGTTGCCAAGCATCTGAATTTTGATTATGTGACCTGCGTGGGGAGGGGGGAAGGACACTGCAACAGTTGTAAGTTTGAAAGATGGTCGTAAGTCACTTTTTTCAGTGCCGTTGTAACTTTGTACGTCGCTAAATGAACTTGTTAAAGTGAGGGCTGTCTGTATTTCTCTTTGGAGAAGTCACCATTAATCACATCCCCTTGTTGTTGCATTAAGCTATACCTCCTGTTTGCAAGCAGCTGCTCTGTTCCCTAATGCAAATCGAAAACCAGGGGGATTATGGGTATTGCATGGATTGCTAACTACATGCTGTGGAACAAGTTTTTCTCTACATAAATTCTCCGGATTTTCCAAACTTTACTACTGGCTGCGGAGGAAACGAAGGCCATCTATCTCTTGTCTATCTATCTATCCATCCATCCACCCACCCACCTATCCCTATCCCCTCTTATCTATCTCGTCTGTCTGCCTGCCTGTCCATCCATCCATCCACCTACCTATCTACCCCTATCCCTATCTCCACTCTCATCTTTCTTTTGTCTGTCTATCCACCTATCCCTACCCCCCTCTTATCTATCTCTTGTCTGTCTATCCATCCATCTATCCACTCACCCACCCACTCACTCACCTATCCCTATCACTACCCACCTGTCTCTTATCTATCACTTGTCTATCCATCCATCCATCCACCCATCCATCCACTACCTACCCCATCCCTATTCCCACTCTCTCTTATCTCTCTCTCTCGTCTGTCTGTCTGTCCATCCATCCTCCCACCCATCCCTAACTCTCTTCCCTCCCTAACTTATCTCCCTCCTACCTCCCTACCTCCCTCTCTCCTTCTCTCTCTCTTTCTCTCTCTCTCTCTCTCTCTAATCTTATATATACATACATATATACGTAGGTCTTTGGTTCTTTGGGTTTTCTTCCGCGTAAAATTGGAAGTGGTTTCGTGCACAAAGCCGAAAACACCAGCCTGAAGATGACGAATGAGACTTTGTTGAAACGTCGCCAAGACGCTTCCAATTTTACGCGGGAGAAAACCCGAAGAACCAAAGTCCTACATACAAACACCCGCGAAAACCTCAGAAAACATACATATATACATCTACATATTACGCTGGCACTAACCAGAGGAACAGAAGTGACCAAGTCTGGATCCAAAGCTGGCTTAAAGAGTGAGTGAGCTTTAAGGACCCCTTTTCTACCCCAAAGTCCTTGCTTTGTGGGTTCTCAAGAGTGGCCACTCCTCTTGCCTTGGTTGACAAGTCTGGGAGCTGTTGATGGGATTTGGGGAAGAGGTTTCCCGCCGGCTCAGCAGGACCCAGCTTCTTAGCCTGGTTCTATTGACCTCTTTCCTTTGTTGGCTTAACAACTTGGCTTTCTTCTTACCTATTTCCATTCTTATCTGTGCCCTAAAGAGATCTCTGGCTCTTTGTCCATCCTTCTTATCTGCTTCCTTATGTCTTTAGACATGATAGCTTCAGTCTGTTCTCACAAAACCCTTTTGGGGTGACAGCCCTGTGAGTGAAGGACAGTCACACAAAAGTGCTTTATTGTCTTAAAATCTCTCAATACTTATTTCTGTTTGGTGAAGTCACTATTAATCACATCCTCTTGTTGCATTAAGGTACACCTCGTGTTTGCAAGCAACTCCCCTATTCCCTGATGCAAATTGAAAACCAGGGGGATTATGGGTATTTGCATGGATTACTAAAGATATACGCTCCGGAACTGTATTTTTCTACATAAATTGTCCAGGATTTCAGGAATTTATTCCTGGCTGTGGAGGAAACGAAGGCCGCGAGGCAGAATTTGTGGTTGGGGAGGCGGTCGCTGTGACTTGAAGAGCGGTGGCGGTGGGTGAGGCCGTGGAGGTGCGGAATGATCCATTAAGACTATACTTTCAGGGATCATTTCTATAGTATCCAACTAGAGAAATGCACTCTAAAGTGAACGGTTGAGCAAGCCACGAGGAGGAGGTGTAGTGTTCTCTCCTGAGCGCGAAGCCGGCAGGCGGTGCTACTTCGTGTGGCCGCCGCCTGCTCTTGATGACCGTTCCGCCTCTTCCTTTAGTGGAGAGGTTGGAGGGAGAGAACGCAGTCTGAGTGGTTTGCTCGCCTCCCCACCCCTTTTTTACGTGAGTGAAATGAAAGAAAAGTTTGTTTTTTATTTTGTTGTTTTCTTGGGTGGCTGAAGAATTGAGTGGTGTTTGCCATTCCTTTTTTTTTCTTTTAGTAATCCCTTGTTTTTATTTACTACTATCTGATAATTCGGCGCTGCCCCCAGAAGTGTCGGGTAAAATGATACCACCTTCTTGTTTTGCTACCTGATCCATGATCATTTGGTATGCTTTTTTTCTGGTCTTGATTTAGAAGTGGCTTCTTGTCCGCGATATACGCACTAAACTATTCGACATTGTAGTTCTTTTCTCTCATGTAATCTGCGTGAAGTACCTCCTATCGGTCTCCTAGTGGTGCAGGCAGGCTGAGTTGCATCAATGTTTTATTGATCATGGCCATTCATTTGTCCTCAAGAATAATCACAGCCTTGTTGAAAATGTCCGGACCAAATGTAATTTCTAATGTTCCCCCTTACCAGAGGGTGCCCCCTTGTAGAGTACTGTGAAGCCATTACCATGGGAACTCCACTTTGCTGCACAGTAGAAGCCATTTTAAGGGGGTACAGTAGAAGTCATTTTAAGGCACAACAGGCTGTATCTTAAACAGAACACATACCTTGAGGGGTGTTAGGAGTGTCTTACCCCCAGAGTATTTCTTTCCAGAGAGTAAGTCATCTATGTACCAAGTTTGGTTGCTTGAGGCGTTCCAGAGTTATGCTGGAACACACACACAGCCATTTATTTATATATATATATATATATATATATATATATATATATATATATATATATATATATATATATATATATATATATATATATATATTTATATATATATATAATCCAACAGAAAGGTCCTGCCTTTTAATAGAGCTAGTTATCGATTTATGACTACAATTGAGCCCAAAATTTCTGTTGTTAAGCAAAACACTTAAGTGAGATTTTGCCCCGTTTTATGAACATTCCTGCTGCAGTTTTTAATTGAATCGCTCCTGTGGTTAAGTTAATAACACACTTGTTAAGTGAATCTGGCTTCCCCATCTATTTTGCTGATCAGAAGGTCGCAAAAGTTGATTATATAAACCTGAGACACTGCAACTGTCAGAAATACATGCCAGTTGTCAAGAATTTTGATCACGTGACCAAGGAGATGCTGCAATGGTCATAAACAGTGGTGAAATCCATTTTGTTTTTACTACTGATTCTGTAGGCGTGGCTTGGTGGGCATGGCAGGGAAAGGATACTGCAAAATTTCCATTCCCACCCCACTCCAGGGGAAGGATACTGCAAAATCCCCATTCCCTCGCCACTCCACGGGAAGGATACTGCAAAATCTCCCTTCCCACCCCACTCTGCGGCCAGCCGGAGGTGGTATTTGCTGGTTCTCCGAACTGCTCAAAATTTCCACTACCGGTTCTCCAGAAACCTGCTGGATTTCACCCGAGTCCCATGCATTAATTCAGCCGGAGTCCAATTCCACAGAGTAGCTTAAGGCACCGTTTCTCAACCACGGCATCTTGAAGATGTGTGGACTTCAACCCTTGCTGGCTGGGGAATTCTGGGAATTGAAGTCCACATGTCTTAAAGTTGTGGAGGTTGACAAACTGTGGTAGATGGGCAGCTGTATATTAGTGAATGATAGTGATGTGGAAGTAATCTGGTGTTCTTAAAAAAATCTCAGGGCATCTTTCTTGGAGTCTTAGTGGACAGCTGATTAAATGTGAGCTAACAGTGTATGGCAACCAAAAAAGCCAATGCAGTCCTAAATTGCATTAACAGTTTGATACAATGAGGTACTAATACCAATCTATAAAGCCTTAGTAAGACCACACCTAGAATCCTGTAGCCAGTTTTGGTCACTACACTATAAAAAAAGATATTGAGATTTTGGAAAGAGTGCAGAGAAGAGCAACCAGGATGATGAAGGAACTGGAGGCTAAAACATACAATGGATGGGATTTGCAGGAACTGGACATGGCTAGTCTAATGAAGGACCAGGGGAGACAGGGTAGCATCTTCCAATATTATTTGAGAGGCTGCCCCAGAGAGGAGGAAGGGGGTCAAGCTATTTTCCAAGGCACCTGAAGGCCAGAAAAGGAATAATGGATGGAAACTGATCAAGGAGAGACTCAATCTAGAAATAAGGAGAAATTTTGTGACAGTGAGAACAATCAACCCATGGAACAGAAGTTGTGGGAGCTTCATCACTGGAAGCTTTGAAGAAGAGACTGGACTGCCATCTGTCAGAAATGATGTAGGGTCTCCTACTTGGGTGTGGGGGGAGGGAGGTTGGACTGGATGGACCCACAAGGTCCCTTCCAGCTCTGTTACTCTGATTTGAAGAAGCCACAATTAGCCAGATCCAAAGTTACATTAATCTGCACACCATGTTTTCAACCCATAATGTTAAAACATGATCAAACCCAATGAGGATTTTAAGGCGTTTGGGAATGAAGATGTAGTATATTTACAAAAACAGCTGGCTTTGCAATCATAGGATACATCTTGATGTACCTTTCCTACATTTATACGCGGCCCTTCTCACTATCCAAGCAATTCTTACAATGTAAAAACAATGCACAGAAATAAAACCCATTAAAATGCAGCTTAGATCAAAATTGCACCGGGTTCTCCTTCCTTCCAGCAGTTGGAAGGCTTTGCAACGCTGTGTCACAAGTTAAGGAGCATTTAATCCAATAAACACGTGAATACGACGAATATTTGGCAACTGAAACGGATAGTAGCTTGTTCTATGTAAGGAAGCAGGCGCTCTTTGGAAATGCTGTCACTTGCAGCCCTTCGGCAGTGAAATGGTTAACAGAGCGCTAGTTTAAGAGATTGACGCTTGCAGGTCCCGCCTCTTCCGGTCCCTGTATCGTTGAGCACCCACGGGGAGGGAAATACCTCAAAGTGAAGCGTGATTGGTTGTTCCGTTCACTGATGCAAATCTAAAACCAGGGGGCTTATGGGTTCGCTCGTTTGGCTAAAAATATACGGTCTGAAAAAAGTATTTTTGCGAATAAATTAAACGTGATTGTTCGAAGTTTATTCCTGGCTGCGGAGGAACTAAGCCGCGTTTGTGGTCAGGGAGGCGGTCGCTGTGACTTGAAGAGCGGTGGCGGCGGGTGAGGCCGTGGAGGCGCGGAACGATCTATTAAGACTATACTTTCAGGGATCATTTCTATAGTATCTAACTAGAGAAATGCACTCTAAAGTGAACGGTTGAGCAAGCCACGAGGAGGAGGCGTAGTGTTTTCTCCTGAGCGCGAAGCCGGCAGGCGGTGCTACTTAACGTGGCCGCCGCCTGCTCTTGATGACCGTTCCGCCTCTTCCTTTTGTGGAGAGGTTGGAGGGAGAGAACGCAGTCTGAGTGGTTTGCTCGCTTCCCCACCCCTTTTTTTACGTGAGTGAAATGAAAGAACAAATGTGGTTCTGCAGTATATTCTCGCGCATGGTTCTTTCCGCCTTTGTGTTCCCACGTTTCTCCAATTGCTTTATTCCGAATGAAAGCAAGCTGTGGTTGCAAATGTTGGCCTTTAATACTCCTTAACATTTTCTGTGATGATTGCCATTTCTTTTAATTCGTACGAAGAAATATCCTTTTGGGTTCAGCTCCAAGTGGGGAAAAAAGCCACTGGAAACATGGAGACTGCTTGGAAAGATGGTTTAATGATGGACAGGATCACGTGGTTTGAGTTCCTGAATAGAAAAAGGGGCGAGACCAGTCCCCGGGTTTTATGCCCTCTCTGGCTTTTTTTTTATTTTAAATTTGATTTATATGCTGCCCTTCTCTGGAGACTCAGGGCGGCTTACAATGCGTGAAGCAATAGCCTTCATACTTTTGTATATTTATACAAAGTCAGTTTATTGCCCCCACAAACTGGATCCTCAATTTACCCACCTTAGAAAGGATGGACGGCTAAATCGACCTTGAGCCTGGCTAGGATTGAACTTGCAGTAATTGCAGGCAGCTGGGTGTTAAATGCTGCCTTAGTAGGAGGCATTAGCCTCCTACACCACTCAGGCTCCTTTGAACCTCCTGGGGCCCACAAAGAGCATCTGATTGGTTGTCAGACTCCAATCAGCTAGCCTTGCTGGGTGATGTAATCTTCCCAGGTGCCATGTGGTGAGTTTCTGTTGCTAGATGGGTCCTATTGTGTTGCAGATGAGGTCTGTTGACAAAGATTGAGTTTCTGCCTCTGGCCCATTGACAAAGGGTGGGGGCAGGAAGATGGGAGCTGCTTCATCTTTAAAACATGCTTCTCCATTTCTCATCCAGAGGAACATAATATTCTGCCTTTTTAATATTTCCCAAAATATTTCATTCCTCTAGGAAAGGGGTGGGTGTTAACTTCTTACAAAATCATTCCATCATTTTATTGTCATTCAACCTGCACGGACCTGTGCAATTGTTCAGGACAAACCCACTTTTTCAAAAGGGTATTTTTTAACCTTTATTTTTTAACTTCCTTTAGCTCAGAGATTGGAGTGGTTTGCTCACCCCACCCATTTTTAATTATTATTAAATAATAGAAAGTCTTTTAAACTCGATATTTTTGTAAGTAATGAATAACCTGTTTATCTTAGTGACTCCTCTCTAGAACAGGGGTCGGCAACCTTTCGGATCTCCTTGACCACTAATTTCATAATTTTAAATCCTGTGACCAGTCATATCAATTTTTTAAAAAGATATATTGTATTTAGTGCAATATAAAAAATGGAAATAATTCTTCTGCGGACCACTGTTTGGTGACCGCTGCTCTAGAAAGCCTCATGAGTGACTTTGGGCCAATCACCAGGATATAGTAAGAGTTTTAGTCCCAGTCTAGCTATGTAAGCTGATTGGGTGATTTTGGACCAATAACCAGCAGATAAGAGTTCTAGTCCAATCTTAGCCATGAAAGCTAATTGATGATTTGGAGCCAATTGCCAGCAGATTGGTTTCTAACCTGCTTTAAGGCCAGTTGGGTAACTTTCGGCCAATCACTAGGAGACTTTTTTTTTTAATTTGATTTATATGCCACCCTTCTCCAGAGACTCAGGGCGGCTTACAGTGCGTTAAGCAATAGCCTTCATACTTTTGTATATTTATACAAAGTCAGCTTATTGCCCCCACAATCTGGGTTCTCAATTGACCCACCTTAGAAAGGATGGAAAGCTGAGTCAACCTTGAGCCTGGGGAGATTCGAACTTGCAGTAATTACAGGCAGCTGATGTTAATAACTGTTAATAACAGTGCTTTAGTCTGCTGCGCCACCAAGGCTCTTGTGAGTTCTAGTCCTTTCTTAAGGCATGAAAACCGTGACTGAATAATTTTGGGTCAATCATTAAGAGACTGAGTTCTAGTCCCTCATTAGGCATGAAAGCCGGCTGAGTCACTTTGGGGCCAGTTCTTCCTTCTCAGCCCTCGCAGGGTTGTTGTGGGAAAAATAGGAGGAAGGTGTGTTGGAAGTATTGAGTTATTTATAAACAATTATAAATTGCAGGAGGGAAATAAATTTTGGGTCAGCGTGTTGTATTTACAGAGTTTCAAGGAGGGTTAGTTTTGTGATTTTCGTCGTTCTTGCAAACTCTTCGGCTTGCTGACTTCTGTATCATTTCTCTTAATAATTAAATTATTTCATCTACAATTTATTATTTCTCCCTGTGAAATGCCAATTCTGGCCAACTTGGCTATATTTCTAATTCCTATTTTTGGACCCAGTTTCTTGATTTCTTTCCTCCTATTATTTGGCTTAGTTCATTGAAAAGGACGACGATTGGCTCATTTCCATTCCTGGGGCCTTCAGTCTATTTGTTTTATTTATTAAATGATTCACCCCTGTCACAGACACGCTCCAGAAGACAACTAAACTATTCAAGGTATCTTGGCTGTTGTAAATTGTCCCTCCCTTTTCTTCGTAATACATAAGAATATGAATCTAATAAACTGAAACTGAAACAGAAGGATCCTTCTGTTTCAAAAGATAGAAACCGGATTGTAATGCATTTCCAGAAAAACCTGATTTCAGATCATGAAATAGAAGAGCAGGGACTGGCGGGAAGTGGAAATCACTGTGAAACGGTATATAAATCTTAAGCACTAATGCTTTTACCTGGATTTGGTGAATCGATCCCAGCAAATGGAGGCGTATGAACTGTAGGAAAGGATTTGAACCAGGGGTGAAATCTACTTGCCCTCCCTACCGGTTTGGAAGTGTACGCGCCATGTTTGCATGTGTGACATGTGATTTTGGACCCTCTGTGCATGCGCAAAGCTTTCTGTGCATGCGCAGAGGGTCAAAAACAGCTTACTTCCTGGTTAAAACCAGGAAGTAATGACATCTGGGTGGGTGGGCGGAGCCTCGCGCTGCCGCCGCTACCAGTTCTCCGAATCACGCGCCACTGCTGCTATCAGTTCGCCCAAACCGGTTCGAACTGGTAGCATTTGACCCCTGATTTGAGCGAGTTTCTGTCTCCCTAAGGAAGATAGTGTAGGTAGGAGAAGAACTTGAGGGCGGAGTCAAAAGAGGAATTAGCCCAGAATCCTTACATAGCCACAAGCAAATTCAGTCCAACTCCGTTGAACTCCGCTAACCCAGCGGTCCCCAACCTTCCTAGCCTGGCGACTGAGCCTGAAATAGGTGTGTGTGTGTGGCAGGAGCACACGTGCGCACAGCTCCATTTGTGAGAGCAGGGCCCACAGTGTTTTTGATTTGGGAAAGAAGGGGGTGCTGTTCTATTATTTGTTTGTTGTAGCCCACCTTTATTAGTTTAACAAATAACGAAGAAACTTTCCTCTTTCTCACAACAACCCAGTGAAGTCCTTTGGACTGAAAGTGACTGGCCCAAAGACAGCCAGCCAGCTTTCATGCCTAAGGCAGGACTAGAACTCACAGTCTCCTGGTGATTGGCCCAAAGCACCTAGCTGGCTTTCATGCCTAAGGCAGGACTAGAACTCACAGTCTCCTGGTGATTGGCCCAAAGCACCTAGCTGGCTTTCATGCCTAAGGCAGGACTAGAACTCACAGTCTCCTGGTGATTGGCCCAAAGGCACCTAGCTGGCTTTCATGCCTAAGGCAGGACTAGAACTCTTGGCTTTCTAGCCTGGTTCCTTACCCCAAGGCTGGATCAAACTGGCTCATATGTACAAGAGGGTAAACAAAATGACAAACACACAATAAATCATGTTCCCATGAGCACAGGATGGCCTTAAATGCTGAGCATCCCAAATGAAATCATGTGACTGTAGGAGAGGAGTATTGGCCATTGAATTTTGAATCTGGATCATAAATATTGGCCTGGTGGCTCAGCAGACTAAAGCATTGTGATTAACATCAGTTGTCTGCAATTACTGCAAGTTGAAATCTCCCCAGGCTCAAGGTTGACTCAGCCTTCCATCCTTTCTAAGGGAGGTCAAATGAGGATCCAGTTTGTGGGGGCAATAAGCTGACTTTGTATAAATATACAAAAGTATGAAGGCTATTGCTTAACGCATTGTAAGCCGCCCTGAGTCTCCGGAGAAGGACGGCATATAAATCTAATTTTTTTTTAAAAGTATGTGGTTTTTTTGGCGGGTGGGGGGGTCTGTCGGAACTTCGAATGATCACTAAAGAAGTTGTCGTAAATCAAGGACTAACCTCTATACTTTACTCGGTATTCCAATCCGGGAGAGACACGAATGGCTGGGTGGCTAGTGGATTACGGGAGCCGAAGTCCAAAGCTTTAGAAAATCTTCATGCAATGGTATAGGTCAGTGATGGCTAACCTTTTTTGCCGTCGCGTGCCAAAAGAGGGGGCAACACAGGGCGGTCGTGCGCCTACGTGCCCACACCCATAATTCATTTCACCTCACAATGTGAGGTGCATGAGCGTGCGACCTCCCTCCCCGCGCTCCCTCCATTTTTGGCACGTGATGACACGGTAGGCCTCTTTTTCACCCTCCCCAGGCTCCAGAGGCTTTCTAGGAGCCTGGGGAGCGTGAAAACAGCCTCCCCTCTCCCTGCTCCCCGGAGGCCAGAAAAGGCCTGTTTTCTGGCTTCCGGTAGGACCGAAAATCAGCTGACCAGGAGCTGAGCTAAGGCAATGCTTGCGTGCCCACTGATACGGCTCCACATGCCACCTGTGGCCCGCGTGCCATAGGTTCGCCATCACGGGCATAGGCTTTCCTGCTTGTGCCCTTTGTGGTTTGCTCTGTCCCCGTCTCTCACACCCACATACAGATAAACAGCCGGGGGTTAAATAAACTAGCAGACAACCAATAGTTGCTTGCCAAGAGCTTTATCAACATACAAAAATACCCACAGTCAGAATTGTCCGAATATTTCCAAGGCCCAGATTGCTGTTTTCCAGAGATGCAATGTGATTCAAAGGAGTTAGTTTTGTCCATCACAGAGTCTGAATGGCTAACTCACCCCCTTTTATATCCTGTGGGGTGTGGTCCAGTGACTCAGCTAATCTCTGGCACGCCTTTTCTTCTGTTGCGCGCGCCTGTCTCTGCGACGCTGCCGAGGATCCAGCCAAGACTCATTACTCTCATCACTGTCCACCTGTGGCTGCGTGGACATGCTTAGCTCTGGGCCTATCTCTTGCCCTGCGGTGTCCTCCGGAGGCATTGCCAGAGAGGGTCCTTGCCAACTCCTCTCCTTCACTCTCGGAGTCTGCATCTGCTGATGACACAGGCTCAGGCAACGGAGCCACAACAGGGTTGGACTAGAAGACCTCCAAGGTCCCTTGCAACTCTGTTATTCTGCATTATATTCTATATTTCCCTAACAAGATTCAGACATTGTAGGGAAGACGGTCAGCGTAGCATTCATGAAGAAGTAAAATGGAAGTTGACGTTTTTCTCCTCTCGTCCTGTTAGGAATCGCCACCCAGTCGGTCAACTCCTTAGGACAAACTCCGCTCTTCACCGCCGCCTTGCTCGGACTAGGGAAACTGGTGGATATCCTGTTGGATTATGGGTCGGACCCAAACCAGTAAGTACGAGACATAAATGGGTGAGAAGGAATGGGATTCAGGTAAAATTAGGCTTTTCATTTTTTTGTTCCCCTTTTTTGAGCAAAATTATTTTGTGGTTCTGAGGAAAGTCTGAGGAATGTGAACCTCAGGGGGGTTGGCCGTCTCCCAAGGGGAATTTGCAGTATCCCAAAGGGGGTCAGCCGTTCTGGGATTACGTGATCCCTTTTTTACGGACTTCTGACAACCAAAGTCCATGGGGAAGCCGGATTCCCTTAACAACCGTGTTTCTAACTTAACAACTGTAGTGATCCACTTAACAACTGTGGCCGGAAAGGTCGTAAAATGGGCCAAAACTCTCATAACAGCTGTCTTGTTTAGCATTGGAAATATTTGGGGGTCAGTTGCCGTTGTAAGTTGAGGACGATCTGTAAAAGAATTCGCTTTAGAGAATTAGAGGAAATAGCAAAATCACGTGTGAAGTTCACGGCTTCGTTGTCGTTATTTCAGCCGTTGTTATGACGGGAGCACCCCTGTCCACGCCGCGGCCTTTTCGGGAAGCCAGTTCATTCTTAGCAAACTGCTGGATGCAGGCGGGGACCTGCGACTCCACGACAAGGACGGGAGGACCCCACAAAGCTGGGCCATGACGGCAGGGAAGGAAAGCAGCGCACAGGTGAGTCATGGCGGGCGTTAAGCGATGTTGCCCTTGGAAAGCTTGCGGCAGGGGTAAAATTCAGCAGGTTCTGACAGGTTCTGGAGAACCTGTTGCGGAAATTTTGAGCAGTTTGGAGAACCGGCAAATACCACCTCTGGATGGCCCCAGAGTGGGGTGGGAATGGGGATTTTGCAGTATCCTTCCCCTGGAGTAGGGTGGGAATGGGGATTTTGCAGTATCCTTCCCCTGGAGCGGGGTGGGAATGGAGATTTTGCAGTATCCTTCCCCCAGGAGTGGGGAGGGAATGGGGATTTTGCAGTATCCTTCCCCCAGGAGTGGGGAGGGAATGGGGATTTTGCAGTATCCTTCCCCTGGAGTAGGGTGGGAATGGGGATTTTGCAGTATCCTTCCCCCAGGAGTGGGGAGGGAATGGGGATTTTGCAGTATCCTTCCCCTGGTGTAGGGTGGGAATGGGAATTTTACAGTATCCTTCCTCTGGAATGTGGTGAAGCCCTGTCACACCAAGCCACACCCACAAACCCGGTAGTAAAAAAAAAAATTGGATTTCACCACTGGCTTGTGGGTGAAGTTTTGTAGCGTTTGGGAGGAAGTGAGCAAAACATGGAGACCTAGTCTGGGGTGCGGTGGTTAAAAAAACTCCCTCTGAGTTAAAAACCAGGAAATGGATAGTTGGACCGCTTCATTTTCCTCTTCCTCCCTCAGCCCTTTTTTTCCTTTTGTGCTATGCCATCTCCCCCCCCCCCCCCCATGCCATCCCTCTGCTCAACAACTCATTCCCACAACACTATCAAACTATTTAGTCAGGCTGCTTTACAATTCGTCTTATCATCCTTCCTATTACCTATCTCCTTTTTCTACTCAACGGCTATAACTTTGTTGCTTTGTATCTTTACGATTTAGATTGGTTTTATTTCGTTTCCTAAGTACGATTTGTGTTGATGGCTTATTAAGTATCCTATGGCTATCCCCAAGTGTTGTATCTGACGATTTATGATGAATGTATTTTTACGATGACTACGATCGTGATTTATGTCTTACAGCTTTTATGTGCAATGCGAGCTTATGCACCGAAGACAAATTCCTTATGTGTCCAATCACGCTTGGCCAATAAAGAATTCTACTCCACTCCACTCCACTCCACATCCTATCCTATCCCATCCCATTCCATTGCATTCCATTCCATATTTTCTATTCTATTCCATTCCATTCCATTCCATTCCATATTTTCTATTCCATTCCATTCTATTCCATGTCATATTTTCTATTCTATTCCATTCCATTCCATATTTTCTATTCCATTCCATTCCATTCTATTCCATTTCATATTTTCTATTCTATTCTATTCCATTCCATATTTTCTATTCCATTCTATTCCATTTCATATTTTCTATTCTATTCTATTCCATTCCATTCCATATTTTCTATTCCATTCCATTTCATATTTTCTATTCTATTCCATTCCATTCCATATTTTCTATTCCATTCCATTTCATATTTTCTATTCCATTCCATTCTATTCCATTTCATATTTTCTATTCTATTCCATTCCATATTTTCTATTCCATTCCATTCCATTCCATTTCATATTTTCTATTCTATTCTATTCCATTCCATATTTTCTATTCCATTCCATTCCATTCCATTCCATTCTTATTTCTATTCTATTTCTATTTCTATTGTTTTGTTTAAGAAATGTAACACAGAGAATTTTTATTAATAATTTAGGCGCTCTGGAAACTCTCTAATTAATCAGCAGCACACGAAATACAGTATTTTTGAGTTTATTCTGACTGGGGAATACTGGGAATTGAAGTCCACAAATCTTAAAAGTTATCAAGCTTAAGTTATCCTTGTTTAAAAAATTTCACCCTGCAGTCCACATCCCCACACAACACCTTTCCGTATTTTTCAAAAGTGGTCCTTCCCAGGGGTGAAATGTAAAATTTGTTACTACCGGTTCTGTGGGTGTGGCTTGTAATGCCACGCCCACAGAACCAGTAGTAATGTGTACCGGACTACGTGTGTGTGTGTGTGTGTGTGTGTGTGTGTGTGTAATGTGACTGGATGGGCATGGCCAATTAAGAAAAAAAAAATTCAAATGCCTTTCTGCTCATCAGGCAACTCAGCTGGGATCGTCAGAGACTTTTCAAAGCATTTTTTTTAACCACCTCTTCCGGCCAAGAGGTTGCAGAAAAAAATGCTTTGAAAAGCCTCCGAGGATCCTAGCTGAGCTGCATGATCATCAGAGGCTTTTTTTTTACTTTTAAAAGCATTTTTCGTCGGAAGAGGTTGTAGAAAAAATGCTTTTAAAAATAAAAAAAAAAGCCTCTGATGATCGTGTAGCTCAGCAGAGCGTAGTGGGGGGGGGGGCGCAGTGATTTTTGCTACCAGTTCTCCGAACCACCCGCCGCCATCGCTACCGGATCAGACGATCCGGTCCGAACCAGGAGCGTTTCACCCTGGTCCTTCCGTCCTGCCCCTTTTTCCCCGTGGGGGAAAATCTAATTTCGGCTTTGCACGGAACCTACAGCTTTACCTGTTGGACTGCGGTTTTGCTTTCAGATGCTCGAATTTATCCAGCGCTGCACCACTCACATGCAAGTCGTCCTGCAGAACCAGTCCTTGGATTTATTGAGGAAAGTCGACTCCCCCCGGGCCCTGGTCCACAGCCCCTCCAAGTTTGGGGGGTTTACTCAAGGGTGAGTCAAAGGAACTTTGGGTTTTACTATCCCATAATAAGCCAGCAGTCCTGGTGTATGTGTGTGTGGTGAGGAGGAGATTTCCAAGGAAAATGTCCCAAAATGCCCATGCTGGCTGGGGAATTCTGGGAGTGGAAGTCCACCCCTCTTAAAGCAGGCTGGCTGGGGAATTCTGGGAGTGGAAGTCCACCCCTCTTAAAGCATGCTGGCTGGGGAATTCTGGGAGTGGAAGTCCACCCCCCTTAAAGCATGCTGGCTGGGGAATTCTGGGAGTGGAAGTCCACCCCCCCTTAAAGCATGCTGGCTGGGGAATTCTGGGAGTGGAAGTCCACCCCCCCTTAAAGCATGCTGGCTGGGGAATTCTGGGAGTGGAAGTCCACCCCTCTTAAAGCAGGCTGGCTGGGGAATTCTGGGAGTGGAAGTCCACCCCTCTTAAAGCATGCTGGCTGGGGAATTCTGGGAGTGGAAGTCCACCCGTCTTAAAGCAGGCTGGCTGGGGAATTCTGGGAGTGGAAGTCCACCCCCCTTAAAGCATGCTGGCTGGGGAATTCTGGGAGTGGAAGTCCACCCCCCCTTAAAGCATGCTGGCTGGGGAATTCTGGGAGTGGAAGTCCACCCCTCTTAAAGCATGCTGGCTGGGGGATTCTGGGAGTGGAAGTCCACCCCTCTTAAAGCAGGCTGGCTGGGGAATTCTGGGAGTGGAAGTCCACCCCCCTTAAAGCATGCTGGCTAGGGAATTCTGGGAGTGGAAGTCCACCCCCCTTAAAGCAGGCTGGCTGGGGAATTCTGGGAGTGGAAGTCCTCCCCTCTTAAAGCATGCTGGCTGGGGAATTCTGGGAGTGGAAGTCCACCCCTCTTAAAGCATGCTAGCTGGGGAATTCTGGGAGTGGAAGTCCACCCCTCTTAAAGCATGCTGGCTGGGGAATTCTGGGAGTGGAAGTCCACCCCTCTTAAAGCATGCTGGCTGGGGAATTCTGGGAGTGGAAGTCCACCCCTCTTAAAGCATGCTGGCTGGGGAATTCTGGGAGTGGAAGTCCACCCCTCTTAAAGCATGCTGGCTGGGGAATTCTGGGAGTGGAAGTCCACCCCTTTTAAAGCAGGCTGGCTGGGGAATTCTGGGAGTGGAAGTCCACCCCTCTTAAAGCATGCTGGCTGGGGAATTCTGGGAATTGAAGTCCACCCCTCTTAAAATAGCTCTAGACATAGATGTTAGCATAGATATAGTGTAAGATATCGAAGGATTAGTAATAAGTAGAAAATAAATATGTTTGTCCATTTTTAAAAATAACAATTTTCCTAGGGAAACACAAAACTCTCTTGTCCGTGGCTACTCCATCCCATTTCCCAAAATCCCCCTCACAATTCTCCCTCTTGTGCTTCAGGGCCGCTGACAGCCCACTTGGGAGGTTCATGAAACGTGTGAGCAGCATGTCGCAAAGCATCTTCAGTTTCGGGTTTGGGAAGGTAAGAGGACAGGTTCAAGATGGCGGAGATCCTGAGGCCTCCATTCGTTCACGGTGTGTACGCACAACACAACAGTCAAGTATCCCATAAGGGGCCATGCGACGACTGCCCAAAATGGTGTGAAAGTCCAAGGAAATGAATTTTGGTGGTCCTCAAAGAGGATCTCCTGAAATTACAAGCTGTTAGCCTGTGGAACAGACTGCCACATGATGTGAAGCAGCACTTTTTTTGGATTTTTTTTTTGAGGTCTTCGAAGAGAGGCCATCTTGTAATAGGCAAGATGTTCTCATGGTGACCACTAGAATACCTTCCAATTAATTAATTAATTAATTAATAACATTTATATAGCCACATGTCCTTAGGATAATTCTGGGCGGCTCCTGAGAAAATAATTTTAAACACTGTAAAATACGCTCAGTGAAAAACACCGACTGCAGCAAAAAGGGTTATAAAATCATATGCAACTCTCTTAGTGACTACCTTGGTTAGTGACAGAAGTTCTGGTCCCAATTGTGGAAAGTTAAGAATTACCTGTATAGGTCTTCACATTCTTACATACAAAACTCTTGGGAGTGAGAATGCTGTTAAATCCCATCTCAAGTCTTCATTGTAGGATGCTGCTTCCAGTTTTCAATTTTTCCTCCCTTCTCTCTTTGCTTCCTTTTCTCCTTTCCTTCCTTCCTTCCTTTCTCTCTTTCTTTCTTTCCTTTCTCTCTTCTTTCTTTCTCTTTCTTTCTTTCTTTCCTCTCTTCTCTCCCTGTTACCTTCTATCCGTTTCTAATTCCTCCATCCCTTTTCTCACTCTCCTTCCTCCCCTCTGTTTTTTCCTTTCTCCATTTCTTTCTTTCCTTCCTTCCTTTCCTTCCTGAGGGATGTTTTCCATTCTCCTCCCTCCCTCTTTGTTTTATTCGTTCTTTCCTTTCCTTCCTTCCCCCTTTTATCCTTCCTTTCTTCCTTTCTTCTTCTCTTCCCCCTCTTTCCTCCTCCCTCCCTCCCTTCTTTTTCATTTCCTTTCCATTCCCTTTCTTTCCTTTCCTCCTTTCCTCCTTTCCGTTCTCACTCTTTTCCCTTCCCTTCCAACCTTTTATTTCCTTTCCTTTCCTTCCCTTTTCTTTCCTTCCCTTTCCCTTCCCTTCCCTTTCCTTCCCTTTCTTTCCCTTCCCTTCCTTTCTCTTTTCCTTTCCCTTCCCTTCCCTTTAATTTCCCTTCCCTTCTTTCCTTTCCTTTCCTTTCCTTTCCTTTCCTTTCCTTTCCTTTCCTTTCCTTTCCCTTCCCTTCCCTTCTCTTTAATTTCCCTTCCCTTCTCTTCTTTCCTTTCCTTTCCTTTCCTTTCCTTTCCTTTCCCTTCCCTTCCCTTCCCTTCTCTTTAATTTCCCTTCTCTTCTTTCCTTTCCTTTCCTTTCCTTTCCTTTCCTTTCCTTCTCTTTAATTTCCCTTCTCTTCTTTCCTTTCCTTTCCTTACCTTTCCTTTCCCTTCCCTTCCCTTCCCTTCCCTTCCCTTCCCTTCTCTTTAATTTCCCTTCTCTTCCAACATTTCCTTTCCTTCCCTTCCCTTCCCTTCCCTTCTGCTTCCTTTCCTTTCCTCCACTTTCCTTTCCTCCTACCCTCTCTCACTCTCTTTTCTCACCCTCCCTCCCTCCTTCCCTCCAGTTTTTTCTCACCAGCAAGAGGCAGCTGGGCTACCTGGCTTCCCTCCCCATCATCGCGGATAAGGAAGTGGTTCAGGCCGATGACGAGCCCACCTTCTCTTTCTCCATCGGGCCCTACATGAACATGACCAAGTAAGTGTCAACCACATGGCCTTCAAAGCAGAGACAGGACTTGGCAATAATGCCAGGTGAAGACTTGGCAACCTGGCCAGGCTGCCCAGCCAAATCCAGCCTCCGCTCCCTGTCCAACCCACCTACCTACCTTCCAGGGTTGTCGTGCTACTCCCCATCCTAATTTAACCTGATTTCTTCCACTTCGGCCTACTCTCGCCTTTCCCTCCTACAAGGCCGGCACATGTGGGGCAGGTAGCTGGGTGGGCAAAACCGACACTCCCTTCTTTCTTCCCCACAGCCTGATGTGGGGTGGCAGCCGTGTGACGGTGAAGGAGCTGAATATCCAGCCTCACCAACATTGCAGCAAGCTGCGTCTCTCCGACCTCCTTTTGGCTGAGCAGGAGTTTAGCAGGTATGCTCCTTTGTGTGTGTGTGTGTGTGTGTGTGTGTGTGTGTGTGTGTGTGTAAAGCCACACAATTGTGCATTCAGGATGGGGTTTGCACGGCACCCCGCAATCATCATCATCTTTTAATGACCCCGTAACCCCTTGCGGGGTGGAGTTCTGGGCAACTGAATGGAGCTGAGTGTTTTACTGGCCGGATGCCTTTATTGTCGCCAATGCGGAGTTACATTCGGCAGATATATTCTCATGGTGGCCAGAAAGAGAAATTATCTGCCTCTGCCTAGGATTGAACTCGCGGCCTCCTTATTGTGAGGCGAGAGGTCCACCTCTCGGCCACCACACCACTCTTGCATGGTCCCCCCGCAATGAGAGGGAAAAATGGACTTTTGAGTTGTGGGTTTTCTCTGCAAATGGGGTCCTCTCTTCCCGCTTTGTAGCCAGCTCCACCACCCTCATCTGCTGCTGTTGATGGCCGTCTGTCTGTCCAGCGACTTGGAGAAGACCCGGCTGGTGTTCGAGAGGGTGAATTTTGGGTCTCTCTACAGCATCCTTCACGAGAGGGTAAACCTTGTGTCTTCCTAAGAGCTTCTTTGGGGGGGTGTCGCTTCCCACCTGTGGAGGCTCCTGAGCTTCGAATACCTCTATTTCTTGTCTGTGAACAACCCTGCAAGGTAGGACAGTGTGATGAATGGAAGGTCCCAGATTTAAAGGAGTGTTTTGGCCTGGATTCAGCCTCGGGAAGGACAACGATGGCCCCTTTAAGACCTGTGGACTTCAACTCCCAGAATTCCTGGCTGGCTCAGGAATTCTGGGAGTTGAAGTCCACAGGTCTTAAAGGGGCCATCGTTGCCCACCCCAATCCAGTCTACAAATTTAGTGCTTCACCGAAGCTTTTTAGTTTTTCTTTAGCAATTGTCTCCTTGCCTCTTACTTGTGTTGTCCATACGTTGCAGAGACATCCGGCCTCCTTCTGACTGGGGAATTCTGGGAATTGAAGTACATCCTTGGGAAACCTTGCTATAGCTGAGGAACTCTGGGAGTCCACCCATCTTAAAAGCATGCTGGCTGGGGAATTCTGGGAGTGAGAGCAGCACCCTCTCCTGGCCACATTAGAAACAGCAGGCCAACTGTTATCTACAGAAGACAGTCTCTTAGATAGTTTAACAGAGTTGGAAGGGACCTTGGAGGTCATCTAGTCCAACCCCCCCCCCCCCGCCCAAGCAGGAGAGACTACACCTTTTTCTCATCGTGTGCCGAAAGTGCCAGCACCCCTAATGCAATGTGCGTCCCCCTGCGCATGAATGGACGAACCCCCCCCCCCGTGATTTCCCCGACCCCACACTCTCCCTGTGTGCGACCCCCACCCCAGCCCCAGTTTTGGCCCAGCAGGCCTTCCTGCAGCCTCCTGGGCCCAAAAACAGGCTGTGGGGGGGCACATCGCACCCCCCCCCCGTGTTCCACCCCTACCCATCCATGTGTGCGCGACACCCCCCCCCTCCCCCAATGCATGTGCACTCATCTCCTGCATGCGCCCCGCTCCCCACGGATCTTGAAAATCAGCTGGCTGGCAGGAGGTGAACTGAGTTGAACTGAGCTGGGTGACGGCTCTCATGCCCGCAGAGAGGACTCTGTGTGCCAGCTGTGGCACATTTTTTAAAATTTGATTTATATGCCGCCCTTCTTCGAAGACTCAGGGCAGTTTACAATGCGTTAAGCAGTAGCCTTCATACTTTTGTATATTTTTTATACAAAGCCAGCTTATTGCCCCCACAAACTGGGTCCTCAATTTACCCACCTTAGAAAGGATGGAAGGCTGAGTCAACCTTGAGCCTGGGGAGATTCAAACTTACAGTAATTGCAGACAGCTGGAGTTAATCACAATGCTTTTAGTCTGCTGAGCTACCAGACTCTTATACCACATGTGCCATAGGTTCGCCATCACTGCCCTACACCATGTCCCACAGATGGCAGTCCAGCCTCTTCTTGAAAGCCTCCAGGGATGAAGCTCCCACAACTTCCGAAGGCAACTTCTGTCCCATCGGTTGATTGTTTCTCACTGTCAGAAAATTTCTCCTCATTTCTAGGTTGAATCTCTCCTTGGTCAGTTTCCATCCATTGTTCCTTGTCTGGCCTTCGGGTGCTTTGGAGAAGAGCTTGACCCCCTTCCTCCTCTCTGGGGCAGCCCCTCAAATATTGGAAGATGCTCTCCTGTCTCCCCTGGTCCTTCTCTTACCTAGACTGGCCATGCTCAATTATTATTGCAATTGTTGTTATTATTTAAATTTATTACCCATCCACCTTACTGCAGGGTAACTCTGGGATGGCTTACAATATTAAAAATACAAAATTGCATGAATAAGGGAGCCTGGATAGCTCAGCAAACTAAAAAACATTGTGATTAACTGCAGCTGTCTGCAATTACTGTAAGTTCGAATCTCCCCAGGCTCAAGGTCGACTCAGCCTTCCATCCTTTCTAAGGTAGGTCAACTGAGGACCCAGTTTGTGGGGGCAATAAGCTGACTTTGTATAAATGTACAAAAGTATGAAGGCTATTGCTTAACGCCTTGTAAGCCTCCCTGAGTCTCCGGAGAAGGGCGGCATATAAATCAAATTTAAAAAAATAAAATAAAATAATATAAAATAAAATAAAATATTACAAAAATATTCTTTTAAAAAGCACGAAACATTTAATATTAATTTACCTGTGCTCTTGCAATATTTCTGCACTGCCTATCTCCCCTGGACTTTTGGGAGGGAGGGTTGTTTCAAAGTCTTGTAGCCAGTGTTTATTTTCTTTCCCTTCCTCCCTCTCGCCCCTTCCCATCGGCTGCTCCAGCGCTCCGAGTTCCCGGTGTTGCACATGGAAACGATTGTGCACCTGCTGATCCAGGTGAGCGACGCCCTCCGGTACCTCCACCTGCGCGGCTTCATCCACCGGACCCTCAGCTCCTACGCCGTGGTGATTGTTCTGACTGGGGAAGCCAAGCTGACCAACCTGGAGCATATGATTGAAAGGTAAGCCCACACCACCTTCCCTCCCCTCCCCTCCCCTCTCTTCTCTTGCCCTCCCTTCCCTTCAAGGAGGAAGAGACTGGATAGACATTTCTCTGAAATGGTATAGACGTCTCCTGCTTCAACCGGGGTTGGACTAGAGGACCTCCAAGGTCCCTTCCAACTTTGTTATTCTATGTTTGGTGTTCCTTCAATTTACATCCCCTTCCCTTCCCTTCCCTGTTCTTTCCTCCTTCTCTTTTCTTCCTTTCCTTTCTTCCTTTCTCCTTCCTTTCCTCTTTCCTTTCTTCCCACTTTTCTATCTTCCATTCCTCCCTCCCTCCCTTTTCCTTTACTTCCCTTCCCTTCTATTCTTATTACTCTTCTCTTCTCTTCCCTTCCCTGTTCTTTCCTCCCTCTCTTTTCTTCCTTTCCTTTTCTTCCTTTCCTCTTTCCTTTCTTCCCACTTTTCTGTCTTCCATTCCTCCCTCCCTTTTCCTTCCCTTCCCCATCCCAGATTCTGACAATATAGCTTTACCATAAACTAGATTTCCCCCATTGGGTTGCGATTCCAGTCTGATTTACTCGGCGCAGCCAACCTCAGTCTTGTTAAGTCTCAAAGTACGGCCCTCCCTCCCTCCTGTCTCCTTTACTCCCTGAGAAACTAGGGAGTAAAAAAACCCTTCTCTTTCCCTGTCCCTTATGGAGCAGAGGGCTAAGCCGTCTCTTCTCTGATCGTTCCCTCAGCTGAGTCTCTCAGCCTCGGTCTCCCAAGGTCTTTCCCTCATACCCTCACACAGTCCCCTTTCGTCACGCACCTCCAGGACGCGAGAGATCCAGTGGTGATATTCAGTTGGTTCGGACCGGTTCGGCAAACTGGTAGTGGCGATCTGCGAGTGGGTACCCACCTCCTGGCGCTATGCCGTCCTATTTAGCCACATTTTCTAAGCTGCGTGCATGCAAGCAAAGCGGATGCGTGCACTCACATTTTCAGTGCAGCGAACCGGTGGTAAACTTACATGAAACCAGTGGTGGGGTATGGCTTTGCGGGCGTGGCAGAGGAAGGATACTGCAAAATCTCCATTGCCACCCCACTCTGGGGCCAGCCAGAGGTGGTATTTGCCAGTTCTCCGAACTACTCAAAATTTCCACTCCCGGTTCTCCAGAACCTGCTGGATTTCACCCCTGCCTGAAACCTACCAGTGGTGGGATTCACATTTTTTTTCTACCGGTTCTGTGGGCGGGGTGGGGCTTGGTGGGTGTGGCTTGGTGGGCGTGGCAGAGGAAGATTACTGCAAAATCCCCATTCCCTCCCGATCAGCTGGGACTCAGGAGGCAGAGAATAGATGGGGGCGGGGCCAATCAGAGGTGGTATTTACCGGTTTTCTGAACTACTCAAAATTTCCGCTACCGGTTCTCCAGGATTGGTCCGAACCTGCTGAAACCCACTTCTGGAGAGATCTCCAAAGGATGGTGATCTCGGGCCCCCAAGGGGGAGGGGCTACTTTTCTTCCCCAATCCTGAGCATCATCTTCCCTTGTCGGCAGCAAAGACGGAGGGGAGCACAGCGACCTGACCCGGGTGCCCATCCCTCCCCAGCTGTACAAGTGGTGCGCCCCGGAAGTGATCCTGGAGCGGACGGCGACTTTCAAGTCGGACATCTACAGTTTTTGCGCCGTCATGCAGGAAGCCTTTACAGGTACAGCAAAGAATTAAAGTCTCATTTTTTGGTTTTCTCTTCCTTCTTGCTTTTCCTTTTTTTCTTTAAAAAAAGTTCTTCTGTGTTTTCCTCTTGCAAGGCTTAAAGATCGCTTTAGAAAGATAGAAAAATGGACAGCACAAAAGAATCTGGGGTTCCATCAAATTGGTCCTTTTTTTCTTCTTAATTTATTTATTTAACCGTTATTATTTTAAGTTTTCTTCTTCTTTTGGTCCCTCAAGGCTGCCCTTTAAGATTTGTTTTCTTTTTCTTCTTCTTCTTCCTTTATTTATTTAATTTTTATTATTTTTAATTCATGTTTTTATTTGGGGCGGCCATCGAGTCTGTCCTTTGAGGGGTGTTTTTGGTTGGGGGAGGTTTGTTGATCTTTTTAATTAATTAATTAATTAATTAATTTATTTATTTATTTATTTATTTATTTATTTATTTATTTATTTATTTATTTATTTATTTATTTATTTATTAAATTTGATTTATATGCCACCCTTCTCCGGAGACTCAGGGCGGCTTACAATGCATTAAGCAATAGCCTTCATACTTTTGTATATTTATATTTATACAAAGTCAGTTTATTGCCCCTAACAAACTGGGTCCTCAATTTACCCACCTTATAAAGGATGGAAGGCTGAGTCGACCTTGAGCCTGCCTGGGATTGAACTCGCAAGTAATTGCAGCAGCTGGATCTTAAATGCTGCCTTTGTAGGAGGCATTACTCCCCTACGCTACTCAGGCTCTTTACAGGTAGATTTGTATTTTCAGACCTGCAAGAGTCTATTAACATGGTATAATAAAGGGATGTGGTGGCTCAGTGGCTAAGACGCTGAGCTTGTTGATCGAAAAGTCGGCAGTTCAGCAGTTCGAAACCCTAGTTCCGTGTAAGAGGGTGAGCTCCCGTGACTTGTCCCAGCTTCTGCCAACCTAGCAGTTCGAAAGCACGTAAAAACATGCAAGTAGAAAAATAGGGACCAGCTCTGGTGGTGTTCTGCCCCAGCTTCGGATTCCCAGAGAATGTGACACACACCAAGCTTCGCAAACACTGTTTAATTCCAACTAAACCCCTTTCAAGAATGCAGGCTTCCTGTGCAAAGGTTGGCAACCAGCCCAGAAAACCAGATATCAGAAGTTGCTCGCTCTCCAAGATGCTCTGTAGTAATGAGACGTTGTTTCTAGCAAGAAAGCACTAGCTGCGCGAATTAAATAGGCTAAGGGAGTGGCCAGTTATCCTCAAGCCCTACTCTCAAGTAGACCTCCTCCTCCTGTGTAGCCACTCCTGCCTTTTGGCAGCCCTGCGTGCCCGAGCATTGAGGAGAGGCTCCTCCACTGGAAGGAGCCTCTGGAGGTTCTGAAGGCCGTGGCTGAATCTCTGTCTCTGGCATCACATCCTCTTCAGCCTCCTCGCTGTCCGACGCGACCGCCGGCTACTCAGGCTGCTAGCGCGACACCACACCAGCCTCCTCGTCCTCGGGATCAGCCACGATCCACGCAGGCTGCTGGCAGGACACAACAGGTGGGAAGGGAACAGTGTTCTGTGTGCCTTGGGCATTGAGTCATGCCAGTCACATGACCACGGAGACATCTTCGGACAGCACTGGCTCTTTGGCTTTGAAACGGAGATGAGCACCGCCCCCTAGAGTCGGGAACGATCAGCACATATGTGTGAGGGGAACCTTTACCTTTACCTAGTCCTCAACTTAACGGCCACAATTGAGCCCAACATTTTCGTGGCTAAGCGAGAGAGTTGTTCACTGTGCTTCGCCCCATTTAGTGACCTTTCTTGTTACAGTTGTTAAGTGAATCACTGCTTTACCCCATTGACTTTGTTTTGTCAGAAAGTCTCAAAAGATGATCCCATGACCCCGGGACACTGCATCCGTCCTAAATACGAGACGGTTGCCAAGATTTTGATCACATGACCACGGGGATGGTGCCAGGGTCATAAGTGTGAAAAATCGGCCCTAAGTCCCTTTTTTCAGTGCCATTGTAACTTTGAGCCGTCACTAAATGGGCTGTTGTAAGTTGAGGACTCTCCTTTAAACGACCTTTGCGGGGTGGAGCAAGAGAGTTGTTAAATGGGTTCTGCCCCATTTTACAACCTTTTCTTGCCACATGTGTTAAGTGAATCACCTCAGTCGTAGCATGGTTGTTAAGTGAGTCAGATTTCCCCATTGGCTTTGCTTGTCAGACGGTCGCAAAAAGGGGATCAGATGACCATGGGGGGTGGGGTCGAGATTAATTTTCTCTTCCTGAGCGCTGAACAAACATTTTGGGTTTTTCATCAAATTCCCTAACCGATTATGGGGTTTTTAACCTTGGGGATTTTAAATTGGACTGTATTTTAGAATTTGATCATTGTTGTTTTAACTATGTGAGCCGCCCCGAGTCCCACAGGAGAAGGGCGGCATATAAATTTTAATAATAAATAAATAAATAAATAACTCTGGCCGTAAGTCCAGGACCGCCTTTAAATCCATTTAAAATACAAAGCAGAAAAAAAAAGAGTAAAAACACTGGGCTGTAGATTTCTCTCTTTGAAGTGGCTGGCTGGGGAATTCTGGGAAATGAAGTCCACCCATCATTCAAGTAGCCGAGTTTGAATATTTCCCATCCTCCTCATCTTTCTTTTGATGCAGTAAGAGTAACATTGTTGGAAGGGACCTTGGAGGTCATTTAGTCCAACCCCCTGCCCTCACAGGAGCTCACTCCTTTACGCGGCGCTAGGGATTCGAACCGCCGAACTGCCGACCTTCCTTGATCGACAAGCTCAGTGTCTTAGCCACTGAGCCACCTCACCTCCCACGGTGCATTCCTGACGTGTGTGTGTGTGTGTGTGTGGTTTTTTTTCTCCAGACACTGTTCCCTGGGAGGGATTCGACGGTCCGTCCATCAAAGATCGCATCACCTCTGGCCAGTGGCTGGAAGCGGACGCCAGACTCCCCAAGCCTTATTACGACATGGTGAAGACGGGCCTGGAGTCCAGACCCAAACAGCGGACGATGAATCTGCAAGATATACGATACGTTCTGAAGAACGACTTGAAGGTAAAAGAGGAGGAATTTTTTTTTAAAAAAAAATTGATTTATATGCCGCCCTTCTCCGGAGACTCAGGGCGGCTTACAGTGCATTTTATTTTATTTTATTTATTTTTTATTGTATTTTATTATTTTATTTTATTTATTGTATTGTATTGTTTTCTTTTCTTTTGTTTTCTTTTATTATATTTCTTTTAATTATTTTATTTTATTGTATTGTATTTATTTTATATTTTATTATTTTTTTATTGTATTGTATTTTTTATTTTATTTTATTTTATTGTATTTTATTTATTTATTATTTTATTGTATTGTATTTATTTTATTTTATTGTATTTTTTATTTTATACTATTTTTTATTTTATATTTTATTTTATTTTATTTTATATTATTCTTTATTTTATTTTATTTTATATTATATTATTTTTTATTTTATTTCATTTCATTTTATTTTATTTTATTTTATTTATTTTATTTTATTTTATTTTATTTTATTTTATTATTTTATTTTATTTTATTTTATTTTATTTTATTTTATTTTATTTTATTTTATTTTATTTTATTATTTTATTTTATTTTATTTTTTTGTCATAAAGTTTGGAGACCCTTGATTTAAAGCCTTAGTAAGACCACACCTAAAGGGACACAGTGGCTCAGTGGCGAAGACGCTGAGCTTGTCAATTGAAAGGTCGGCGGTTCGAATCCCTAGTGCCGCATAACGGGATGAGCTCCCATGACTTGTCCCAGCTTCTGCCAACCTAGCAGTTCGAAAGCAGGTAAAAAAGGCGAATAGAAAAATGGGGACCATTTTTCATGGGAAGGGTACAGCGTTCCGTGCGCCTTTGGCGTTGAGTCATGCCGGCCACATGACCACGGAGACGTCTTCGGACAGCGCTGGCTCTTCGGCTTTGAAACGGAGATGAGCACCGCCCCCTAGAGTCAGGAACGACTGTCACATATGTGTGAGGGGAACCTTTACCTCAAACATACGATCAGTGGTGCGTTGCTCCCAGTTCGTAAAAATTTGTAGTAGTTTGGAGAACCGGTAATAACATTGTCTGGCCACGCCCCCAGCCCAGTTGCCGCTCGTTTACCCCGCCCACCTCATCAGAGGCTTTTTTTTTTTTTTTTACTTTTAAAAGCATTTTTTCTACAACCTCTTCGGCCGAAAAAATGCTTTTAAAAGTTTAAAAAAAAGCCTCCGATGATTGTGCGGTTCAGCTGGGATCATCAGAGGTTTTCAAAGCATTTTTTCTGCCGAAGAGGTTGTAGGAAAAAAAAAAGCCTTTTAAAAGCCTCTTTCGATCCCCGCTGAGTTGCCTGATCGTCAGAGGCTCCTGAAAGCATTTTTTTCTGCAACCTCTTAAGGTTGTAGAAAAGATGCTTTTAAAAGTTAAAAGAAAAAAAAATGGCCACGCCCACCCAGTCACATTACCACGCCCACAGAACCGGTAGTAAAAAAAAAAATAGAACCCACCCCTGCATATGATGAATGGTTGCAGGAACTGGGCACGGCTAGTCTAGTGAAGAGAAGGGCCAGGGGAGACAGGATAGCATCTTCCAATATTTGAGGGGCTGCCACAGAGAGGAGGGGGGGGTCAAGCTATTCTCCAAAGCACCTGAAGGTCAGACAAGGAACAATGGATGACTGACCAAGGAGAGATTCAACCTGGAAATAAGGAGAAATTTCCTGGCAGTGAGAGCAGTGAGAGGGTTGGACTAAATGACCTCCAAGGTCCCTTCCAACTGTTAATCTGTTAAAGGTTTCAAACATGTCCTCCCTTTCCCTTCTTATTAATTCCGATTCAGTCTTCTTCGTCACATCTGAATAAACCGCAAGTAGCCCTCAACTTAGAGCCATTCATTTAGTGACCCTTCGAAGATACGAGTGCAAAAAGCGATCACATGATCCTAGGACATTACAATCGTGGTAAATGTGAGTCGAGCGTCCGAGTTTTCTGCAAGTGACCATGGGGATGTCAGCAAAAGGTTGTAAGTGAGAAAAACGGACATCGGTCTCTTCTTCCGTGCCGTTGTAACTTTGCAGCGGCCATTAAACCAACTGTTGTAAGTCGATGGCTACTGTATTGGATATTCTTTATTATTTCTGTCTCCGGGACACTCTCAACACTGGATGTTTTTAAGAAGATGTTGGATAATCATTTGTCTGAAGAGAGGTAGGGTTTCCTGCCTAAGCAGAGGGTTGGACCAGAAGATTCCATTCCATTCCATCCCATTTCTATTTCCATTCCATTCCTCTATTTCTATTCTGTTCTATTCTATTCTATTCTATTCTATTCTATTCTATTCTATTCTATTCTATTCTATTCTATTCTATTCTATCTACTCTACTCTACTCTACTCTACTCTATTCTTCATTCCAATATTCCCTTCCCTTCCTTTCCTTTCCTTTCCTTTCCTTTCCATTCCATTCCATTCCATTCCATTCCATTCCATTCCATTCACAGGAGAAACATAGGTCCATTAAATTTAAACATAAGAAATGATTGATGGACCACAGTGTGGACAAAGGGTTCTGTTAACCCGTTCTTCGTTTTCCTTTTGTTTTCTTTCTTTCTGGTTTTTTTTTTTTGGCAGGAGTTACTAGAATCTCGCAAGCACCGTCCCGGGGAACCTCCGGAATCTCCCAAGCCTGAAATTCAACCCAACATCAATATCTGTTTGCCTTCCGCCTCGGCTTTCGAGGTGAAGCAGCCAAAATTGCAAGAAGAAAAGGCTCACGTAGGTTCGTGTGGGCTTCAAAAATTTTAGCAAGGGGTTCTTTTTCCCAGTTGCTGGGTGGGCGTGGCCTAGTCTGCCTTCTGCGCCATGGCAGGGGGAGCATTTTTGCCCTCCCCGGGCTCCAGAGGCTTTCCTGGAGCCTCCGGGAAGGTGAAAACAGCCTCCCCAGGCTCCGGAGGCCAGAAACAGGCTCGTTTCTTGTAGGAACTTCCGGTAGGCCCGTTTTTTGCCCTCCCTGAGTCTCCATGTGTGCCCTCCAAAACGGGCTGCGTGGGGATTCCTGGGAGGGGAGGGATGGGGTGGGCAGGGCCAGCCAGGAGTGGGATTTGAGGGTTCTCTGAACTGCACAGGATCTTAGCTAGAGGTTCTCCCGAACCCCCAGGAGCCCACCCCTGTTCGTGTCCTCTTTGGGGCTGAGAGGCTGGGCGTAATGAGAGCCCGGAAGTGTGTGTGTGCGTTGGGGGGGAGATCTCTGCTTGGTGAGGTTTCCCCACTGCCCAGGAATTCTGAAACGGAGGGGTAAATTTGGGGGAGGGGGCTGGGAAAGAGAACAGTAGGTGAAGTAGGCTGTTTTGAGTTGGGAATTGGCGTAAATTGCGAAGTCCGGCAACTTTAGGCAACTCAAATATTGTTACGTTGGGGGAATCAAGTAGCTTGTTCATTTCTTTGGCTGTTGCATCCACATGAATGCAGCTGTGGTGTGTGTGTTTCTGTGTGTCTGTGTGTACAGTGGAGTTGATAAGGACCCCACCAAGTTTTTGTAAGGCTGATACGAAATCGATAGAAGGGGAATAGAAGCAACCTTGAACTAAGAACAAATTTCCTGACAGTTAGAACAATGAATCAGTGGAACAACTTGCCTCCAGAAGTTGTTAAAGCTCCAACACTGGAAGTGTAGATGTAATGGTTAAGGCACCAGGCTAGAAAGTGGGAGACTGTGAATTCTAGCCTTGCCTTGGGCACGAAACCCGGCTGGCTGACTTTGGGCCAATCACCAGGAGAAGGTGAATTCTAGTCCAGTCCTAGGCATGAAAGCCAGCTGGGTGACTTTGGACCAATCACCAGGAGACTGAGTTCTGGTCCCGCCTTAGCTACGAAAGCCAATCACTAGGAGACTGGGAGTTCTAGTCTCCTTAGCCATGAAAACTAGCTGCATAACTTTAGCCCAATCACCAGGAGACAGTGAGTTCTAGTCCAGCCCTTGGCATAAAAGCTGGCTGGGAGACTGGGCCAATCACCAGGAGACGTTGAGTTCTAGTCCTTCCTTAGCCATGAAAGCCAGCTGGGTGACTTTGGGCCAATCACCTGGAGATTGTGAGTTCTAGTTCCACCTTAGCTACGAAAACCAGTTTGGTGACTTGGAGCCAGTCCTTCTCTCTCTCAGCCCAACCCACCTCACAGGGTAGTTGTTATGGGGAAAATAGGACGAGGGAGGCGTATTGGATATGTCCACCACCCTGAATTATTTGTAAAAATTATAAAGGCAGGATACAAACGAATAAAAGTAAAAGATAAATTGTTAGCAGGTGAGAAACTGGACTGAATTTTCCCTTGAGGCACTTCCTTCCATCGCCATTCTCGCTTCGTTCCTCAGCCAGGAGTTTCACCACGACCAGATGCGCCATTTCCTCGGCGGAGAGCAAACCTGTCGTCGTTCAAGTGTCCGAGCCGGTTCTCCGAACGGCGGAATCGAGCCCCTTCCTTGAGAGACATTTGAGCGACATCGTCCAGGTCTCCCAACCGGTTGTCCGCACGGCGCAATCCAGACCTTCCTTCGAGGGACGTTTGAAAGACGCGGAAGAGGACAGCAATGCCAACCTGAGTTTGTCCAGCGTGCAAATCAACGAGATATACACTTGTTATCCAGAGCTGGGCGAAGAGACAGAGGGGGACGAAGAGATGTCGAGAACTGAGCAGGATTCCCGACGAGAATCGTTGAGCTCTCCCGGCGATTCGGCAGACCTCTCTTCCCCTCGACTTGCCGAGATCCGGAACCGGGAGGCGAGCCTGTCCTCAGACGCCGAAACGGAATACAGCCATGAGGACCTGAACGGCGGCTCAGTAGTGAACGAGGTGCTCAGAAGCGGCCGCGACAAAAACAGGAACGTCCAGTCCCAATTCGAGCACAAATTCGGCAAATGTGTTCTAGATCTCAAGATCTGCCAAACTTTGCTCCAGCAAGCTACGGATTCCCTCTCCCGCGCCGAAACCAAACTGGGCACGCTGGAGAATTTCGACAAACCTCGGCAGCTCTTTTGGGGGACCCAGGCGAAGGAGCAGTTCCCCGTCGGTATTCCTGCCCGGGGTTGCCAGGAAAAGCTGGAGAGCATCTTGAGAAATATTAAGCCTCCCTTAAATGGCGACCGCGCCTTGCAATGGAAGACGTTGGCTCCTCCAACGGAGGGCTACGTGCCGCCGCCATTCCGGGTTCCGGGGATGTACAGATCCCTGATGATCCAGTCTTACCAAGCAAACAGACCCAAGAGTGCCAACCAAAGCCAGGATACCACTTACTGGAGCGATTTTGGACCGGAAACAGCCAGAAGTCCTGTCAGTCCAAAAGGAACAGAGCCGAACAATCAGGTAAAGTGGGACAAATAGGGGAGGCTCTTTCACACCCTGAGCAGGATTGGCTGGCAGCGGTAATGTTACTTGATGGCTGCTTTTATTTATTTATTTATTTATTTATTTATTTCAATTTATATACCGCCCTTCTCCCCGGGAGGGGGACTCAGGGCGGTGAACAGCCAAATTAAAACACATATAATACAAATATTAAAAAATTTAAAATTAGATTAAATCGTTGGCGTTCCAAAATAGAAGTCTCAAACCCAGTTAAAATACCCAATTTAAAACCCCAGAAATTAATAATACCAAAAATTTAAAAACCCCATTAAAATCAAGCAAGCAAGGCCGGCTTGTTGGAATAAATAAGTCTTAAGGGCCTTTCGGAAAGCGCGGACGTCCGGGATCAAACGAATTTCAGGAGGCAGCTCGTTTTCACTGGGAAAGTTTTAAAGATCATGAAACAGGGATCCAGTCTAGAACCAAGGAGAAATTTCCTGAAAATGAGAACAATTATGGTCCGTTCTCGATTTACAACCATTTGTTTAGTGACAGTTTGAAGCTACAACAACATTGTAAAAAAAGCAGTTTATGGTCGTTTTTCACACTTGCAACCCCGACATCATCCCTCTGGTCATGTGATCAAAACTCCGATGCTTGGCAACTGCTTCATGCTTACGACGGTTGCAGTGTCCCAGGGTCACTGCGACCTTCTGACCAGCAAAGTCAGTGGGAAAGCCAGACTCACTTAACAACCGTGCTGTTAATTTAACAACATGCCGTCAATCACTTAACAACTGTGTCAAGAAAACTCAAAGCTCGGTTAACAAATGCCTCACTTAACAACATAAATTTTGGGCTCGATTGAGCTCCTACGTCGAGGACTACCTGGCATTGCAGCATCCCGACGTCTCGTGATCGCCATTTGTGAACTTCCCAACAGCTTTTTGATAAACAAAGACCCAATGTTGGAAGCAGGATTTGCTTAATGACCGCATGACCCACTTAACAACTGCAGTGATTCGCTTAACGACCGTGGCAGTTTTACATGTGAAATCGGAGGCGACTCGCTTGATAACCACCTTTCTTAGCAGCAGAAGTCCTGGTCTCAGTTCTGGTCATAAAACAAGAACTGCCTGTCATTTATATCTGCAGAAATCTTTCTTTCAGAGGTTGCATTGGCAGAGTAGAATATATTTGTGCATTTAATGGAGATTGTATTCCAGAGCTGCAGAGGCTGAATTCGAACTCCCCTCTCAGTTCCAGGTACTCCTCAACTTACGACCACAACGGACCCCCGAATTTACCATCGCTAAGCGAGACAGTCCTTAAGTGAGCTTTGCCCCACTTTATGACCTTTCTCTTCACACCGGTTAAGTGAACCCCTGCAGTTGTTAATCTAGCAACACGGTCATTAAGCAAAAAAAAAATCTGGCTTCCCCGTTGACTTCGTGCATCGGAAGTTCACAAAAGGGGGGGGGGGTTACATGACCTCCTCCCCGGGGCACTGCAACCGTCATAAATGTGAGCCAATTGCCAAGTGCTTGAATTTTGAACCATGGAGTGGTCAAAAAGTATGAAAGATGGTCGCGAGTCACTGTTTTCTGGGCCTTGGTCGCTTCGAACGGTCACTAAATGAACGGTTGTAAGTCGAGGACTACCTACACAGAAATAATCATGTGCCCCCTCCCCTTGGCCCCAGATCGCCTCCTTATCCTTGTGATTTTTAGCTCTTGCCCCCAGGTGTGACCTTCAGGAGGAAGAAAAGCACCCAACTACGTCGAGGCAGCTCCATGTTGGACGGGGTCAAAGCAGCAGATGGGTGAGTCCTCTATTCTCAATCCCCGCACAAGAGAAATAGGCGTGTGGAGGGCAGAGGAAAAGCGCAGTGCATGTTGTACCTAAAAAGAAATCTGCGGGAGTGTCAGAGTTTTTATCTGGTTTTATCTACAATAGGAATACAGGAATACTATAAATACACCTGCTACAAGCAGTATCTAAACAAACAGCAATTACAGCAGGGAAGAAACTCAATGAGGCTCAAACATTCTAGCAGGGCCTCCTCTTATTGCACAGGCTCTTAAAGGGATAACAGCCAAAGATCCTGCTGACTCATTCTCATCGTTGCTTCAGCTGGTCCCCTCTTAAATTATCACCTTGACAGACAGTCTGAATTCAGACTGAAAACAGAGAAAAACAGTGAACAGTCCTTCATTTATGACTACAAGGATCTGGACAGACTGGAACACTGGGCGCTATCTAACAAAATGAAATTCAAGGGTGAAAAAAGTAAGGTTCTACACTGAGGCAAGGAAAACAAAATTCACAGGTACAGTATAGGTTGTACCTCGCTCAATAGTAGTAATTGTGAGTGGGATCTTGGAGTCCTAGTGGACAGCCATTTAGATACGAGCCAGTCGTGTGCAGCAGCTGCCAAAAAAGCCAACACAGTTCTAGGCTGCATCAACAGAGGGATAGAATCAAGATCACGTGAAGTGTTAATACCGCTTTATAAGGCCTTGGGAAGGCCACACTTGGAACACGGCATCCAGTTTTGGTCGCCACAATGTAAAAAAAGAAATTGAGACTCTAGAAAGAGTGCAGAGAAGAGCAAGAGGATTAGGGGTCTGGAGGCTAAAACATATGAAGAACGGTTGCAGGAATTGGGTATGAAAAGAAGAACTAGGGGAGACATGATAGCAGTCTTCCGATATCTCAGGGGCTGCCCCAAAGAAGAGGGAGTCAAGCTATTCTCCAAAGCCCCTGAAGGCAGGACAAGAAGCAACGGGTGGAAACTCATCAAGGAGAGAAGCAATTTAGAACTAAGGAGAAATTTCCTGACAGTGAGAACAATTAATACGTGGAACAACTTGCCTCCAGAAGCTGTGAATGCTCCAACACTGGGAGTTTTTAAGAAGAGGTTGGACAACCATTTGTCTGAAGTGGTGTAGGGTTTCCTGCCTAAGCAGGGGGTTAGACTAGAAGACCTCCGAGGTCCCTTCCAACTCTGTTACTCTGTAATTCTGTTTTTTAAATTAAGAGGGAGGAAAAGGCAGAAATCCTCTAGGGTGTTTAGAGGAAACCTAGATAAAGTGGGGTCTAACTCTAAGCGCATCTTATCTCTGGTCGATAAAAATGATGCCATTAATCTGGTTTTGCAGGTCCTTCAAAAAAACAGCCCCTGAAATCTATGAAACGAATTTGAGAAGCGAGGAGAGGAGAATGGCCCAATCGGAATGGACAAGTGAGTTTTGGGGTTTTCCAGTCCACAGACACGGGGGGGGGGGGGTGTCATTCAATTGATCTGGGACTACAATACCCAGGATTCTCAGCCCTACAGTTAGAAGATCGACCCTGTTGGATTAGGTGAAGATGCTAATCTAGCATTTGGGATCAGCTAGATGTTCTTTGGGGGCTCAACAGATAGAGACACATCCTTCTCCCTCCCTCTTTTTTCCCAAAATTATTTATTTTTATTTATTTATTTATTGCAATTTATAAACCGCCCTTCTCCTTGCGGACTCAGGGCGGTGAACAGCCAGAATCAAACATGATATACAAAAATTAAAACAATTAAAAAATATTAAATATTTTCGGCCGACAATTAAAACAGTCCAATTTAAAAACAATTCCAATTTAAAACAGAGGATGGGATCAAGCCAGCCCAGCTAGATGAAACAAGTGGGTTTTAAGGGCCCGGCGAAAAGTCCGGAGGTCTGATATCCTGCATATCTCCGGGGGTAGGTCATTCCAGAGGGCGGGTGCCGCCACAGAGAAGGCTCTCCCCCTGTCGCCAGCCGACATTGTCTGGCTGATGGCACCTGGAGGAGGCCCTCTCTGTGCGAGCGTACTGGCCGGTGGGAGGCTATTGGCGGCAGAAGGCGGTCTCGCAAATACCCCGGCCCTAAGCCATGGAGCGCTTTAAAGGTGGTCACCAACACCTTGAAGCGCACCCGGAAGACCACCGGAAGCCAGTGCAGCTCGCGCAGGAGAGGTGTCACATAAGAGCGCCCCGTCGCTCCCATAATTCCCTGCGCGGCTGCGTTCTGGACCAGTTGGAGCCTCCGGGTGCACCTCAAGGAGAGCCCCAGTAAATTAGGATTTAGCAATGGTGCCCTCAGCTTGGAGGCACGGTGAGGTCATCCAGATGGGTAACCCATGATAGATCTTCTTGCAGGAATTTATCCATTCCCCTTTTACGGCCATCTAAAGTTTGGGACAGTGAGTTACACAGATTTGTAGTAGGTTTTGGGCTGGTTCACTCATCAAGAATTCTCCATGCTGGCTGGGGAACTCTGGGCGTTGAAATCCAGACATCTTAAAGCCAATGCATAAACAGAGGGATGGAATCAAGATCACGTGAAGTGTTAATACCACTTGGTAAGGCCGCATTTGGAATATTGCATCCAGTTTTGGTCGCCACGATGTAAAAAAGACGTGGAGACTCTAGAAAAGGTGCAGAGAAGAGCAACAAAGATGATCAGGGACTGGAGGCTAAAATATATGATGAACAGTTGCAGGAACTGGGTATGTCTAGTTTAATGAAAAGAAGGACTAGGGGAGACATGATAGCATTGTTCCAATATCTCAGGGGCTGCCCCAAAGAAGAGAGAGTCAAGCTATTCTCCAAAGCTCCTGAAGGCAGGACAAGAAGCAATGGATGGAAACTCATCAAGGAGAGAAGCAACTTAGAACTCAGGAGAAATTTCTTGACAGTGAGAACAATTAATCAGTGGAACTATTTGCCACCAGAAGCTGTGAATACTCCAACATTGGGAGTTTTTAAGAAGAGGTTGGATAACCATTTGTCTGAAGTGGTGTAGGGTTTCCTGCCTAAGCAGGGGGTTGGACTAGAAGACCTCCGAAGTCCCGTCCAACTCTGTTATTCTGTATTCTGTAAAGTTGCCAAAGGTTAAGAAGCATTGTTCTTTGGATTGTATAACTGAAATAGACTTAATTTGAACCTGTGTCTCGAGGGAGACCCTAGGAGAGGATTAGAACTCACAGTCTCTCAGTTTCTACTCCCCGTCACCTTGCCCGCTGCACCAAACTGACCACTGGTGCGTAGAAAAGGGTGGCATGGATACTTATCTCCCAATCTCTGCTGTGGAAAAGTAGCTCTGTTGTTTCCTTTCTGCCCACTAGATGGCGGTAGAGGACAACGAAAAGGAAATTGTGGAGGGGTTTTGTTTTTTTTAATCTCCTTGAAAATATCCACTTTGTGGGTGTTTTATTGATTTATATTTATTTATTAAATTATTATGCTGCCCATCTGACTGACACAACTACTTTGGGAAGCTTACAATATAATAAAGAAAAGACAGTAAAAAGTCATTTGTTTTAAGGACTGGTTATGATTTGTCCTCACTGTTAGGGAATTTCTCCTTCGTTCTAGGTTCTAATTTAACAGCCACAGTGATCCATTTAACAACCGCAAGAAAGGTCATAAAATGGGGCAAAACTCACTTCACAAAACTCACTTTATCTCACTCAGTGTCATAAAGTTTGGGCTCAATTGAATTGTGGCTGTAAGTCGAAGACTCCCTGTAGAGGTATTCCTCATTTATGACCAACAGTGGAGCCCAAAATTTACAGGGCTAAATGAGAAATTGTTATGTGGATTTCCACACACACCCATTTTACGATCTTTGTTCCCACCGTTGTTAAATGAATCGCTGCCGTTTTTAAAATTAGTCACACGGTTGTTAAGCGAATCCGGCTTTTCCCCGTTGACTTTGCTTGTCAGAAGGTTGCAAAAGGGAATCACGTGACCCCCGGGGGGGGGGAAACACTTCGACCGTCATAAGTGTGAGTCAGTTGTCAAACGCCTGAATTTTGATCACGCAACCACGGATAACACTGGGACGGTCGTAAGAGTGAACAAAATGGTCCTAAGTCACTTTTTTCCAGTGCCGTGGCAATTTTCGAACCATCACTAAACGAACAATTGTAAATTGAGGACTACCAGTATTTAATCCTATGTTGCTTCCTCACCGTATCGGCTGAGATGGTCACGTCCCATTAAAATCATTCCAAAGATTGATTGATTGATTGATTGATTGATTGACTCGTTCTTTGTGTCGCCGTTTCGCTGCAGCCGAAGTTAAGCAAATGGCCAAACAGGCAGCCTCGGGGCAGCTTCACTTACCGACGCAGCACCCCGCCACCAGATGGATGTTGCCGAGCCAGGCGCAGGATGTCCAGACCGTTTTCCCGAGCCCCACCATCTGCGAGCGGGCCCGGTTCTACCAGGAGAATGGCAAGGCGGGAAAGGGGCAACGCAGCAGGGCCAACGGTGACCACAAGGTGCTTCACGAATACGAAAAACAGAAAAATCCAGACGGGGCGTTAGGAAGAATCCCGGGCCTGGAGAAAGAAGGTAAGGAAAGTTGAGTTACAGCTCTGTTTCTCAACCATAACAATTTGGAAGATGTGTGGACTACAACTCCCAGGATTCCCCAAGCGGCACAGCTCGGTTCAGTGGCATTTACTTCCGTGCGTCCTCTCATAAAAACAGAAACTCCCCGAAAGTAGCCAAAATTCATACATTTCGCTGCCAGATTTTAGCAGCCCCAGGGATGCAGATAATAAGATCTTCAATCTTGCCGTGGTGGTTAAGGCAGCAGGCTCGAAACTGGGAGACGGTGAGTTCTAGTCCTGCCTTAGGCATGAAAGCCACTGGGTGACTTTAGGCCAATCACCAGGAGATCATGAGTTCTAGTTCGCCTTAGGCATGAAAGCTTCTGGGTGATTCTGGGCCAGTCACCACGAGACTGTGAGTTCTAGTCTTAACTTAGGCATGAAAGCCACTGGGTGACTTTAGGCCAATCACCAGGAGACAGTGAGTTCTAGTCTTTCCTTGAGCATGAAAGCCACTGGGTGACTTTGGGCCAATCACCAGGAGACTGTGAGTTCTAGTCTTAACTTAGGCATGAAAGCCACTGGGTGACTTTAGGCCAATCACCAGGAGACAGTGAGTTCTAGTCTTTCCTTGAGCATGAAAGCCACTGGGTGACTTTAGGCCAGTCACCAGGAGATGGTGAATTCTAGTCCTGCCTTCAGTATGAAAGCCAGCTAGGTGACTTTAAGCCAATCTCCAGGAGACCGTGAGTTCTAGTCCCACCTTAAATTAGTTTAAATTTAAATTAATTTAAATTTAAGTTAATAACCACCGCATCTTAATCCTTCTTCTTTCTTTCTTTTTTAACCTTTCCCCCTGTGTAACCGTTGAGCAAGACGCAGCAAATTGCTGATGTGCTGTGAATTGCCCTCCCCTTCCCTGTGAAGAAGACCCTTCCCCAGATTAAAATGGCCCAGGAGCAGGAACGCAAATCGACTTTGACATAATTGGTGTGCAATGAGAGAGGTTGTCTGTAGCAATTTTAGCTTTCTGGGTACGTTCCATTTTCCTGACGGTCTTCGACGCTCTCCGTAGCGAGAGGATTCGCTGGCCTGGCTCCCAGGAGGACCAAAAGGGATGGATTTTCTTTTTTCATTTTCCAGAGATCGTTTTCAAAAATACGCATTTATCGGGGATGCTTTATCCCTCTTCTCTAAAGGATAATTTATTTATTCCTTTCTGGGCTCTGCGGATTAGCCATTTAATTGCTATTATCATCCCCGTCAAATCGGCCTCTGTTGGCGTTTTCTGAATTATTTGTTTTTCCAGCCTGTCCCTCGTCCAAGGAACCGAGTTTTGTCTCTGCATGTTAATTCTGACTCCCACCCCTCCTCGTTTCCCTTGGGGGGGGGGAGAGAGTGATGCTGCATTTCATGTTGTCTTAATTTATTATTAGGAAGAGACAGCCCAGTTCCAGGCTGCGAGAGCGGCGCAGCGCCACGCAAACCCATGTGCCTTTCTCTCCCTACGGAGGATTCGTGCCGGGTATGGATTTTATTTTTTTATTTTTTTTGCTCCTTCGGCCGCGGAATAATTAAGCAATCGTTCTTGGTCCCATCGGCCATTCCCGATCCAGATCATTGAGCAAAATAAGAGATTAGAACTACACGGTGTTAAGCCATTCCGGAGATAATATTTTAAGGCAGTCAATCCCGCTCGGAAACATCCGAACATTTTTCACAACTGGTACTTTGGGTCAAAGAATCTGAGTCAAAGGTTGTCAGTAAATCCTGCTAGAGAGAGAGAGGAGACCTACCTAACAAAGGTTAGCACGTGGGGTCCTTGGTGCTCTCTTAGCTCGATTGTTTTCTTGGAGACATTTCAGGACCCAACTAGGTAACGTCATCAGTGGCTACAAGGGAGTGGGGTTTGTGGAGAAGAGGAGGAGGGGGGAGGAAGAGGACTGTGGGGTCCTTGGTGTTCCCTGAGCTTGGTTGTTGTCATGTACACGTTTCACAACCCAACTAGGTAACATCATCAATGCTACTAGGAAGTGGAGTTTGGTCTGTGTTTATTTATTTTATTTTATTATTTATTATTTCAATTTATAAACCGCCCTTCTTGCGGACTCAGGGCGGTGAACAGCCAGAATAAAACATGGTATACAAAAGTTAAAAACAATTAAAAATTATTAAATATTATTCGGCCGAGAATTAAAACAACCCAATTTAAAATCAATGCCAAATTTAAAAACGGAGGATGGGATCAAGCTAGCCCAGCTAGATGGAACAAATGGGTTTTAAGGGCCCGACGAAAGGTCCGGAGATCTGGAATCCTGCGTATCTCCGGGGGTAGGTCATTCCAGAGGGCGGGCGCTGCCACAGAGAAGGCTCTCCCCCTGGGGGTCGCCAGCCGACTCTGTCTGGCCGACGGCACCCAGAGGAGGCCCTCTCTGTGCGAGCGTACTGGCCGGTGGGAGGCTATTGGCGGCAGAAGGCGGTCCCGCAAGTACCCAGGTCCTAAGCCATGGAGCGCTTTAAAGGTGGTCACCAACACTTTGAAGCGCACCCGGAAGACCACCGGGAGCCAGTGCAGCTCGCGCAGGAGAGGTGTCACGTGGGAGCGCCACGTCGCTCCCATAATTCCCCGCGCGGCCGCATTCTGGACCAGTTGGAGCCTCCGGGTGCACCCCAAGGGGAGCCCCATGTAGAGAGCGTTGCAGTAGTCCAGGCGGGAAGTCACGAGAGCATGGGTGACTGTGCGTAGGGAGTCCCGATCTAGAAAGGGACGCAACTGGCGTATCAGGCGAACCTGATAAAAAGCCCCCCTGGCCACGGCCGTCATGTGTTCTTCTAAAGACAGCCGTGCGTCCAGGAGGACGCCCAAGTTGCGAGCCCTCTCCGTGGGGGCCAATGTCTCGCCCCCAATAGTCAGCGATGGCGTCAGCTGGCTATATCGGGACGCCGGCAGCCACAGCCACTCAGTCTTGGAGGGGTTTAGTCGGAGCCTGTTTCTCCCCATCCAGACCCCATCCAGACTCACTTGTTATATAACAAGTGAGTTGTCAACCCTGACAGTGTTGGTAGGAGAGTTCTTAAGAGCTTCCTTCATTAGGCTTAGAGAGAGAAAGGCACAGAGAAAGAGAGACACAGAGAGAGAAAGACACAGAGACAGACAGAAGACACAGAGAGAAAGACAGAGAGAGAGAGACGGAAGACTCATAGAAAAACAGAGAGAAAGATGACACAGAGACAAAAAGACACACAGAGAGACACAGAGAGAGAGAAAGACAGAGAGAGAAACAAGACAGACAGAAAGAAAGACAGAGAGAAAGACAGAGAAGACATACACAGAGAGAGAGAGAGAGAGACAGAAGACACAGAGAGAGATACACAGAGAGAGAAAGACAGAGAGAAACAAGACAGACAGAAAGACAGAGAGAAAGACAGAGAAGACATAGAGAGAGAGACAGAGTGAAAGAGACACAGAAACAGAGAAAGATACAGAGAGACACAGAAAGACACACAGAGAGAAAGACAGAGAGAGAGAGAAAGACACGGAGACAGAAAGACAGAGAGAGAAAGACAAGACACACACAAGAGAGAGAAAGACACAGAGGGACACAGAGACAGAGACAGAAGACACAAAGAAAGAGAAAGAAAGAGAGAAAGACAGACGCACAGAGAAAAAGACAGAGAGAGAAGAAAGAGAGAGAGAGAGAGAAAGAGAAGACACCAGAGAGACACACAGAAAGACAGACAGAGAGAGACACAGAGGAAGAGAGGAAGATACACGGAAAGAGAGAGAACAGCAGAAAGTGAGAGAGAGAGATGAATGTATGATTCTTTTCTTGGAGATATTGATTGACTCAACTAAGCAACATCATCAGTGCTAGAAGAGAGAGGGGTTTACAGAGAGGAGGGAGGAAAGAAGGAAGGATTGGAGGGAAGGAGAGGACTCTGGAATCCTTGATGCTCCCTGAGCTTGTTTTGTTCCAGACGTTTCATCACCCAACTAGATAACAGCATCCGTGTGGAATACTCTCAGTTCATATACAAGCGGCTTGCCCTGTCAGCATTGGTGGGGGTATTCTCGTTTGTCTGAGTTGGTAGTTCCCAGATTGGGGTATTGCGGGGATCACTCCGCTGTGATAAATAAGCAGAGAACTACTTCCTTAGCAGTCCTCGACTTAACGACGATTCACTTAGCAACCGTTCAGAGTTAACAACAGCACTAAAAAAGGGACTTGCGGACAATCCTCATGCTTACGACCGTTGCAGCATCCCCAAAGTCACAGGATCAGAATTTGAAGGCTTGGCAACTGACATGTACTTATGACGGTTTCAGCATGCCATTGGCGACCATCCCAGCTGGTTTCAGTCAAGCAAAGTTAAAGGGATGGTGGTTTTCACTTAACAACCACATGATTCTTTTAGCAGTCGCATCAATTCCCTTAACGACTGTTTTAAAAAAAAAAAGGTCGTAAAACGAGGTGTAACTCGCTCAAAAACTGCCTCGCTTAACGATGGAAATTTTGGGCTTCTGACAAGCAAATTCAATGGGGGGGGGTGTTATAGATGGATTTGCTTAACAACCGCATGGTTCACCTAACTGCGGCGATCGGCTTAACAACCGTGCCGAAAAAGGTCATAACATCGGGCGTGACTCACTGAACGACTGTCTCGCTTAGCAACAGAAATTCTGATCCTAATTGTGGTTGTAAATTGAGGACTGTCTTGGAGCCTCAAAGGAAAGGCGGAATATACACTAAACAGATAACGGGGCAGGTAACAAAATAAATATTTTTCCTCCCACTCTGGATAAAGATAACCGTTTTAATTTCCGTCTCTCTTGCAGGAGCAGCTGGAAGAGGTGACCCATTCGCCATCTTTGTCCCTTAACGTATCCGAGGAGTTTTTCACTCCAGACTCCACTTATTTTTTGGGCAGTTCTGCTCCTCCCGAACCTTCAGAATTGGAAGTAAGAGAAAAAGGTTGATGGAGTTTGCCAAGTTGGCTTAAATTGACTTGTTTTGATTAAAGGAAAGAACGCAGCTCATTTTGTTCCTACCTGGAAACCGTTTCTGGACTTTCTGCTTGAGGTGGGGGAAAAAAAAAAGAAACTCTGATTTGGGGCTTTGCCGATTGGTTAGGTTTGGTGGTTATAGAAATGGCTAGTATAATATGAATACATCAAAGTAAAAAGTTTGAGGTTTCACAAGTAGTCCTCAACTTAACGACTGCAATTGAGCCCAACATTTATGTTGCTAAGTGAAATGATTGGTGAGGTTTGCCGCATTTTCTGACCGTTCTTGCCACCGTTGTTAAATGGATCGCTGCAGTGGCTCAGTCGCATCATTGTGCTATCCTTGGCTTTGCTCATTGGTTAAGTGAGTTGTGCCTCATTTTACGACCTTACTTCCCCCCGTTGGTAAGTGAATCACTGCAGTTGTTAAATTAGTGCCACAGTTGTGGAATGAAACTGCTTTCCCTCTGGACTTTGCTGGTCAGGTGGTCTCAAAAAATGATCATGTGACACACATGCCCCCGGGAATACGACCGTTATAAATACAAGTCAGTTGTCAAGCATCTGAATATAAATCAGGTGGCCATGGGGATGCTACAACAGTCATAAGTGTGGAGAATGGTCATAAGTCACTTTTTTACCGTGTTTCCCCGAAAATAAGACCGTCTCAGTGATGAAATCTAAAATTTGTTACTACCGGTTCTGTGGGCGTGGCTTGCTGAGTGGGGGGTAATGTGACTGGGTGGGCGTGGCCATTTTTAAATTTTATTTTATTTTTAAAACTATTTTTTCTACAACCTTTTTGGTGAAGAGGTTGTAAAAAAATGCTTTCAAAAGCCTCTGACGATCCCAGCTGGGTTGCCTGATCGGCAGAGGTTTTTTTCTTTTAAATGCCTCTGACGATCAGGCAACTCAGCTGGGATCGTCAGAGGCTTTTAAAAGAAAAAAAGCCTCTGGATCAGGCAACCCAGCAGGGATAGTCAGAGGCTTTTAAAAGAAAAAAAGCCTCTGGATCAGGCAACCCAGCTGGGATCGTCAGAGGCTTTTAAAAGAAAAAAAACCCCTCTAACAATCAGGCAACCTAGCTGGGATCATCAGAGGCGTTTAAAAGAAAAAAAGCCTCTGACGATCAGGCAACTCAGCTGGGATCATCAGAGGCGTTTAAAAGAAAAAAAGCCTCTGACGATCAGGCAACTCAGCTGGGATCATCAGAGGCTTTTAAAAGCCTTTGAGGATCCCAGCTGAGCCACACAATCATCAGAAGCTTTTTTTTTTTTTTTACTTTTAAAAGCATTTTTTCGGCCGAAGAGGTTGTAGAAAAAATGCTTTTAAGAGTTTTTTAAAAAGCCTCTGATGATTGTGTGGCTCAGCTAGGCATGGGGGTGGGGAGGGGCAGGGATTTCTGCTATCGGCTCTCCGAACCACCCACCGCCATCGCTACCGGATTGGACGATCCGGTCCGAACCGGGAGCATTTCATCCCTGAACTGTCTTATATTTTTTTTGAACCCCGAAATAAGTGCTTGGCCTTATTTTGGGGTACATGGAGCAAGATGGAATTCCTCTTGCCGTCTTACCTGAGTTCCAGCTCTGCTTAAATATTTTCGCGGAGGGCTTATTTTCGGGTGGGAGGCTTATTTTAGCGCATGCTCTCAAAAGCCCGACTGGGTTTATTATCAGAGGATGTCATATTTTCGGGGAAACAGGATAGTGCCATTGTAACTTTGAACGGTTACTAAGTGGACTGTTGTAACTCGAGGACTGTGTTTTGCAACAAAAGGAGTCCGAAGTCAATGCTTCCCCCCCCCTCTTTTTCCCTTTTTCTCTCTTTTCCTTTTCCTCTCCTGTTTTACCTGTATTTTCATTTTTCTTTATACTCTTGTATGTTACGTTTTGATAAATTAACCAAGTTGGGAATCTATTTAAAAAAAATAAGAGAGAAAGGGTGACTTTATACACACAGAGAGAAAAGAGCCCTTGATGGAGATTATCCTGGGTGGGGAGGGTGGGGGGGAGGAACTTTGGTTTCAGGAAGATGTCAAGAAGCTAATGCAGACAGTCCTCGAGATACGACCATAATGGAGACTGTATGTCGTGGTGGTCATTTAGGTGCAATGTCTCATTTAATGTTCCCCTCCCATCCCTTCTCTCCCCAATGAATATGCGTGTCATTAAGTGGAACACAGGTAACTCAGATTTGGGAGAGATCTTTGGAAGTATAACACAGGCCCAGGACTACCTGCCCAAGGCCTCCTCCACCCCATGAGATGCCTTGTGCTTTGCTTCCTGACTTCGGAATTCCCACAGACCTATTCCCATTCCTACTGGGAGTGGGATGCCCCCTCTTCAAGCCTTAGGACTGATTCCCACCCCCACCCCACCAGGTCAAACACCTTCTTCCTTTTGAAGAGCTCTGAGGCCTTGTAGAGCAGGGTTGGGCAACTATGGTGGCGTTACATCCTGTGGACTTCAACTCCCAGAATTCCTGAGCCTGGAGTGGGCAACTATGGTGGCTTTACAACTTGTGGACTTCAACTCCCAGAATTCCTGAGCCTGGGGTGGGCAACTATGGTGGCGTTACAACTTGTGGACTTCAACTCCCAGGATTCCTGAGCCAGCCAGCTTCCGACAAGCCAAAACAATGAGGGATGCCACTGAATGAGCACATGACCCGCTTAACAGCTGCAGTGGTTTGCTTAACAACTGTGACAAAAAGGTTGTTGGGGAAGTGGGGCAGCTCACTTAACAGCTGACATGCTTAGCATCAGAAATTGTGGTCGTAGGTCAGAGAGTACCTATATGCATGCCCTTGTGTTCAGGACCCTGGAGAGTTCCTGGAGAGTAAATGAAAGGCTGGGTTATTCTTTGCCAGGGAACTGGCCACCTTCAGGACCTTGGAGAGCTCCAGACAAGCCGTTCAACTGTTGGGTTACCTCTGTTGGCCAATTAATTCGGTCTCCCAATCTAGGGGATCCTTTTTTTGCACCCTACTTGATAACTGCTCTTTTTCCTCAGATTCCTTTCTGGGTAGTATGGCAATTATAGTAGGTGAGTCATTGGGTCTGGACATACATCTTTCTTTCTTTCTTTCTTTCTTTCTTTCTTTCTTTCTCTTTCTAATTTCCTTCCTTCCTTCCTTCCTTCTCTGGCTTCCTCCATTCTTCATTTCTCTCTTCTTTCCTTCCTTTCTGTCTTCTTTTCCTTCCTTCCTTCTTTCCTTGTCTGTCTCCCTTACTCCTTCCTCCCTTCCCTCCTTTCCTTTCTCTTTCCTTCCTTCCTTTCTCTCTTCTTTCTCTTCCTTCCTTGTCTGTCTCCTTTACTCCTTCTCCCCTCCTTCTTCCCTCTCTTTTTCTCCTTCCTTTCTTTCCTCTTTCCCTCTTTCCTTCCCTTTCCTTCCCTTCATTCTCCTCTGTCTTTCTCCTTCCTTCCTTCCTTCCTTCCTTCCTTCCTTTTACAAATAACTCAAGCCAGTGAGCATAAAAGGTGCCCTTTCTCCTCCTTTTTTTCCCTACAATGACAACCCTGTAAGGTGAGCTGGGCTGAGATTATTTGATGCTATAATCTGTAATTCAATGTATCCTGAAGCCTGTTTGGGTTCTTTCAACTCCTGATTTGGAGGACTCATGAACTGGCGAGCGGAAAACGCTTGAGGTTGAGGTGATTGATTGATTGATTAATTACATGTAGATTTTTCTCCATGACGATCTATCTCTAACCTGCCCTTCCAGGACAAAATACCTTGTGTTAATATTGTGCAGAGCTCATTGTGCCAGACAGTAAATAACCCAGTTCACGTTGAGTAAATAAGAATAAATAGAGGGACAATGTCATCTTGTGGTCCATCTTAGTTGAAGCTTCGTTGAGATAATTCGATTCTTCAGCTGCTGAGAAACTCTGATTTATCCTTTTAGTATTCATCGGCCGAGGAAGAGGAGGGAAACGATAGTCTAGGAAGAACAGAGGAAATTCCTGGGCAGAAGGAAAAATTGAGAAAACCTCAAGGAATCTGGAGTCAGAAAGAATGTCCCATCCATTCAGGGCAGAGTAAGGATTTTTTTTTTCTGTTACGTGTGAGTGCAATATTAACTCGTCCTGCCATCTTTAATTATAGGCAGTCCTCAATTTACAATCATTCATTCATTCATTTATTTCGCTCCCACAGAGAGGGCCTCCTCAGGGTGCCGTCAGCCAGACAGTGCCGGCTGGCGACCCCCAGGGGGAGAGCATTCTCTGTGGTAGCCCCCACCCTCTGGAACGATCTCCCTCCAGATCTGAGAACTATCGCTGACCTCCGGACCTTTCGTCGGGCTTTGAAGACTCATCTCTTCCAACTTGCCGGACTTGCCTGATCCCTCCTATTTTTAAATATTTGAAATTATTTGAAATTTTTAGAGTTTTAGAGTTTTTATTCGGTTTGTATTTTCAGCCTAAATTTATATTGATTTTAGTACGTTTTAACTTATTGTATTGCATTGGTTTTAAATTGGCTGTTCACTGCCCTGAGTCCGGAAGGAGAAGGGCGGTATAGAAATTTAATAAATAAATAAATAAATAAATAAATTTATTGGTTCGATTTATATGCCGCTCTTCTCCGGAAACTCAGGGCGGCTTACAATGCCTTAAGCAATAGCCTTCATACTTTTGTATATACCTGCTTAGTAGGGCTTTCGGCCCCCCATAAGCAGAGTTTTTTTTTATACAAAGTCAGTTTATTGCCCCCACAATCCGGGTCCTCATTTTACCTACCTCGGAAGGATGGAAGGCTGAGTCCACCTTGAGCCTGGTGAGATTTGAACTCACAGTAATTGCAGGCAGCTGGCAGCTAAGTGCTACTTATCAGCACTTTAGTCCACTGTTCCACCAAGGCTCCTTTGAAAAACAGTCAGCTTATTGCCCCCACAATCCGGATCCTCATTTTACCTACCTCGGAAGGATGGAAGGCTGAGTCAACCTTGAGCCTGGTGAGATTCGAACTCGCAGTAATTGCAGGCAGCTGGCAGCTAAGTGCTACTTAACAACACTTTAGTCCGCTGCACCACCAAGGCTCCTTTGTTTAATGACTGAAATTACAGTAGCACTTAAAAAAGTGACATTCACCTTTGCAGCATCCCCACGGTCACATGATCAAAATTAGCTTGCTTGACAAGTGACTCATAATTATGACAGTTGCAATGTCCCGGGGTCATCTGATCCCCTTTCTGACCAGCAAAGTCAATGGGGGGGGGAGCCAGATTCGCTTAACAACCATGTGACTAACTTAACGACTGCAGTGATTCGCTTAACAACTGTGGCCAGAAAGGTCGTAAAACGAGGCAGAGCTCACTGAACAATTGTCTCGCTTAGCAATGGAAATAAGGGCTCCATTATGGTCGTAAGTCGAGCGCTTAAAAAAATTCAGGTCATTTCTGAGAGTGATGGAGGAATAAAAAAAATTGCTTGGTTTTTCTGGTGTAGCATTGATGACTACAGGGGGAAAAGTGGAATTTGGAGTCCTTGGTGTTCTCTGAGCTGGTTGCTTTATGTTTGTTTATGTTTATTGGATTTATATACCGCCCTCCTCCCAAAGGACTCAGGGCGGTGAACAGCCACAAAATAAAACACACATATACAAAATTTAAAAACAGAATAAAACTAAATTAAACAGTGTGGCCCCAGACAGACTTAAAACACCCCAATAATTCAAAACAAATTAAAATTTACATTATTAAAAAAAGCGGGAAAAGATTAGGCCAGGCCTGCTTGGTGGAATAAAAAGGTCTTGAGAGCGCGGCGGGAGGTGCGCAGATCCGGGATCCTCCGTATCTCCGGGGGGAGGTTACCTCGTGGCCAGGGGGGCTTTTTATCAGGTTCACCTGATACGCCAGTCGCGACCCTTTCTAGATTGGGACTCCTTACGCACAGTCACTCAGCGCTCGTCACTTCTCGCCTGGACTATTGTAACACTCTCTACATGGGGCTCCAACTGGTGCAGAATGCGGCCGCGCGGGGGATTATGGGAGCGACAGGGCGCTCCCATGTGACACCTCTCCTGCGGGAGCTGCATTGGTTGTCGGTGGACTTCCGGGTGCGCTTCATGGTGTTGGTGATCACCTTTAAAGCGCTCCATGGCTTAGGACCAGGGTACTTACGGGACCCCCTTCTGCCACCAATTGCCTCCCACAAGCCGGTTCGCTCCCACAGAGAGGGCCTCCTTAGGGTGCTGTCAGCCAGACAATGCCGGCTGGCGACCCCCAGGGGGAGAGCCTTCTCTGTGGCAGCTCCTACCCTCTGGAACGATCTACCTCCAGAGTTGTGAATGATCTCAGACCTCCGGACTTTTCGTCAGGCCCTAAAAACTTACTTTTTCCAGTTAGCCGGACTGGCCTGATCCCATGGTTAATTTTTAGAGTTTGATATTACATATTAATTGAACTGTTTTAAATTTATATGGGCCAAATTTTATATTAGTTGCTTTTAAAATTGTTTTAACTTTTGTACAACTGTTTTTTACTTGGCTGTTCACCGCCCTGAGTCCGCAAGGAGAAGGGCGATATACAAATCTAATAAATAAATAAATAAATAAATAAATAAATGAAATAAATTAGAAGGGAGAGGGATTTGCAGAGCGGAGGAGAAGGAGGAGATTGGGGTCCTTTGGTGTTCTCTGAGCTTTTTTGCTTTCTGGCAGGCGTTTCATTACCAAGCTAGGTCACATCATCCATGCTAGAAGGGAGAAGGGTTTGCGGAGAGGAGGAGGAAGGAGGAGATGGGGTGAAGGAAGAGGAATATGGGGTCCTTGGTGCTCTCTGAGCTTGGTGTTTTTCTTGCAGATGTATCACTACTCATTATCAGTGCTAAAAAGTGGCGCTTACAAGGGGGGAGAAGGAAAAGGAGGACTATTAGGTGCTCTCTGAGCTTGGTTGATTTCTTCAAGACCCTTCGTTACCCAACTAGGTAAGATCATCAGTGCTAGAGGGGAGGCGGGTTTGAGAAGAGGAGGACTGTGGGGTCCTTGGTCCCAACAATCCTCCTCCTCCTCCTCCTCCTCTTCCTCCTTCTCCTCCTCCCATACCCCACTCCCTTCTAGCACTGATCATCAGCGGTGGGTTTCCAATATTCTTACCGCCAGTTCGCTGCGCGCACGCATGCTCACTTTACGCCTGGGTGCGCCTCCCACGCAGGCGCCCGGCCTTTCGTCCATGCGGTTTGCACACTCCGCGCGTCTTCCACGCAGGCGGTCGGCCTCAAAAACCTTGCCTAAATAGGACGGCATAGAGCCGGGGCGATTGGGCGGGTGGGACCCACCCGCGATCTTCGCTACCGGTTCCCCTGAACCAGTACGAACCGGCTGAATACGACCTCTGCTGATGATGTTACCTGGTTGGGTCATGAAACGTCTGCCCCCCCCCCAAAAAAAACCATCAAGCTCAGAGAACACCAAGGAAACACACACACACACACACACCATTTCAACCCTGAGCTACAAATATTCTCCTTTATTAGAGAGAGACAAGATAGTCTCGGGCATCTCACATCGTATTAATATTCACCGGCGCTCGTTAAGTATTTCAGCATCCTTGGGGGATTCCGAATGCAATTATTAAGGGGAGGGGGAGAAACCCAGGCTCTTTAAAAAGAGGGTGCAGAAGACAGAGAGGCACAGAAGAGGCTGTACTTCCTGAGAATGCTCAGGAAGATAAATCTATCTCAGCATCTACTTCTGTCCAACAATCGCAGCACCATTGAGAGTGTCCTGACATACGGCATTCTTGTACAGTATGGGAGCAGCTCTGTAACGGACAAAAAAGCTCTATAGAGAATCATTAAAACTGCCCAGAATCTCATCGGGCTCCAGCTACCAACCCTCGACATCTTCGCATCTCGCTGTTTGAGGAAGTTTGCATAACATTCTCCGAGACTCTTCCCCATCCTGCTCACAATCTTTTTGGACTGTTGCCTTCCGGCAGAAGATACAGAACAATTCAAACTCGGACTACACGTTTTTAATCCCAGAGCTATAATTGCACTCAACCATGAACTAAAGGGCCAACATCAGTGAGCTGTTGGACAGCATTACTTGGTCTGCTGTGTGGATGTTTGGGTGGTTTAGGGGTGGGAAATTTGCAGTGGGTGGGAGTGTGTGTGGGGATTGTTACAGGGGTGAAATCCAGCAGGTTTTGATGAACCGGTAGTAGAAATTTTGAGCAGTTCAGAGAGCCGGCAAATACCACCTCTGGCTGGCCCCAGAGTGGGGTGGGAATGGAGATTTTGCAATATCCTTCCCCCAGGAGTGGGGAGAGAATGGGGATTTTGCAGTATCCTCCCCCTGGAGTGGGGTGGGAATGGAGATTTTACAGTATCCTTTCCCTGCCATGCCCACCAAGCCACGCCCACAGAACCGGTAGTAAAAAAATTTGGATTTCACCACTGTATGGTTATGTGTGTTGGACCTGGTCCTTGGGTGTTAGGTGAATTTCGTTGTATGGGTATACTGCGTATATCCGTACAATGACAATAAAGTTATTATTATTATTATTATTATTATTTCAAAACATTGTCTTTGCAACTGACCCATAGCAGGAGACGCTAATAACAGAAAATAAATAAAATGCCTATTTTTTTTTTTTAGAAGTATCTTTATTTCAAGTTCTTTGACCGTATTCCTACTTGCATTCCGTAGGACGAGAGTGTTCCTGTGGGACAGGTACGAAATATATCCATGACAACCTGCCGAGGAACGACCTGTATACTTCTGCCAAAGGGTAGGAATTTTTTATTTAATGTTTAGGCAGCCATTCCTAGGCAATCTTTTTTTTTTTTTAAACAGGGGCTGGCGTTATTTTAACAGCTTCTTTTGCTTTTGTGTTTTTTTTTACCTCGTTTCCTTCCGTTTTTCTCTTTGCCTTCGGTTATCAAAGCTTGTTTGCTGTGGAATTATTTTACCGTCGCTTCGAGATCGTTTTTCTTGAAGGCGGAGCATAAATGTTCCTGCTAATAAAACTCTTCCTAAGAATAAATAAATAGATGAAGTTCCACACTGCGTTACTAACAATGTCTTCTTTTAATGACCCTGTAAATCCCTTGCATCGGGGTAGAGTCCGGGCAACTGAATGGAGTTGAGTTGAGTATTTACTGGCCGGATGCCCTTCCTGTTGTTGATGCGGAGTTTTTTCAGCAGATATATTCTCATGGTGCCCAGAGAGAGAAATATCTGCCTCTACCTAGAATCAAACTCACAGCATCTTGATTGTGAAGCGAGAACTCCATCTCTAGGCTACCACACCACTCCCTGTGTTACTAACTCTCTGTGTTACTAACAATGTCTCTGAGTTATTTCTTTCCCACGTCAGGAGCATATATTTTTGAAAACCAAAATGGAAATAGTCCTCAACTTACAACCATTTGTTCAGTGACCATTCGAAGTTACAAACAAGTGACTTACGACCATTTTTCACACTTACGACCGTGGCAGCATCTCCGTGGTCAAGTGATTTACATTCGGATGCTTGACAAATGACTCGTATTTACGACCGTTTCAGCGTTCTCCATGGTGGCGCGATCAAAATTCAGGCATTTGACAACTGACTCACATTTATGACGGTCGCAGTGTCCCGGGGTCCACGCCATCACCAGAGGGTTTTTTTTTTTAATTTTTAAAAGCATTTTTTCTACAACCTCTTTGGCTGAAAAAATGCTTTTAAAAGTAAAAAAAAAAAGCCTCTGATGATCGCGCGGCTCAGCTGGGATCATCAGAGGCTTTTAAAAGCATTTTTTCTACAACCTCTTCGGCGGAAGAGGTTATAGAAAAAAATGTTTTTAAAAGGAAAAAAAAGCCAGTCCAGATGTGGAGCAGCATAACTGACAGTCTCACAATCAGCTAGTCCTAGATTTAACGACCGCAATTGGAGCCCCCCCCCATTTTCGTTGCTAAGTGAGCTGTGCCCCATTTTGCGACCATTTTTGCCACCGTTGTTAAGCGAGTCACTGCAGTTGTTAAGCGAATCTGGCTTCCCCCCAGTGACTTGGCTCGTCAGAAGGGGATCACGTTTCCCCAGGGCACTTCAACCGTCGTAAATCCTTGCCAGTGGCCAAGCGTCCCGAATTTCGATCACGTGAGCACGAGGATTTCGCAACGGTCGTAAGTGTGAAAAAGTGGTCGTAAGTCACTTTTTTTGTAACTCCCGATGGTCACTAAACAAATAATTACAAGTTGAGAACTACCTGGGTGGAATATTGACCCTGGTTTTTAGGCGGATTGAGCGAGGAGCCCGATCCAACACAGGACAACGTATTTCTAATGTTCTATATGGGAATTACGTTAAAATGGTCCTCGGCTTATGACCAGTCACTATTTCAACTGTTTGAACTTACGTCAGACTTCCTGATTCAAAGTCCTGATGATGGTGGTGTGTGTATGTGCGGGGGGGTGTCCCCTTAGTGGTCACGTGATCGCATTTCCAGCACCTGGCAACTGACCTGCATTTACGACCATGTGCGCCGTTTCACACTTCTGACCGTGACTTAAAACATTTTGGGGGGGAGGGGCGTGGAAACTAGTTTGGTTTCCAGTGGAAACCGCCATTGTGGACAAGGGATCCACTAAACCAGGGGTCTCCAACCTTGTGGTTCGAATCCCTAGCGCTGCGTCACAGGGTGAGCTCCCGTTCCTTGTCCCAGCTTCCGCCACCTGGCACTTCGAAAGCAGGTAAAAAAATGCAAGTAGAAAAAATAAGGGCGTTCCGGGTACCTTTAGCGTTGAGTCATGCCGGCCACATGACCACAGAGACGTCTCCGGACAGCACTGGCTCTTTGGCTTTGAAACGGAGATGAGCACCGCCCCCTAGAGTTGGGAACGACTAGCACATATGTGCGAGGGGAACCTTTAACTTTACTTGTGTTTATTCCCCTTGCAGCCCTGGGGCAGTGCCGTATGGAAGTCTTGCTGAGCCTCCGAGAGAATTCGGAGCAGAAGACACGTAAGGATTGTTTCTCTGCTTTGGAGCTGAGCTGGTTTCACTTCGTGGGAGGGAGAGAGGGAGGGAGGGAGGGACACAGGAAGCGCAGTTGTGACAGGACACAAATTGAGGAAAAGGGGGAATTCGGCCTGGGGAGTCCAGTTTTAATCCCGTTTTGCACCAACGAATGCTGTTGTTCTCCGGAGTTTTGCAACTTTATTTTATTGCTTCATTGATTGGCCTCTATTATTTTGATTGGTAACTCAAGCTGGCTAATCTACTCTTTCCTCCTCGTGTTTTCCCCACAACGACAACCCTGTGAGGTGGGTTGGGCTGAGAGAAAGAGAGAGACTGGCCCAAAGGTTACCCAGTTGGCTTTCATGCCTAAAACGGGACTAGAACTCACAGTCTCCTGGTGATTGGCCCAGTGTTAGTGACCTGACTTCCATGCCTAAAGCAAGATTAAAACTCCTTCTCCTGTTGATTGACCAAAGTCACCCAGTTAGCTTAGTGTCTAAGGCAGGACTAGAACTCACAGTTGCCTGGTGATTGGCCCAAAGTCACCCAATTGGCTTTCTTGCCTAAGGTGGGATGAGAACTCACAGCTGCCTGTTGATTGACCCAGAGTTACCCAGCTGGCTTTGATGCCTAAGGCGGGACTAGAACTCACAGTCTCCTGGTGATTGGTCCAAAGTCACCCAATTAGCTTTCTTGCCTAAGGTGGGACTAGAACTCACAGTCGCCTGTTGATTGACCCAGAGTTACCCAGCTGGCTTTCATGCCTAAGGCGACACTAGAACTCACAGTGGCCTGGTGATTGGCCCAGAGTTACCCAGCTGGATTTCATGCCTAAGGCGGGACTAGAACTCACAGTCACCTGGTGATTGACCAAAGTCACCCAGTTAGCTTTCGTGTCTAAGGCAGGACTAGAACTCACCAACTCCTAGTTTCCAGCCTGATGCCTTAAATCAAATCCATCCTAAAGTTTCAAATTAAACCACTTCCAAATATATATATATATACTTTCAAATCCCAATCTTGCAATCCCAATTTTGCTTTTAACTGGGATCTTGAGAGTTATATTTTGATTGGGGTTTCAAGATTTTCCATCCCTGGGTTTAACATGTTGTCCTGCACCTGAAAAGACCATCGGTATGGTTCGGTCTAGAATTCTGAGCTAGTCTCATAACCAAAATGGGGTTAGTTAGGGGTCCATATCCTCACGAGTATTTGCAGAGATGATTGAGCTGTTGGGAAGAAGAGGCTTTAAAAAAAAAATAGGATTACTGGAGTCCAGCATTTCTGGACAGCCGTGAAACCACCAGTGATGTCTTCTCATCCATTTTGTTCTGTTTTGGCCAGATCCCTTGGAGATATTCAACAAATACCTAGCATCATCTGCAGCGATCCATCGAAGACGTCGCCTGTGAAAACTCCCAGAAATTCGAATTCCCCCATTAAGACCAGCACCCCTCTCAGCCCCGGTCAGTCAAGGGTCTGTGGAAGTACCGATAGGTGATAATTAGTGGGGGGAAGCATCCTTCAAGAAGAGACTGGATGGCAGTCCGGTCTCTTCTTGAAAGCCTCCAGTGATGAAGCTACCACAACCTCTGAAGGCAGCTTCTGTTCCATGGGTTGATCGTTCTTACTGTCAGAAAATTTCTCCTTATTTCCAGGCTGAATCTTTTCTTGTTCAGTTTCCATCCATTATTCCTTGTCTGGCCTTCAGGCGCTTTGGAGAGTAGCTTGACCCCCTCCTCACTGGGGCAGCCCCTCAAATATTGGAAGATGCTATCCTGTCTCTCTGGTCCTTCTCTTCAGTAGACTATCCATGCCCAGTTCCTGCAACCGTTCATCCTATGTTTTAGCCTCCAGTCCCCTCATCATCCTGGTTGCTCTTCTCTGCACTTTTTCTAGAGTCTCAGCATCTTTTTAATAGTGTGGTGATCAAAACTGGATGCAATACTCTAGGTGTGGTCTTACTAGGGCTTTATAGAGTGGTATTAGTAGCTTCCTTGATCTTAATTCGTCCTACCATCTTTAATTACAGGCAGTCCTCAATTTACAACTATTGATTGATTGATTGATTCGATTTATATGCTGCCCTTCTCCGGAGACTCAGGGCAGCAGATTTTGTGCTGCCCAACGGGAGTTTTATATAGCTATTTCTGGCTCATTAGCCATCCTCAGTAAACCACACCCACATCTCATGTAACCACCCTGTAACGGTACAATATCTATTTTCTTACTTTTTGTAGGTTTTATGTGTGTTTTTCTTTAAGCCAGGCTTTTCCTACGTAACCAAGTTGTTTCTGCAAGCCTAGTTGAGTGAAATCATATTCACTACTTTTTGGGCTTTTTTTCTCTTCTTTTCCTTGTGGCAGCCAGAAGATTTTGTGCTGCCCAATGGGAGAAATGGGAGAGATGTGGGTGTGACTTACTGATGATGGCTAATGAGCCAGAAATAGTTATATAAGTCTCCCATTGGGCAGCATAAAATCTGCTGGCTGCCAAAAGGAAAAGAAGAGAAAAATTGGCTTTTTTGGCAGCTGCCACACACTGCTGGCTCCTATTTAACTGGTTGCCTCCAACCAGTTAAGACTCCAAGATCCCTCTCCCAGTTCCTGCAATTAAGCCTGGTTTTACCCAGTCTACATGTGTCCTTTTGGTTTTTCTTTGCCTGAGTGTAAGACTTTCCTTTTCTCCACATTGAATTTCAATGAACCTTCTCTGTCTGAACATCTGGCAGTAATTTGTATTCTCCCCCCCACCTCCCCAGAGGTGAACCAAAAGGAGCTTATTTAGAACTTGTTTGAATAAATTATGTGTGGGAGAAAGAAAAAGACGGATTAAAAACTGTTCCATTTTCTCTGCCTCGTTTTTTTTTTTCCTTTTCTTTCCCCAGTGAATCCACCCCCAACGTTTTCCTCCACCGTCACAAAATACAAGGATTATTGCGTGATGACCATCGATACGTCCTCTTGGATTACGCACGACGTCTCCTTGTTGGGAATCAATGCGTTTCCTTCACCCTGCGCCACAAGGGTGAGGATAGAAGAGGTTCCTGCCGTCCCATTTCCATCACCTGGGCTTGTACAACATGTAAGTGGATTCAGGAAATCACACAATTGTGGCTTGGGGTGTGTCTTTGGTTTTTTTTCACTGCCGGCCACCGCCTGGATAGGTTCTTGCAGCTTTCTTGGCAAGGTTTTTCAGAAGTGGTTTGCCATTGCCTCATTCCAAGGGCTGAGAGAGAGGGACTGGCTGGCTTTCATGCCTAAGGCAGGACTAGAACTCGCCATCTCCTGGTGATTGGACCAAAGTCTCCCAGTTGGCTTTTCTGCCCAAGGTGGGACTAGAACTCACCATATCCTGCTGATTGACCCAAGGTCACCCACCCAGTTTTCGTGCCCAAGGCGGGACTAGAACTCACCATCTCCTGGTGATTGGCCCAAAGTCTCCCAGCCAGGTTTCATGCCTATGGCGGGACTAGAACTCATTCAGTACTCTAGGTGTGGTCTTACTAAGGCTTTATAGAGTGGTATTAGTACCTCCCTTGATCTTGATTGTATCCCTCTGTTAATGCAATTTAGGATTGTGTTGGCTTTATTATCTTCCATTATAGTATCAGAACAGTCATAAATATATACTCATCTGTTTTTCTTTCTCCTATAAACCATATTTCACCTAATTCCACTCCTCTAATCTCAATATCTCTCATTTATAGATTAGTTCCCATGTTATGAAATAGTCCGAATCTTCTTTTCCTTTAATTCTTAGGGTTAACCTATCAATCTCTGCACATTCCAGAATTTTTTTTATTTTATTATAATATCGTTTGGAGGGGTTTCTGGCCTTTTCCAACATTGGATATATCACTTGTTGAATGATGCGGTGGCTGAGAGGTGGAGCTCTGGCCTCACAATCAGGAGGCTGTGAGTTCGATCCTAGGTAGAGGCAAGATATTTTTCTCTCTGGGCACAGTGAGAATATATCTGCTGCAACAAACTCCACATTGGCAACAGGAAGGGCATCCGGCTAGTAAAACACTCAGCTCCATTCGGTTGCCCAGACTCCATCCTGCAAGGGATTATGGGGTCGTTAAAAGAGGATGATCACGATATATCACTTGTTACTTGTACATTCACGGAGAGATTCCTCACCGGAGACAAATTCCTTGTGTGTCCAACCACACTTGGCCAATAAAGAATATTCTGTGCTATTCTTTGCCGTCTCTGCTTCTTCAGGGGGAGAAGGAATTAGAGGAACTGTAGATCAAGGAAAGAGACCATCAGCCACTGCCCTTGGTCACCCCCATCCTCTTTGGATTGACAGCTCAGCCAGGCAGTGCTTAATCAGCTCATTAGGAGCTGCAGATTCCTCTGGCTTGTGATGGCCTCCGCAGAGCCTCAGTGCAGGAAAAACAGCTCCGCTAGAAGGGAAGGATAAATTATTGAAAAGATTTTGCTCCTTTCCCCCAAGGAACAGGGTTGACGTGTTCGCCTGAGAGCCAGACAAAGCTCCCTGGAGAAAATGTAAAATAACATAGAATAACAGAGTGGGAAGGGACCTCGGAGGTCTTCTAGTCCAACCCCCTGCTTAGGCAGGAAACCCTACGCCACTTCAGACACATGGTTATCCAACCTCTTTTTAAAAACTTTCAGTGATGGAACATTCACAGCTTCTGGTGGCAAGTTGTTCCACTGATTAATTGTTCTCACTGTCAGAAAATTTCTCCTTAGTTCTAAGGTTGCTTCTCTCCTTGAGCATATGTATATACATATACAATGACAATAAAGTTTATTTATTTATTTATTATTTATTAGTTTCCATCTGTTTCTTCTTGTCCTGCCTTCGGGTGCTTTGGAGAATAGCTTGATTCCCTCTTCTTTGGGGCAGCCCCTGAGATACTGGAATATACTGCTATCATGTCTCCCCCAATCCTTCTTTTCATCAAAGACGTAACCAGTTCCTGCAACCGTTCTTCATATGTTTTAGCCTCCAGTCCCCTAATCCTCTTTGTTGCTCTTCTCTGCACTCTTTCTAGAGTCTCCACATCTTTTTTACATCGTGGCAACCAAAACTGGATGCATTATTCCAAGTGTGGCCTTACCAAGGCCTTATAAAGTGATATTAACACTTCACGTGATCTTGATTTTGTCCCTTTGTTAATGCCTCTGAATTCAGACAAATTCCCCGGGGGAAATTGTACAATAATATAGAATAGGAGAATTGGAAGGGACCTCAGAGACAGCTGGGATCATCAAAGGCTTTTAAAAACATTTTTTTCTATAAGCTCTTCAAAGATTGTAGAAAAAATGCTTTTAAAAGCCTCTGACGATCCCAGCTGAGTTGTCTGATCGGCAGAGGCTTTTAAAAGCCTCTGCTGATCAGGCAACTCAGCTGGGATCGTCAGAGCCTTTTGAAAGCATTTTCTACAACCTCTTCCCCAAAGAGGTTGTAGAAAAAAGGTTTTAAAAGTTAAAAAAAAAATTGACCATGCCCACCCAGTCGCATTACCCCACCACCACCAAGCCACGCCCACAGAACCGATAGTAACAAATTTTAGATTTCACCACTGGGCAGGGGTTGTGTGTGTCTTGCCCTCCCCAGGCTCCAGGGACTTTCTTCAATCTTCCAGGAGGGCGAAAACAGCCTCCTCCGGGCTCTGGAGGCCCTCTGGTGGCCAGAAACAGGCCCGTTTCCGGACTTCTGGTACTTCTGGGAGGGCCGTTTTTCGCCCTCCCAGAGCCTCCGCACAGGCCCTGCATTTACCTCCCATCCAAAACAGGCCGCGTGGAGACTCCCAGGAGGGGCGGGATGGGGTGGGTGTGGCCAGCCAGTCCTTTCGATTACCGGTTCGGCGAACCAGATGTAAAATTAGCATCCAATTCGCTTGAACAGGTCCTAATTGGCTGAATCCCATCCCTGGGCGTGGCCAGTTTGACGTCACTCCCCAAATCGCTTGGCATGTTTCCTCTTTCACTGGGCTGAAGCGACGCGGGCTGAGCCCTTACAATTTCCGGGACGGCCCCGCAGGCTGAATCCGACCACATTGCAGGCCGGATCTGACCCGCGGGCCTTGTGTTTCACACCCCTGGTCTACACGGCACATCGCCTCTGCCAGAGATTTGGGGAGTGGGCGGGGAAGAAGGGAGGGTTGAGTGTGTATGTGTGTAGCAAAGACAGTGTCACAAAGATTTGCCGACAGACGGCTGGGAAACACAAGTTATTCCTGCCCTCAGAGTCGCGTCTTAGGAATGCGCATGAAATTGAATTTGGATTTTGTCTCAGACTGCACATAACAGCCTCTTACAAAGTGTTCCTCTGGGCCACTTTTGTGCCGGCTGCTCTCGGGCAGAATTTAATTGAAGATCACTCCCGTGCTGTGTCTTTAAGTTCTAGGCTTTTTATGTTGTTTCGATCCTCAGAATCAGATAATTGGTATGAATCAGATCTTTCCGCCAAGCCCTCAAAACATTCCTATTCCAGCAGGCTGGCCTGGCCTAACTTCTTCACGCTGCTTTTAAATTTTTAATTTGTCTAAATTGGGGTGTTTTAATCTGTCTTTTTGGGCCAAACTATTTAATATATTTTAAATGGTTTTTAATGTTTGTATTATATGTATTTTTATCTTTTGGCTGTTCACCGCCCTGAGTCCTTTGGGAGTAGGGCGGTATATAAATTTTAATAATAATAATAATAATAATAATAATAATAATAATAATAAAAATTGAAGATAAACAGCAAGAAAAAATCATAAAGTACCGGGACTTGCAAATTGAAGTTGAGCGACTGTGGAAAAAGAAATCATGTGTTGTCCCGATTGTAATTGGAGCCCTTGGAGCAATACCCAAAGTGCTACCCCGCTCTTTAGAAATTCTAAATTTACCGGACTTGAACATTTTGACTCTACAAAAAACCACCTTACTCGGAACAGCTTACATCCTCCGACGATACCTTAACAGTTCCTAGGTCCTTGGTTAGGACTCGAGCTGCTGAGCTATTAACCAGCCTCAAAGGCTATGAATCTCATTACAGATTAAATCATCATCATCATCATCATCATCATCATCATCTGGTGGCAACCTGTTCCACTGGTTAATTGTTTTCACTGTCAGGAAATTTCTCCTTAATTCCAGGTTGCTTCTCTCCTTGATTCATTTCCACCTGTTGCTTCTTGTCCTTCCCTCAGGTGCTTCGGAGAATAGCTTGACTCCTTCTTTGAGGCAGCCCCTCAAATATTGGAAGAAATGATTTAGGCGGGGTTGGACTAGATGACCTACCAGGTCCCTTCCAATTCTGCTAACCTGTTAAAAAAGACTACTATCGTGTCACCCCTAATCCTATTTTCTCTTATTTTTTTCATCTTGGCATTTTAATCCGGTAGCTGTTTGTACTGATGTCTCTCTGTACCTCTCTACATGTATCCTCGTTAAGTCAGTAACACGGTTGTTAAAACGAATCCGGCTTCCCACATTGACTGTCAGAAGGGCAGTCACATGACCCCAGGAAAACTCCAACCGTCACAGGTACACGCCAGTTGCCGAGCGTGTGAATTTTGATCCCAGAGATGCTGCGACCGGGGGCTGGGGGGGGGGTAGGAGAGATCATAAGTCGCTTTTCTTCAGTGCCGTTGTGAGTTCGAGCGGTCACTAAACAAACTGTTGTAAGTCGAGGACGACTTGTATTCCGGCGAACCTAGCAGTTAGCTACCAGGCGACCAACTTGCCAAAAAGAGTAGCCAAAAGGATGATTTTTTTTGAAAACGTTTTTTTTTTTAAAAAAGGTTTAAAGGCTTTTTAAAGGCAAAATTTCCCACAGGATACAATTTAAAGGAGCTTTTCTCCGCAAGCAGCCTTTGAGTAGTTAATCAGCTACCGCTCGGGGAGAAAATGTAATTTGTACGATATTCTTTCCATTAGTCGCTATTTTATCCGTTACTAGGCACTTAGGCTTAACCGCTGGCAAAATACACTCCGGTGAAAGAACAAGATTGAACCTGCCAGGTTTTTTATATATATATATATATATATATATATTTTTAAGCTCAAGGAAATATAAAGTTACAACCACGCACAATTGCAAAGCCGCCTTGGCTCTATATAGGAACCCTAATTTTCCCCTGGCAAGGATGGTTTTCAAAGAAGAAGCAATTTGCCGAGCGGGCAGGTAGGTTCCTGGTTGCAGGTAATTGTGTTGCTCTGGGCAGGCACAGGCACACAAACACACAGGCACAAAGGCACAGGGAAAGTACATTTGAGGAGCGTGTGACCTCAATCCTGAGTCTCCGTCTAAGACAGGCTAAAGCCGGGCTGAAGTTTTCCCAGGTGGAAGTGGGGGGAGTTTCAGATGGGAAAGAGACAAAACTTTGAGTTGTGATTTGTGTGGAGGTGAGAAATCTAGAAGGCTCCAGTGGCCTCCTGTAGAATTCTCCTCCTCCTCCTCCTTCTCCTCCTCTTCTTCTCCTTCTCTATCTCCTCCTCTTCCTTTTTGTCCTTCTTTTCTTCTTTCTCTTTATCTCCTCCTCTCCTTTTCTGCCCTCCTCCTTCCTCTTTTTCTTCTCTCCTCCTCTTCCCTCTCTTCTTCTTCTCCTTCTCTATCTCCTCCTCTTCCTTTTTGTCCTTATTTTTTTCTTTCTCTTTTTTCCTCCTCTTCCCTCTCTTCTTCCTTCCTCTTTTTCTTCTTTCCTCCTTCTCCTGTTCTCCTCCTCGTCCTCTCCCCTTCTCTTTTTTCTCCTTTTCTTTTTCTTTTTCTCTTCCTCTTCTCCTTTCTTCCTTCTCCTTCTTTTCCTTCCTCTCCTCCTCCTCCTTTTCCATCTCCTCATCTTCCTATTCTCCTTTTCCCCTCCTCCCTTTTTCTTCTTCTCTCCTCTCTTTTTTCCTCTCTTCTCTTCCGCCTCCTGCTTCACTTCTTCTTCTTCTTTCTATTTCTACTCTTCCTCCTCTTTCTTCTCCTCTTCTTCCTCCTCCTCTTCCTCTTTCTTCCTCCTCTTCCGCCTCCTGCTTTTCCTTTTCTTTCTATTTCTCCTCCTCTTCCTCCTCTTCCTCTTCTTCCTCCTCTTCCACCTCCTGTTTCTCTTCTTCTTCCTATTCCTCCTCTTTTTCTTCCTCCTCCTCTTCCACCTCCTGCTTCTCTTCTATTTCTCCTCTTCTTCCTCCTCTTCCTCTTCTTCTTCCTCCTCTTCCACCTCCTGTTTCTCTTCTTCTTCCTATTTCTCCTCTTCTTCCTCCTCTTCCACCTCCTGTTAGTCTTCTTTCTATTCCTCCTCTTCTTCTTCCTCCTCCTCTTCCGCCTCCTGCTTTTCCTTTTCTTTCTATTTCTCCTCCTCTTCCTCCTCTTCCTCTTCTTCCTCCTCTTCCACCTCCTGTTTCTCTTCTTCTTCCTATTCCTCCTCTTTTTCTTCCTCCTCCTCTTCCACCTCCTGCTTCTCCTTTCTATTTCTCCTCTTCTTCCTCCTCTTCCTCTTCTTCTTCCTCCTCTTCCACCTCCTGTTTGTCTTCTTCTTTCTATTTCTCCTCTTCTTCCTCCTCTTCCTCACCCTCCTCCTCCTCCCTAGCCAAGCCAATTCCAGTGTTGAAAAGGCTGCTACTCACAACCCAGTGAGGGCAGAGATGGAGACTTACAACTCAGTCCGTGTCAGACATCCGACAGAGATAAGTTTGGCTCCATAACGCAAGCTGAAGCCCTGAGCCTCCGAGGGTGACAGGTTGGAGAAATCAATTCAAACCTCCCTTCGGACACCCCATCCAGCCTCCCAGCTCACCTCCAACTTTTAATTCTGCCCTTTTTTTATGTTTTTCAGGACGGTAACTTTTGGCTGCCCGTCTCGAGGAATCTGGCAGAATCAGGAAGGGAGATTCCTTCTGCTCAGCAACTCTCACCCCAAAGAGGTAGGTTGAAGCTCCTGCAAAAGAGTCGCAGTGCTTCCAAGATACCTACAGCTAGTCCTCGACCTACGACCGCAATGGAGCCCCCAAATTTCGGTCGCGAAGCTAAGGCAAGGCAGTTGTTACGTGAGTTTCGCCCCATTTTAGACCTTTCCCGCCGCAGTCGTTAAGTGAATCACTGCCGGTGTTAAGTTAGTCACACAGTCGTAAAGTGAATCTGGCTCCACCACCACCACCACCATTGGCTTTCCTTGTCAGAAGGTTGCAAAAAGAGGACCATGGGACGCTGCAACAGTCGTAAGTACATGCCAGTTGCCGAGCGTTTGAATTTTGATCATGTGATCTGGCGGGTGCTGCAGAGGCCGTAAGTGTGAAAACCAATCATAAGTCCCCTTTTTCCAGTGCCGTTGTAACTTCGAACGGTCACTAAACGAATCGCCGTAAGTCGAGGACTCTCTGTCCTTTGAAAAGGGGTGGGAAATGTAATCCTCTTCCTTTTTTTTTAAATTCACCATTCCAGCTGCAGATCGCATCACCAGGGACTGTGTCCAAACTCCTGGGGGTTTTCTAAAGTGACTAGTCCTCATTGTGAAAGATTTCTGTGCCGTACCTCTTTCCGAAACGAGAGGCTTTTTGCACGTTGTGGGTTTGCGTGTTGTAGAAGTGTGAATGTCCGTTTGCTTGCTACGATCAGGAGGCTGGGTTTTAAAAAGTTTTTTGTCAGCGCCATTGTAACTTCGGACGGTCACTAAACGAATGGCTGTAAGTCGAGGACTGCCTGCATTATGATGAAATTGCAAGACCTTTGTCTGCCTTTCAAAAGTTTTATACGGTTTTGTAGTCCGAATCTTGTCAGCAAGAGAACAGGGAATTCAAAATGGGAAGTGTATTTATTTTGTATTCTGCCGTTTACATTTTAATTATGTCTGATATATGATGATGAATGAATAATTAACCAGAAGCCATTCCAATCTTTTTTATGTCCGCGGAAGGATTGCAGTTTTAATTTTTAATCATTTTGTTATGATGTCGCTTTGTCTCTTAGTGTTGGGTTCCGCTTTTAACTTCCGACCACAGAAAATCGGTTTTAATCTTTAAAAACTCTTTCAACGTCGAGGTAGTCCTCGATCTATGACCACAGTTGGACCCAAAATTTCTGTTGTTAACCAAGACAGTTAAGGGATGTCTTTTTATGACCTGGGGGTTTTTTTTAAAGGGTTTTTTTATTTTTTAAGACAAAACATTTAGTACATTATTCATTTCTTCTATGTGACATCTCGGTGTTATCTCCAGAAACTTATTTTCTTCTATTATCTCTTCTATTTTCATTCTCGTCAAGCCCTTTGCAAAGGTTTTCCACTCATATAGTATTTTAGTCATAACATTTTTTATCGATCTCTTTGAAAGCTTATTTATATCTCTTTTTCTAACCAATAGTAAAATTGATTTCCATATCTTAAAGCAGAGGTCTTCAAACTTGGCAGCTTTAAGACTTGTGGACTTCAACTCCCAGAATTGGCTGGCTGGAGAATTCTGGGAGTTGAAGTCCACAAGTCTTAAAGCTGCCAAGTTTGAAGGCCTCTGTCTTAAAGTATTCTGAATCTTCTCTTTTATCATCATAGTTCTTGCCACCGTTGTTAAGTGAACCATTGGCGGTCGTTAATTTCGCAACACGGTTATTAAGTGAATCTGGCTTCCCCGTTGACTTTGCTTTGTCAGAAGGTCGCAAAAAGGGGATCGCAGATCTTGGGACACAGCCGCGGTCATAAGTACAAGTCAGTTGCCGAGCGTCCGAATTTTGATCCCTTGACCCACAGGTACGCTGCAACGGTCGGTCGTAAGTGTGAAAAACGGTGCTAAGTCACTTTTTCAACGGCGTTGTAACTTTGAACGGTCGCTAAACATACGTTGTACGTCGAGGAGTCCCTGGATTGTTAAATTTCAGGGCTTTTTCCAAAGTTTTGTACGGTTGCAGCCTGAATCCACCCGCAAATAACAGATGCAGAGGGAGTTGGAATTCTATTTAGTTTCTATTTATCCTTTACGTTTTAATTGTTTCCGACAGACGAGGAATGAATAAATAATAAACCATCTTTTTATGTGCACTGAAGGATTGCAATTTAATTTTAATCGTTTTGTTATTGGATCGTTTCGTCTTGAGTTCTATTTTTACCTCCTACCGCAGTCTCGGTTTTAATATTAAAAACCCCTGTGTAATTGCTCTAGTATTTTAATCGCACCTTGCTATGCTCTTACACAAGCTGGTAGGTTTTACGTGCAGGTAGGCCTCGAGTTATGACCACAATTGGGCCTGAAATTTATGTTGTTTAAGCGAATCGCATTCGTTGAGTGAGTTTCCCATATTGTACGGCTTTTCCGGCCACCGTCGTTAAGCGAGTCACTGCAGTTAATTTGGTAATATGGTTGTTAAGTGAATCTTGGCTTTCCTTGTCCGAAGGTCGCAAAAGGGGATCACTTGACCCCAGGACACTGCGACCATCATAAATGTGAGTCAGTTGCCAAGCCTAAGTCACTTTTTTCGGTGTGGGTATAACTGCCAATGGTCACTAAACGAACTGTTTGTAAGTCAAGGACTATCTGTATATGTAAAATCTATTGATTCCATCCATAGGCTTGGTTGCTGTGATTGAAATTGTTGTACAGGTAGTCCTTGATTTACGACCGACTTGCCACTTAGCAACCGTTGGAAATTATAATAGGCTCAAAACTCCTGGCCAGCATAAAATATACCACACACACACACACACACACACACACACACACACACATACACAAACACAAACATTTCTTTGCAGTGTCTGAGAGCAACCCCACCCCCCACTCCTCCAGCACTGATGATGTAACCTAACTGGGTCATGAAACGTCTATTAAGAAAACCACCAAGCTCAGAGAGCACCAAGGACCCCACCATTCTCCCCCTCTTCCTCAAACCCTTCTAGCACTGATGATGTTACCTAGCTGGATTATAAAACGTTTGCAAGAAAACCGCCCAGCTCAGAGAACCTCAGGGATCCCACACTTCAGCCCTGAGCTACAAATATATTCTCATCCTTTGGTAGCATGTTCTGATCTGTGATCGAATTGGAGGGTTACCAGATACTCCAGCCTGTTCAGTGCTGATTTCCCACTGCAGGACCCATCTCCCACTGAGTCTTCGTGGAGTGGGGATAGTTTAATATCTGACACCTCTTGACTGTTTGACTCAGGTTGACTCAGCCTTCCATCCTTTCTAAGGTGGGTAAACTCAGGACCCAGTTTGTGGGTGCAATAAACTGACTTTGTATAAATATACAAAAGTATGAAGGCTGTTGCTTAACGCATTGTAAGACGCCCTGAGTCTCCGGAGAAGGGCGGCATATAAATCAAATTTATAAAAAACAAAAACTGTTTAATCGAGTGATCATCGAATTCGCTCAAATCTCGTTACGCATCGTCTCTTCTGGGAATCGGTTAATATTTTTTTTCTTGATTGGCCCAATTAGAAAAATCATTATAGTAGCAATCAGAGCAAGAAATAATTTTCCGAAGCTTATTTCCTCTTTTTCTCCTTTCTTGTAGCTTCCTACAGGCCACAATCAATTAAAATATCTCTTCCTTTTTCTTTAAAATAAAAGGGTTCATCCCGCAAAGAACCATTGTTATTAACCATTCCATATTGTTATATTTTGGATTTGGTTGATATAAAGCCCAACGGATGAGGTTGGATAGCTGTCCAGGGACAGTTTGGTCTAGCGATTAAGGTTCCAGGCGATAAAATAGGACACAGTGAGTTCTAGTTCCTCCTTAGGCCTGAAAGCCAGCTGGGTGACTTTGGGCCAATCACCAGGAGACGGTGAGTTCTAGTCCTGACTTAGTGGTGAAAGCTGGCTCGGTGACTTTGGGCCTGTTCCTTTCTCTCTCTCTCAGCTAGCCCATCGCACAGGGTTGTTGTTGTGGAGAGATTCGGAAGAGAAAGATCTGTTGGATATGTTTGCCGCTTTGAGTTGTTTTTAAAAATAATAATAAAGCCAGGATAGGGAGGGTGGGAGGAAGGAAGGAAGGAAAAGGGAAAAAGAAGGAAGGAAGGGGGAAAAGAAAAGGGGGGAGGAAGGAAAAGGGAAAAAAGGAAGGAATTGGGAGAGGGAGGAAGGAAGGAAAAGGGAAAAAGGAAGGGAGGGAGGGAGGAAGGAAAAGGGAAAAAAGGAAGGAATGGGGAGAGGGAGGAAGGAAGGAAAAGGGAAAAAAGGAAGGAATGGGGGGTGGGAGGGAGGAAGGAAAAGGGAAAAAGGGAGGGAGGGGGAAAGGGAGGAAGGAAGGAAAAGGGAAAAAAGGAAGGAATGGGGAGAGGGAGGAAGGAAGGAAAAGGGAAAAAGGAAGAAAGGGAGGGAGGAAGGAAAAGGGAAAAAAGGAATGGGGAGAGGGAGGGAGGAAGGAAAAGGGAAAAAGGAAGGGAGGGAGGGGGAAAGGGTGGGAGGGAGGAAGGAAAAGGGAAAAAGGAAGGAAGGGAGGGGGAAAGGGAGGAAGGAATGAAAAGGGAAAAAAGGAAGTAATGCAGAAAGGGAGGAAGGAAGGAAAAGGGAAAAAGGAAGGAAGGGAGGGGGAAAGGGAGGGAGGGAGGAAGGAAGAAAAAGGGAAAAAGGGAGGGAGGGGGAAAGGGAGAGAGGAAGGAAAAGGGTAAAAAGGAAGGAATGGGGAGAGGAAGGAATGAAAAGGGAAAAAAGGAAGAAATGCGGAAAGGGAGGAAGGAAGGAAAAGGGAAAAAAGGAAGGGAGGGGGAAAAGGAGGGAGGAAGGAAGGAAAAGAGAAAAAGGAAGGAAGGGAGGGGGAAAGGGAGGGAGGGAGGGAGGAAGAAGGAGAGGCAGAGAGGAAGGGTGGGAGCAGGGGTGAGATTCAGCTGGTTCTGACTTATTCAAGCGAACCGGATGCTAATTTTACATCTGGTTCGCCGAACTGGTAGCTGCAAGGACTGGCTGGCACCCCGCCCACCCTGCCCCTCCCCTCCCAAGAATCCCCATGTAGCCTCTTTTGGATGCCAGGTAAACGCAGTGCCCACGTGGAAGCTCCGGGGGGGTGAAAAACGGGCCTTCCGGATGTCTGGAAACGTGCCTATTTTTGGCCTCGGGAGGGCCTCCAGAGTCTGGGGAGGCCATTTTCGCCCTCCCAGAGGCTCGAGAAAAGCCTCCAGAGCCTGGGGAGGGTGAAAACACCCCACCCCCACCCTGGTGGTGCAGGAGACTGAGTAGGCCAATTGCACCATGGCCACTCCCACCCAGCACCAGGGCAGAGAACCGGTTGCTAAAATGTTTGAATCCCACCCCTGGCTGAGAGGGAGGAAAAGGGAAGGAGAGAGGGAGGAGAAGGAAGGAAGGACTGTGTGACCTGCGTGACTGAACACACCAGAACGTACTTCTAAATGCCCCCTCCCCCGCTCTGTTTTTCATCAGGAGATCCCGATCCACTGGATTCAAAAGAACCCGGGAAGCCGGAAGACAAGGAAGCCCCCGACGCGATCAAACCGGAGGACAGCCTCTGGTTGAGGGAAAGCGTCTGTCTGGGAGAAGATACAGAAAGGTAGGAGAGTGTCTCTTGAACAGGAGGAGAAGAAAAACAGGACGATCGTATCGTTCTACGAGCAGGGGTCCAAAAAAGGAAAATTTACAGAATCAGAATCCGAATACAGCCCAGCCAGGCAGGAGACCCTCTACCAATGATGGCTAACCTTTTTGCCATCACGTGCCAGAAGCAACCGGGAAAGGGGGAGGGGGTCGTGCGCACGCGTGGCCACACCCATAATTTTATGCACCTCACACATGCGTGTGCGATCTCCCCATTCCCGGGAGCCTTTCTAGGAGCTGGGGGGGGGGTACAAAAACAGCCTTCCCGACGATCCCCCGAGGCCCTCCGGAGGCAGGAAACAGCTTGTTTCCCTACTTCCGGTGGGCCCAGAAGGCCCAAAAATCAGCTAGCTGGCATGCATTTGCGTGCCGGAGCTGAGCTGACGTGCCCACCAATATTGCTACGCGTGCCCCTAGGTTCGCCATTTATTTTATTTTAATTTGATTTATATGCCGCCCTTCTCCGGAGACTCAGGGCGGCTTACAATGCGTTAAGCAATAGCCTTCATACTTTTGTATATTTTTATATTTTTATACAACGTCAGCTTATTGCCCCCAACAAACTGGGTCCTCAATTTACCCACCTTATAAAGGATGGAAGGCTGAGTAGACCTTGAGCCTGGCTGGGATTGAACTCGCAAGTAATTGCAGCAGCTGGATCTTAAATGCTGCCTTTGTAGGAGGCATTACTCCCCTACGCTACTCAGGCTCTTTTAATCACAGCCCTGTACCGTTTCAGACAAACGGCTGTCCAATCTCTTCTTAAAAATACATCTCCAGTGATGCATCTGTTAACATGATACAGCTAGTCCTCAATTTACAACCATTTCTTTAGCGACCGTTCCAACTGTGCTGAGGAAAGGGACTTAACCACCCATCCTCGCACTTAGGGCTGTGGCAAAAGTGACTGGTGTCCGTTTTTCCACCCTCAACCACCGTTGGCGACATGCCCCATGGTCTCGTCATCAAAAATCAGGCGCTCGGCAACGGGCATGTCCTTATATGACGATTGCAGGGTGATCCCCCGTTTGCGACCTCCTGACGAGCAAAGTGAGTGGGGCAGCCGGATTCACTTAACAACTGCAGGGATTCGCTGAAGAATTGTGGCAAGAAAGGCAGGGGGTGAAATGTAAAACGTGTTACTACCGGTTCTATGGGTGTGGCTTGGTGGGGGCGGGGTAATGTGACTGGGTGGGCGAGGCCAACTTTATTTTTTTTTTAACTTTTCAAAGCATTTTTTCTAATGCTTTGAAAAGCCTCTGGCGATCAGGCAGCTCAGCTGGGATCGTCAGAGAGGCTTTTAAAAAAAATGCTTTGAAAAGCCTCTCTGCCCATCAGGCAACTCAGCTGGGATCGTCAGAGTCTTTTCAAAGCATTTTGTTTTACCACCTCTTCGGCCAAGAGGTTGCAGAAAAAAATGCTTTGAAAAGCCTCTGAGGATCCCAGCTGAGCCGCACGATCATCAGAGGCTTTTTTTTTTTACTTTTAAAAGCATTTTTTCGTTGGAAGAGGTTGTAGAAAAAACGCTTTTAAAAGTTTTTTTAAAAAAGCCTCTGATGATTGTGCGGCTCAGCTGAGCATGGTGGAAGGGGGCGGCAAGGATTTTTGCTACCAGTTCTCGCCGCCATCGCTACCGGATCAGGGGATCCGGTCCAAACCAGGAGCATTTCACCCCTGAAGAGAGGTCATAAAATGGGGCAAAGCTTGCTTAACTGTCTCGCTTAGCAATGGAAACTTGGCCTCGATTGTGGTCGTAAGTCGAGAACTATCGGTATTCTGCTTCCTCTGTTGAACTTCCCACCGGACACTGCTGTTTCATTTATCTGTCCACATGACATGTATCCTTCCTGCATCAATTCCTCCCACTCCCCTTCTCCCAACCCTTTTCCTGCCCAGAGCTTCCCAAAAGGCTGGGGTACAGTGGGACAAGACCCCCAAAACAAGTTCGCCTCCAGAACTTCTGGCTGCTCTAACACTGGAAATGTTGTAGTCTGCCAGCAACCTGCGGAGTCGGACAGTGAGGAGGCTGGGGAGGAACATGGGCCAGTCCTGAAGTCTGGGGAAGGCCCGGATAAGGGCTCTGTGTCAAAGGCAGAGATGGGGCCAGGGCCATCTGGGAGTGATGCGCCGACTCCGGAGCTTCCAGAGGTGAACATCAGAGAGGCAGAGGAACAGGAGGAGCCTCTTCCTAGTGCTCGCATGCGCAGAGCTGCAAGAAGGCAAGAGCAGCCAAAGCAAAGAGGACAACTCGGGAGTAAGGCCAGGAGATGATTGACCCTTCCCATAAGGCTTAAAAGACCAGCAAGGGCTCTTGGGCTCTTTGTAGGATAGCAACATTGCTAACTCTGTTTCCAGTTGGCATCTCTTGTTTCTGAACTTTGTGGGGCTTTGCCAAGAAAGGCCTTTGGCACGTTGCCAAAGAAGACAAAGGTTGGTGATAAGGTCGAAGGACTTTTCCTGAAGGACTTTATTTGGGACTTAATTTGGACTAAGCTGAGAATGAACGTAATTCTCAGCAGTTCTAATCAAACATGTTTGTTTAGGACTGATTGTGTCTGGTAATAACTACTTGGGCCTAGGTCACAGCAAGCAGGGGGTCAGACTAGAAGACCTCCAGGGTCCCTTCCAACTCTGTTATTCTACATTCATCTTTCCGTTGCGGCCAGGCCTTGCAACTGCTCCCTGCGAGGCACAATCTGCACTCGCTGCCCGTTTAGATTAACCTTGTAAAAGTGGGCAGGTTAGCAAATGGCACTGGATGGGTTTATCTGAGGCCATCAGCTGGAGGGGCGTGCAAATGACAACAACACAACCACCAGTTGTCCCTCTTTCTCTCTTTGCCAGTCAGTCCAACAGCTGTTGTCCTTGCTCATGGTCTTCCCTTCCCCCCCCTTTTTTTCCTTTCCTTTTATTATTTTGCAGAGCTAACTCAAACCTTGACAAAGTGTTGGAGTTTCTTTGTCCAACTGCCGACAGCCATGACATCAATAAGGGCCCGCCAGATGCCATCCAGAGGTAAGGGCGCTGCTGCCCGTCACATCGGGTCTTCCCCTCAAATGCTTGCATGGGTGGAGACGCCAAGATCAGGATTTGTCAAGCTCAGGGACTTTAAGATGGGTGGACTTCAGGTCCCAGAATTCCCCAGCCAGCTTTTTTTTTACAATGGGTCAGACTTCCATTCCCAGAATCCCCCAATCAGCATGCTTTAAGATGGGTGGACTTCAAGTCCCAGAATTCCCCAGCCAGCATGCTTTAAGAGGGGTGGACTTCCACTCCCAGAATCTTCCAATCAGCATGCTTTAAGATGGGTGAACTTCAAGTCCCAGAATTCCCCAGCCAGCTTTTTTTTTACAATGGGTCAGACTTCCATTCCCAGAATCCCCCAATCAGCATGCTTTAAGATGGGCGGACTTCAAGTCCCAGAATTCCCCAGCCAGCATGCTTTAAGAGGGGTGGACTTCCACTCCCAGAATCTTCCAATCAGCATGCTTTAAGATGGGTGGACTTCAAGTCCCAGAATTCCCCAGCCAGCATGCTTTAAGAGGGGCGGACTTCCACTCCCAGAATCCTCCAATCAGCATGCTTTAAGATGGGCGGACTTCAAGTCCCAGAATTCCCCAGCCAGCGTGCTTTAAGAGGGGTGGACTTCCACTCCCAGAATCCATAGCCAGATTGGTTTAAGATGGGTGGACTTCAAGTCCCAGAATTCCCCAGCTGGCATGCTTTAAAATGGGCAGACTTCAACTCCCAGAATCCCCAGCCAGATTGCTTTAAGATGGGTGGACTTCAAGTCCCAGAATTCCTCAGCCAGTGTGCTTTAAGAGGGGTGGACTTCCATTCCCAGAATCCTCCATTCAGCATGCTTTAAGATGGGCGGACTTCAAGTCCCAGAATTCCCTAGCCAGAAGGCTTTAAGATGGGTGGTTTAGCATGCTGGCTGGTGAATTCTGGGACTTGAAGTCCACAAGTCTTAAAGTCGCCAAATTTGGCAATTCCTGCATTACACGATAAGAATTAACCATACCTTCCTTGCACACAGAATCTCACAAGTCTGAAATATTATTCCTCCTCTCCTTTTCTTTTACACTGGAGAAACCACGCAGGGCCCTTCCAAAACACTTCACACATCCCTTCCCCTTCTATGGACTGAGATAATTTTTCATAACTGTTGCCTTGTCTGTGACTTCTGTCTCCCAAGGCCATTTCCACAGTCTTATAATAACCCAGTAACAGAGTTGGAAGGGACCTTGAAGGTCTTCTAGTCCAACCCCCTGCTTAGGCAGGAAACCCTACACCACTTCAGACAAATGGTTATCCAACCTCTTCTTAAAAACTTCCAGTGTTGGAGCATTCACAACTTCTGGAGGCAAGTAGTTCCACGGATTAATTGTTCTCACTGTCAGGAAATTTCTCCTTAGTTCCAGGTTGCTTCTCTCCTTGATGAGTTTCCACCCATTGCTTCTTGTCCTTCTCTCAGGTGCTTTGGAGAATAGCTTGACTCCCTCTTCTTTGTGGCAGCCCCTGAGATATTGGAACTCTGCTATCATGTCTCCCCTAGTCCTTCTTTTCATTAAACTAGACATTCCCAATTCCAGCAACCGTTCTTCGTATGTTTTAGCCTCCAGTCCCCTAATCCTCTTTGTTGCTCTTCTCTGCACTCTTTCTAGAGTCTCCACATCTTTTTTTACATCACGGCGACCAAATCTGAATGCAATATTCCAAGTGTGGCCTTACCAAGGCCTGATAAAGTGGCATTAATACTTCACGTGATCTTGATTCCATCCCTCTGTTGATGCAGCCTAGAACTGTATTGGCTTTTTTGGCAGCTGCTGCAATAATTGATAGGAGCTATTAATATTGAGTGGGGAAGCAAATTGCTGCTCACAGGCTTAAAACGGGGGGTGCCAACGCTGACATGTTCAATAGAAGCTGGTTGGGATTGGAAAAAAAAAATTGCTGCCCACAGGAGCGATCAATAAAATCGTTTTATACCGAGCTCCCTCCATTAGGTCTGATTGTACTGTCCAAGAGGAGAAAAACACAAAGAGCAACAAAGATTAATTAGGGGATCAAAGGCTAAAACATACAAAGAACTGCTGTAGGAATTGGGAATGTGTAATTTTTCCTGCCTGAGCAGAGGGCACGACTAGAAGACCTCCAAGGTCCCTTCCAACTATTATTCTATTCTATTCTATTCTATTCTATTCCATTCCATTCCATTCCATTCCATTCCATTCCATTCCATTCCATTCCATTCCATTTTATCTCCTGTCATGTCCTCTCCTGTCCTATTTTATTCCATTCCATTCCTATCATTCTGTTCCATTCTATTCTAATTCCATTCCATTCTATTCCACTCTATCACCTGTCTTCCTATTCTATTCCATTCCATTCCATTCCATTCTATTCTATTCTATTCTATTCTATTCTATTCTATTCTATTCTATTCTATTCTATCTCCTGTCCTCCTATTCTGTTCCATTCTATTCTATTCCATTCCATTCTATCTCCTCTCATGTCCTCTCCTGTCCTATTTTATTCCATTCCATTCCTATCATTCTGTTCCATTCTATTCTAATTCCATTCCATTCCTATCCTACCCTATCCTACCCTATCCATTCCTAGTGAAAAGAATAGCAACAGTCCAGTATTTAAGGGGCTGCCACAAGGAAGAGGGATTCAAGTCACCCTATTATCCAAAGCACCTGAGGGCAAGAAGCAATGGATGGAAACTAATCAAGGAGAGAAGCAACCTAGAACACAGGAGAAATTTCCTGACAGTGAGAACAATTAACCAGTGGAACTACTTGCCTCCAGAAGTTGTGGCTGCTCCAACACTGGAAGTTTTTAAGAAGAGGTTGGATAACCATTTGTCTGAAGTAGTGTAGGTCCTATACCATTTCAGACAAATGGTTATCCAATCTCTATACTATAGGGTTTCCTGCCTAAGCAGGGGGTTGGACTAGAAGACCTCCAAGGTCCCTTCCCAACCCTATTACAGATAGTCCTCGACCTACAGCACTTTATTTCGTGACCGTTCAGAATAACAACAGCGCTGAAAAAAAGCAACTTGAAGGCCGTTCTTCATACTTTAATGACCGTTGCCACATCCCCGTGGTCCCGTGACCAAAATCCGGACGCTTGGCCACCAACTCGTATTTTATGATGATTGCAGCGTCTCAAGGTCATTAAATCCCCCTTTTGCGACCTTGGTCATTGGGGAAACCAGGTTTTCTGAAAATAAACCCCCCCCGGGCGTCTCATTTTTAAGAACGGCGGTGATGCACTTAATCACTGCGTCAAGGAAGGTCGTAAAACAGGGCGAAGCTCGCTTAGCCGCTGTCGATTAGCAGCAGAAACGTTGGGCTGCGTTGCGGTCGTACGTCGAGGACGGATCTTATTCCACGATCTTCTCGCTCTTCCCTTGGAGCCAAGGACGAGCCATTAGTTATATTCCCCCTCTTTGATAAATTATGCATGCCGATGTTTGCTTTGTCCTTCGAGCGCTTGCCAAAGTTGACACGGGCTTCTCTGTCCTTGAAGGGGGGAGCTGAGCTGTGCCCACCACGGGAACATCGAGATGAAAGGGGGAGCCGAAGAGAGTTTCAGCGAGTCCGAAGGTTCCATCGAAAACATTGAAGGACTTTCTTGAGAGCCATAAGATAAAACTGGACACTCGGCTGGCTAATTGCGTGACTCCCGTTTCTTCTATTATTTTCTTTTTTTCTCCCTGCGTCTTGTTGGAAACTCTTTTGAAAAGGGGCAAGGGGGCAGGATTTCTTGGCAAAGGCGCTCGGGGGGGCTTGAAATGGAGGTTGCAATAAATCCGTGTTTTCAGACTTGGCGATTTTAATGTGGGTGGACATCAACTCCTACCTAGCACGTTTTGAAGTCCCCAAAAAATCCCAGCCAGCATGCTTTAAGAGGGGTGGACTTCCACTCCCAGAATCTTCCAATCAGCATGCTTTAAGATGGGTGGACTTCAACTCCCAGAATTCCCCAGCCAGCATGCTTTAAGAGGGGCGGACTTCCACTCCCAGAATCCTCCAATCAGCATGCTTTAAGATGGGCGGACTTCAAGTCCCAGAATTCCCCAGCCAGCGTGCTTTAAGAGGGGTGGACTTCCACTCCCAGAATTCCCCAGCCAGCCATGCTTTAAGATGGGTGGACTTTATCTCCCAGAATTCCCCAGCCAGCATGCTTTAAGAGGGGTGGACTTCCACTCCCAGAATTCCCCAGCCAGCCATGCTTTAAGATGGGTGGACTTCATCTCCCAGAATTCCCCAGCCAGCATGCTTTAAGAGGGGTGGACTTCCATTCCCAGAATTCTCCAGCCAGCATGCTTTAAGATGGGTGGACTTCATCTCCCAGAATTCCCCAGCCAGCATATTTTAAGATGGTTGGACTTCATCTCTCAGAATTCCCCAGCTAGCATGCTTTAAGAGGGGTGGGTTTCAACTCCCAGAATTCCATCCTGCATGCTTTAAGACAGGTGCCTGACATATATTTACGACCGTTGAGGTGTCGTGGGGTCATGTGGTCATCATTAATGTCTTTCCCAGGTTCCAAGCAAAGTCAATAGGGGTAATTTGATTTGCTTCATGATTGTGTTATTCACTTAACGATTGTGTCTAAAAATAAAAATTGGGTGCGATTCACTTAGTGACTGCATTGCTGAGCAATAGAAGTTCTAATCCTAATTGTAATCATAAATCAAGGACTTCTTGCAATTTTGTGTCTGATTTAACCACAGAATTAAATTTGTCTGTTCCCCGGTTTGCTCTTGTCCTCGATTTACAACCGCATTTGGGGCCAGAGTTTCCATTGCTAAACAAGGAAGTTGCTAAGCGAGTCGCACCCTGTTTTTCAACCTTTTTTGCCACGGTTCTTAAGCAAATCACCGCTAGTTGTTAAGCGAAGCAGGCAGTCATTAAGCGAATCCGGCTTTCCCCATGCTTGTTAGAAGCCCCCTGGGAAGGTTGCAAAAGGGGATCACGTGACCCCGGGGCATTGTCATAAATGCCCGTTGCCAAGCACCCACATTTTGATCACATGCTCCTTTGGGAATGCTTGATGGTCGTAAGTGTGAGGACTGGACATAAGTAACTTTTTCAGTGCCGTGTCACTAAATCATCATCATTTAACGACCCCATAATCTCTTCCAGGGTGGAGTCGGGGCAACTGAATGTAACTAGCATAGTGTTTTCATGGCCGGATGCCCTTCCCTGTTGCCAATGAGGAGTTTATTCTCATGGTGCCCAGAGAGAGAGAAATATCTGCCTCTACCTAGGATCGAACTCGAAGCCTCCGGATTGTGAGGCGAGAGCTCCACCTCCAGGCCACCGCACCACTTTATGGTATGGTCACTAAATGAGTGATTGTAAGTCGGGGACAACCGGTGCTGCAGGCAGAAATACAAAAGAACAAAAAACAATTTCTTTAAAGAAAAACCTTGGGAAATAAAAAAAACAAAACCACAGAAACCGTATGCCAGCTTGAGCAGATTTCGAGCAAGCTACGGGATGTTACAGGAGGGCAAGGCGCCAGGGCACTCCTGAGACTTAATGCCAGGCGCTAGAATCTCTAGTTCGGGTGCATAGAAAAATGCGGAATGACATCATTCGGTACAGATAAAACGGATAAATCAGTTTTGGAAATTCGGGTTCTGTGAGAATTTTACATGTTCTTAACACTCTTTCAAAGCTAGGTAGTCCTCGACTTACAACAGTTCCTTTAGCAACCGAAGTTACGGCGGCAGTGAAAAAAGTGACTTACGACTCTTTTTTACGTCTGGAATCCTGCATCCAGTTTTGGTTGCCGCAGAATAAAGAAAGATGTTGAGACTTTGGGAGGAAAAAAGGTGCAGAGAAGAGCAACTAAGATGATTTAAAGGCCTGGAGATTAAAACATACAGAGAACAGTTGCAAGAATTAGGATTGGCCAGTCTAGAGAAAAGAAGGACTGGGGGGGGGGGGGATATGGTAGTGCCTATATTGGAGGGGCTGCCGCAAAGAAGATTGGGGGGGGGGGGTCAATTTATTTTCCAAAGAGCCAGAAGGCAAGACAAGAAACAATGGATGGAAGCTAATCAAAGAAGGGAAGGGAAGAGGAGAGATGATGAGAAGAGATGATGAGAAGAGTTGAGATGAGATGATGAGAAGAGATGAGATGAGATGATGAGAAGAGATGAGATGACGAGAAGTGATGAGATGAGATGATGAGAAGAGATGATGAGAAGAGTTGAGATGAGATGAGATGAGATGATGAGAAGAGATGAGATGATGAGAAGAGATGAGATGAAGAGATGAGATGATGAAAAGAGATGATGAGATGATGAGAAGAGTTGAGATGATGAGAAGAGAAGAGATGAAGAGATGAGATGAGATGGTGGGAAGAGATGATGAGAAGAGAAGAGATGATGAGATGAAGAGAGATGAAGAGAAGAGATGAGATGATGAGAAGAGATGAGATGAGATGAGATGATGAGAAGAGAAGAGAAGAGATGAAGAGATGAGATGAGATGAGATGAGATGGTGGGAAGAGATGAGAAGAGAAGAGAAGAGATGATGAGAAGAGAAGAGATGATGAGATGAGATGAAGAGAAGAGATGAGATGATGAGAAGAGATGATGAGAAGAGAAGAGATGAGATGATGAAAAGAGATGAGATGATGAGAAGAGAAGATGAGAAGAGATGAGATGAAGAGAAGAGATGAGATGATGAAAAGAGAAGAGATGAGATGAAGAGAAGAGATGAGATGAGATGATGAGAAGAGATGAGATGAAGAGAAGAGATGAGATGAAATGATGAGATGAGAAGAGATGAGAAGAGAGAAGCAACCTGGAACTAAGACAGTGAGAACAATTAACCAGTGGAACTACTTGCCACCAGAAGTTGTGAATGCTTCATCACTGAAGGTTTTCAAGAAGAGACTGGACTGCCATCTGTCAGAAATGGGGTAGGGCAGGGGTGTCTAACTCATTGAGGGCCACATCAGGGTTGTGTTTGATCCAGGGGGGAGGGGCGTGTGACCAGGGACTGGGGGGGGGGGGCGGTGGCGTAGCCATGGTGGGCATTTTGACACAGAAACTTATTTATTTATATTCTGCTTTCATTATTTTTACATAAATAACAAGGCTATAAAGTTAGGGTCTCCTGCTTAAGAAGGGGGCTGGACTAGAAGACCTCCAGGGTCCCTTTCCAGTCCTATTTTGATTGATGGAATGCAGGGGGGGAGGGGAAGTCTAGCATTAACGCCACAAGCGTAATCATATTCCCTGTAATTAGCTACAATTAATGTCCGTTAAATTTAAAACATTTAATTTGCATCTCGGCTCTGGTTAACTCATTTCCACTGATTAAGTCTGCTTCATGGAGGATGACTGACACAAACATACCTGCGGCACGCAAACCCACATACACACACTTACACAAAGGCACACCCCAGACTTAATACTCAAAGGCTGAAGTTGTTTACGAGCAGGAAAGCTTTTTTTCCCATCCGCCTTAAACTAATTACAGGAAGTCCTCGACTTACGACCACAATCCGAGCCCAATTAGTTTGCGTGGCTAAGCAAAGGCTGTTACAAACTTTTTTTGGCCACAGTTGTGAAGCGAATCGCCGCCGTCGTTAAATGAATCACGCAGTCGTTCAGCGAGCCCGGCTTCACTTTCTGACTGCTTGTCGAAAGTTATATAAATAGGGATCACACAACTCCGGGACACTAACCGTCATAAATATGAGTCAGTTGCCCGAGCGTCCGTATTTTGATCACGTGACCAAGGAGATGCTGCAGCGGTCGTAAGTGTGAAACCTGGTAATAAGTCACTTTTCTCACTGCCGTCGTAACTTCAAACGGGCACTAAACGAATTGTAAGCTGCTGAGCACTATCTGTATTTCAACACCAGGCTGCATAACGCTGATGGGACACGTTTCCCAGTTTTTCCAATGCATATAGTCTTCGACTTACGACCACAATTGAGCCTAACATTTCTGTTGTTCAGTGAGACAGATTTTAATTTTGCCCCATTTTACGACCTTTCTTGCCCCAGTCACTAAGTGAATCGGTGACTTTGCTTGTCAGAAGGTCGCAAACGGGGATCATGTGACAGCAGGACACCGCAACTGTCATAAATATGAGTCAGTTGCCACGCCTCTGAATTTTGATCACATGACCACAGAGATGCTACAACGGTCGTTAAGTGTGAAAAATGGTCATAAATCACCATTTTCAGTGCGGTCGTAACTTTGAACCGTCACTAAATGAACTGTTGTAAACTGTTGTAATTATTGTATGTTATCTCCATTGTGTGACACCCTGCTCATAAGTCATTTTTTCACTGTGGTGGTAACTTCGAACGGTCGCTAAACGAACTCTACAGGTCGTCCTCGATTTACAACAGTTCATTTAGTGACCAAGGTTACGACGACGCTGAAAAAGGTGATTTATGACCGTTTTTCACCCTTACGACCGTTGCAGCATCCCCAGAGTCACGTGATCCAAATTTCAGACGCTTGGCAACTGACTCGTATTTATGACGGTTGTGATCTGACAAGCAAAGTCCACGGGGAAGCCCGATTCAACAACCAGGGTTCCTCACTTACCGACTGCAGTGATTTCACTTAACAACGGTAGAAAGGAAGGTCATCAAACGGGCCAAAACTCACTTCATCAATGTTTTCACTTAGCAACAGAAACGTTGGGCTCAATTTGTTTTCGTCATAAATCAAGGACTCCCTGTTATTTCAATGCCAGGCTAAGGAATGGAGCGGATGGGGTATTTTTTTTTTTCCTGGTGCCGCAGACTTTTTCAGGCATTCTGTCCATCCATCATCAAAGCCCTCAACCTTTTCCATCTAAAACTTTTTTATGAGCTCGTAAATCACATAAACCGGAGTTCAGGAATGTCAACCTGAGGTGGTTGGGATTTTGTGTGCAAAGCTGCTTTGAGATTTAGATGTCTTTTTTTGAGATCAGCACAATCTCCCTGGCGGGGCTTTGGAATTAAATTAAAAAATTAAATTAAAAAATAAAAAATAAAGCAACATGGATTAGAGGAGCTGCCGGCTGCGGCTTCAGAGTCCGAGCAAAATCCTGTGAATATTGGATTGCCAGCCTCGGAGTTAAATTAAAAAAGGGGACCGAAAAAATATGGTGATGGTTAGGCTACAAATCCTTTGTTTTTTGTAACAGGTTTAAAAGATGGGGTGGTGCTAGTGGGATTAACAGGCAGGCAAAGGATGAATCCCTTCCTTGGGGAGGTTTAAATCAGGATTAGGGGTGTCTGTAGGAGGGGGCAAAATTGTGAAGATGCAGCAGCCAGACAAGTCAACGCCTCATCTCTTTTTTCTTTTCTTTTCTTTCTTTCTTTCTTTCTTTCTTTCTTTCTTTCTTTCTTTCTTTCTTTCTTTCTTTCTTTCTTTCTTTCTTTCTTTCTTTCTTTCTTTCTTCCTTCCTTCCTTCCTTCCTTCCTTCCTTCCTTCCTTCCTTCCTTCCTTCCTTCTTTCTTTCTTTCTTTCTTTCTCCAGAGACTCAGGGCGGCTTACAATGCGTTAAGCAATAGCCTTCATACTTTTGTATATACCTGCTTAGTAGGGCTTTCGCCCCCCCCCCCCCCCCCCGCGACGTTCTTTTTTATATAAAGTCAACTTATTGCCCCCACAATCCGGGTCCTCGTTTGACCTACCTTAGAAAGGATGGAAGGCTGAGTCAACCTTGAGCCTGGTGAGATTCGAACTTGCAGTAATTGCAGGCAGCTGGCAGCTAAGTGCTACTTAACAGCACTTAGTCCACTGCACCACCAAGGCTCTTTTTTCTTTTCTTTTTCCTTTCCTTTTATTGCTTTTATTCTTTTCTTTTATTCTTTTAGTTTAATTTTTTATTTTATTTTATTTAGTTTAATATTTAGTTTAGTTTATTATTTTTATTCACTGATTTAAAGCATTTACATTATTATTTTAGCTTAGTTTCTTATTTTATTTCTTATTTTTATTTTATTATTTAGTTTTGTTTATTATCTTACTTACTTTATTTAGTTTTATTATTTTATTTTATTTAGTTTATTATTTTATTTTTATTCACCGATTTAAAGCATTTACATTATTCTTTTACTTTATTAGTTTAGTTTAGTTTATTACTTTATTTAGTTCATTTTATTATTTTTATTTTATTTTATTTAGTTTAGGTTCTTTATTTTATTTAGTTGTTTAGTTTATTATTTTATTTTTATTCACTGATTTAAAACATTTACATTATTCTTTTACTTCATTCTTTTATTTTATTACTTTATTTTATTTTATTATTTTAATTTCATTTTATTTATTTTATTGTTTTCTTTAGTTTAGGTTCTTATTTTACTTATTTTAGTTTACTTAGTTGTTTATTATTCTATTTTTATTCACTGATTTATAACATTTACCTTGTTCTTCATTATCCAAGCAACTCTGTTGGGCAATCTCTTCATTATTTTATTTCTATTTGTTTAAAACATTTATAGAGCAGCCCACTTCTGAGCAACTCTGCTGAACAATCAATGGGTTTTCTCTTTATTATTTTATTTTTATTCATTTCAAACATTTGCACAGCAAGCCCGTTCATGATATTTAGGACGGTGGCCCTGTGATCGTGCCGTCCTTCTCTTGCAACCTTCTAACAAGCAAATTCCATGGGGAAGCCATATTCACTTAACCATGTTTCTAGCTTAACACTTGCCATGATTCATTTAACCACAGTGGACAAGAAAGGTCATAAAATGGAGCAAAACTCCATTTTATGGTTGTCCAGACGACAACCGTCTTGCTTAGCTGAGCAATAGAAATTTTAGGCTCAATTGTGGTATTTTGCACACACACACACACCCCACTTCTCAGAGACCACCAAGGACCACACAGTCGTCCTCCTCATCTCTACAAATGCCACTTCCTTACAGCCCTGATGATGTTACCTCGTTGGGTCATGAAACATCCGGAAGAAAACAATCAGGCTCAGAGCACCAAGGACCCTGCAGCTTTCCTCCTCTTCCTCTCTACAATCCTTACTCTCTTCTAAAACTGATAGCGTTACCTAGTTGGGTGATAAAACATCCACAAAAAAACCAGCTAGGTCCATGATAGCATGCGTGTCACAGCTGGCTCGCAGAGCCTTCCCTGTAGGTATGTGAGCCGTTGCTCATCTCATGCCTCCTGCAGGCCAGCTGATATTTGGGATGCGCAGGTGGCGGGGTGTTAAGGATATTGTTGTGTTAGCAACCAGCAGAGTTGGTTAGAATAACAAGCTCACTCTGGTGCACGAACCACGATGGTAGCAGATCCACCCACGATGATAGCAACAACGATAGCATCTCCTCACACAATGGTAGCATGTCATCAACTGAATACATTACAGTACCTTACTTAAATGCGTTTACGACTAATTGCAGCATGACTCAGCATTACAATGATGCAGCATTAAAAGTCACAGAACACATATATTGCCTGGACAACCTGTTAGGCTCACACCATATCCTAACACGGGGCACATGCGGGAGAAGTGCAGGCATGTGAGGGGGGAGTGTGGGGTTAGGGTTAGGTGTGGCGTGCCCCCCATGGCCTGTTTTTGGGCACAAGAGACTCCCAGGAGTCTCCACATGGCCCGTTTTGGATGCCAGGTACATGCAGGGCCCGTGCGGAACCTGGGGAGGGCGGAAAACGGGCCTCCCGGAAGATCCTGAAGTCTGGAAACAGGCCCATTTCAGGCCTCCGGAGCCCAGGGGAGGCTGTTTTTGCTCTCCCGGAGGCTCAAAAAAAGCCTCTGGAGCCTGGGGAGGGCGAAAAAACCCCTCTGGCCATAGCGCAAGAGGCCAAGTGGGCCACATCCACCAATTGCCACGGCCACCCAGCAATGCGTGGGAGGGTGTGGGGGGGGTCACGTGTGCATCCGCGGGGGGCGCACGCAAAAATTATTCATGGCATGCAAAAAGGGATTAAACTGAGCGTGCGGCCCCTGTGAGCGTGATGTGCCAAAATCTGCAAGAGGGCGGGGGTGTGGTGGCTTCGATTACCTCACAATTTTGTGCTGACGCCTGTGGCTTCTCGGGTTTCTAAGCATTTTTAAAATCGACACTCAAGAATTATCGAATCAGGTTCACATCCTTCAACCTTTGGGGGAAGCCATGAAGACGGTACAGTATTTGCATATACAGCCCAGGGATGGGATTCAGCCGGTTCGGGAGAATCGGTAGCTCCGACGATCAGTTGAGAGTGAACTGGTTCACTCTGACAATCAGCTGGGCCTGCCCGCCCCTGTGCTATACCGATCTATATTTCCTTTGTTTGAAGCCCAGCTGATCGGCGCGTGCCTCAGCTGTTTTACTCCCCGGGGCTGTAGAAGGTAAGTTTTAGAGCTGTTTTCAGACGCACTGCGCACGCGCAGAGCGCCCACTCAGCAAACCGGTTGTTATACCGGTTGAATCCCACCACTGATACAGCATATTATATAGGTAGTCCTTGGCTTACAACTGTTGGAAGAAATATCCACCTGGCTCAGTTTCAATCCGGAAGAATTGGAAGACAAAATGGAGGTTGAGTGGAAAAGATGTTTTAATGACGTAGCAAAACCATATGGGTTTGTGGTTCTGGGCAGCTGACCACATGGAGGTGAGAGTTGAGAGGTTTTATACCTTCCCTTGTGCGTTGCACTTGAGCTTCCTGTTCCTTTTGTCAGACTCCCATGGGGTCATGTAAGGGTCATAGCTGGCTCTATAGGCAAAGTACAAATCCTAGGTGTGTGTCTGAGCTAAGTTTGGTTGCAAGTTTCTGAGGGTTGATGCAATAACTGAAAATACCGTTAGGAGATTGTGTAAATGGAATGAGGTCTGTGCCTTCTGCTAAATGGTAGTGGGTTAATCCTATTGTGTCCTGAAGGATCGTGTCCTGTTTTTCTTTATCCCATCATCCTGGGGCTGAAGGTCTTTCGTTTTGTAGATAGGCTGGCCCAGTCTTTCTTAATGAGCACAAAATATCTGCTTCGGGGAGGGTAGACCGAGTCTGCTTTCTGACTTTAAAAAAAACACGTTTCTCCATTTCTCATTCAGGGGAATATAATATTCTGCCTATTTTTTAATATTCCTCAAAAAAATATTTCATTCTGTTGGGAGCGGGTGGTGGCAACAATTGTTCCTTTAACAACTGTTCGAATGTACAGCACTCAAAAGAGTGACATAACTGGTCCTCGCACTTACGACTGGGCAGCATCCGCATGGTCATGTGATCAAAATTTGAACACTTGGAAACTGGCGTGTACTTATGAAGGTTGCAATGTCACCTAATTTCCATTTGCAAACTTCCCAGCCTGCACAAGGCTGACAAGGAAAGTCCACTGAGGGAAGCCAGTTTCATTTAACGTCTGTAGGATTCACTTAACAACTACAGCAATTAACGCGATCAAATTCAGACACTCGGCAACTGGCTCACAGATACAACAGTTGGTCGCTGTGTCCCCGAGGGTCATGTGATCCCTTTTTGTGACCTTCCGACAAGCCAAGTCGGGGAGGGGGGGGAGCCAGATTCACTTAACAACCATGTTACTAACTTAACAACGGCAGCGATCCATTTAACGACTTCAGCAAGAAAGGTTGTAAAATGGGGCGAAACTCAACACTTAACTGCTGTCTCGCTTAGCAACAGAAATTTTGGGCTCCGTTAAGGTCGTACGTCAAGGACTACCTGTCCTGGAGTACCTGCTAACAAACAAACAAACAAAAAGGTTGCAAAGTCAGGTGTGACTCACTTAACGACCGTCTCACTTTGCAATTGACATTGTGGTCGTAAGTCGAGGACTAGTTATACATTAGCACCTGAGGATGCCACGTTGGAACCACCAATCTGCAAAATGTGTTTTTTGTTTTTTTTTAAAGGAGATTTCAGGTTCGCAAGCTTTAACCAACTTGACAAACAATAAAGAAAGAAAGACGCATAAAACGATAGTGGAATACAAAATTTATGTCTGAAGTTGTAGTCAGGGCTATCTTCAGCGGTGACCACGTTGTAGCAAAACATTTGGTATCAAACATTTAACAAGTTCCGTTGCATGACAACTACCCACCGGCATGCAAATAATAAGGTATTTCGTTTAAATAGGCCTGTTATTTATATATTTATATGCTGTATAAGGATATATCTATGTATAGGTCAGTTTATACAGAGTTTTCGGGTGGGGAAACAAAAGGGTTTGATACAAAATGAAAGGGTCCACCACAGATCACGGGGAGGGGAGTAAAAACCCAGGTGAAGGAGGGGGATTTACACAACGTGCAAACGAGGGACGTGAAGAAGGAGGCATTGCCCTGCCAGATCGAGATGGATCGGCTCCCACTTCCAAGGAGAAATAACAGGCTTTCTTTGTTCCTGTGCAAAGTTTAAAATGTCGATTCTACGTCGGTAAAAAATCAGAATGGGAAACTTTTGCTCTCAGGCATTGAAATAGGATTCGGAGATGGTGTTTCTTCAAAATTGTGTTTCTCAACTTTAAGCTTTAAAGTGGCTGAACTTCAACTCCCAGAATTCCCCAGCCAGCATATTTTAACATGGGAGGACTTCCACTCCCAGAATTCCTCAGCTAACATGCTTTAAAATGGCTGAACTTCAACTCCCAGAATTCCCCAGGCAGCATATTTTAATGGGTGGACTTCCACTCCCAGAATTCCTCAGCTAACATGCTTTAAAATGGCTGAACTTCAACTCCCAGAATTCCCCAGCCAGCATATTTTAACATGGGAGGACTTCCATTCTCAGAACGCCTCAGCTAACATGCTTTAAAATGGCTGAACCTGAACTCCCAGAATTCCCCAGCCAGCATATTTTAACATGGGAGGACTTCCACTCTCAGAATTCCTCAGCTAACATGCTTTAAAATGGCTGAACTTCAACTCCCAGAATTCCCCAGCCAGCATATTCTAACATGGGAGGACTTCCACTCCCAGAATTCCTCAGCTAACATGCTTTAAAATGGCTGAATTTCAACTCCCAGAATTCCCCTGCCAGCCATTTTTTAAGATGGCAAATGTTTACCGAGATTTGCAATCATCCAGGTCCTGGCTGCCCCGAAAGGGGCTTCATTCCAAAAGGCAACTGGACTTTCGTTGTTTGACCTTGAAGACATTTCACTTCTCATCCAAGGAGCTTCTTCGGTTCTTAAGAAGTTTTTTGGGATGAGAAGCGAAATGATTTCAAGGATAAAAAACCAAGGAAGTCCAGTTTGCCTGTTTGGATTACGATGGGTGGATTTCAGCTCCCAGAATTCCCCAGCTAGCTTGTTTTAAGATTGGTGGATTTCCATTCCCAGAGTTCTCCAGTCAGAATTTCCTGACAGTAAGAATCAGAGGTGGGTGGCCCATGAATTAACAACTGGTTTGCCCCAGCACTGAAAATATGCGGCTAAATAGGACAACTACCACACTGGTAGGAACAATTAATCAGTGGAACTACTTGCCTCCAGAAGTTGTGAATGCTCCAACACTGGAAGTTTTTAAGAAGAGATTGGACAACTATTTGAGATGGTCCAGGGTTTCCTGCCGGAGCAGGGGGTTGGACTAGAAGACCTCCAAGGTCCCTTCCAACTCTGTTATTCTATTCCAGTGCTGGCGAACTTTTTACTCACCGAGTGCCGAACAGGTACGCGCTTCGGAAGCATCTGTGCTGACGCGCGGCTCCTTCTGCGTGCACAGCCGCGCCATCTGGGCATGCGCAGAGTTTCCGTGCGTGGAATGCATGTGTGTGAACGTCATCTATACATGCATGCGTTGCACGGAAGGACTTGGCGCGCATGCGCAGGAGAGCTCCGAAGACCAGCTGATTCCCCTGAATTGCGCAGATGTGCACCGGAAGTCCGAACACCAGCTGGGGCCCATGCGCATGCACAGCTGCAGGTGAGTTAGCTGACAGCTCCAGCGGCCGGAAAGATGACTCTGCGTGCCACTTCGGGAAGACGTGCCATGGGTTTGCCATCACTATTCTATTCTAACTCCCCAAATTCCCTAGATCAGTGATGGCTACCCTTTTTGCCGTCGTGTGCCAAAGGCGGGGAGAGCTCGGGGGGGTCGTGCACGCGCATGCCCCCACCCAGAATTCAATGTGCCCCACCCCCTTTGCATGCACGCGACTCTCCGGCGCTCCTCCCACTTTTCGTACGTGATGGACCCGGTAGGCCTGTTTTTTCACCCTTCCCAGGCCCCAGAGGCTTTCTTGGAGCCTGGGGAAGGCGAAAACGGTCTTCCCTACCCCTCCCGGAGGCCGGAAATGGCCCGTTTCCTGACTTCCGGAAGGCCCAAAAATCAGCTGGTTAGTACGTGCATTGACACTGGAGCTTAGCTAGTGTGCCCACCTGTGCCACAGGTTCACCATCATGGCCCGAGATAGTATGCTTAGCTGCCTCGTTTAGCAACCAAAATTTTGGGCTCCGTTGTGGTCGTAAGCCGAGGACTGCCGTATTTGGAACGGATGAGAAATTTTGAGCTGCTCTTTTAGAATTTTGCATTGTTTTTTTGTTTTGTAAATTAGAGGTAAAGCCGAAGCAACACAAAAATGCTATTCGGGGGTGTACAATGAGTAATTAGTTACACAGCCCTTGGTGGTTTTGTACAGATTGTCTGGAAGGGCAGCTTAACACGAGGGACGCCAAAAGTACAGCCAACTTTCATTGCACCACCAGACACACATGTATACGTGTGCATATACACATACACACAGCAGGCACACAAACCAAGAACGAAAATCACCGTAAACATTAAACGCAGGAAAAGACCCTGCCCCAAATTATCCACCCACCAAAAATGCAATCCAGAGCATTTTCTAGTAGAGTAGGAATATCCAACATTAGCAACGTTAAGACCTGTGGACTTCAACTCCCAGAATTCCCCAGCCAGCCATAAATGGCTGGCTGGGGAATTCTGGGAGTTGAAGTCCACAGGTCTTCAAGCTGCCAAAATTGAACATCTCTGTTTTAGAGAGTTAGTAAACCTGTTGAAACGTAGTTATATAAATCACCACTGTAATACATGCAGGGTAACTTTTCCCCAAACGCACGCACTCTTGTCACACACACACACAAACACACACAGGATTCAAGGCATCCCAGAAAAAAACACGGATTTGCCAAACGACCAAGAAACCAAACCGCTTCGGACTGGAGTCACCGGAAAATGAGCCATGCCCCTTGCCCAGCCCATTTCTCCCCTCCACGCCCGGGGGGGCCCTGAATGAATCGTGTGCGGTCAAGAAACCGACAATCTGCAGCCAGCGGTCTCTCTTGACGTTTGGCGGTCCCGGGTTCGAGGTCTGACAGTCAGTCGCTAAGAAGAGCTCCTGGTAATTCATTGGTAAGCGTGTGCCACCGTTCGATTTTCTTATCCTTGTTTTTTAAGCAGTCAAACCAGTGCTTCAGACGTTCCCCTTTGGCGTTGATACCCAGAACAATGCCACCTGGATGCACAAAGGGATGGAACAGAAGGAAACAAGTAACCAGGATAATCAATGAAAGTCAGTTTGGTCTAGTGGTTAAGGCACCAGGCTAGAAACCAGGAGACGGTGAGTTCTAGTCCCGCCTTAGCTATAAATGCTACTTGGAAGAATTTGGGTCAATCACCAGGAGACGGTGAGTTCTAGTCCCACCTTAGGCCTGAAAGCCAGGTGGGTGACTTTGGGTCAATCACCAGGAGATGGTGAGTTCTAGTACCATCTTAGCTATAAATGCCAGTTGGAAGACTTGGGTCAATCACCAGGAGATGCTGAGTTCTAGTCCCACCTTAGGCCTGAAAGCCAGCTGGGTGACTTTGGGTCAATCACCAGGAGACGGTGAGTTCTAGTCCTGCCTTAGGCATCAAAGCCAGTTGGAAGACTGGGCGAATCACCAGGAGACGGTGCGTTCTAGTCCCATCTTAGCTATAAAAGCCAGTTGGAAGATTTTGGGCCAATCACCAGGAGACAGTGAGTTCTAATCCTGTTTTAGGCATGAAAGCCAGTTGGATGACTATGGGCCCGTAACCAGGAGACGGTGAGTTCTAATCCCATTTTAGGCATGAAAGCCAGCTAGGCACCAGGAGACACTAAATTCTAGTCCTGCCTTAGCTGTAAATGCAAGTTGGATGACTTTGGGCCCATAACCAGGAGATGGTGAGTTCTAGTCCTGCCTTAGGCATGAAAGCCAGGTGGGCGACCTTGGTCCAGTCCTTCTTTTTCTCTCAGTCTAACCCACCTCACAGGGTTGTTGTGGGAAAATAGGAGGCGGGAAGGTGTACTGGATATGTTTTGTTGCCTTCAGTTATTTGTAAAAATATTAAACGTCGGCTATAAACAAGTAAACAGATAAATAAAATGAGAGTTCCACAATCTCATAGGATCACACGTATCTTCAAGCATGCCGATTGGGGAATTCTGGGAGTTGAAGTCCACCAAGCTTAAAAGTTGCCAAGATTGTGAAACTCTGGCCTAACTGATATTGGGTGGATTTAAGAAGGGGTTTGAAACATGGCTGAGAGTGAAATGATGATGGAATCAGAGTCAATGAGAATTTGTGTGATTCACTGCAAAATAACGCTGTGAGAACCCAGAGTTCCAATCCTGGGCCACCTCCCATCCAATACCCAGATTTACCAATAAAGTCGTTGGATTTGCCAATGTCATAATCCCAGACTGTCACCTCCAGGGTCTTCTTGGCCAAATCGCCATGCTTTATCTCATACAAAAATTCCTGCAAAAAAGGAGATTTAGAAAGGAGGAAAGTTATTCAGTCCATAATTAAATAGTAAACCTCTTTAAATTGGAAAACTGTCCTTGTTCCAAACTCAGCTTGAGACAGAATAGAATAGAATAGAATAGAATAGAATAGAATAGAATAGAATAGAATAGAGGAATGAAGAATGGAATAGAATAGAATAGAATAGAATAGAATAGAATAGAATAGAATAGAATAGAATAGAATAGAATAGAATAGAATAGAATAGAATAGAATAGAATAGAATGAGAAAGGGAATAGAATGAGAAAGGGAATAGAATAGAATAGAATAGAATAGAATAGAATAGAATAGAATAGAATAGAATAGAATAGAATAGAATAGAATAGAATAGAATAGAGGAATGAAGAATGGAATGGAATGGAATGGAATGGAATGGAATAGAATAGAATAGAATAGAATAGAATAGAATAGAATAGAATAGAATAGAATAGAATAGAATAGAATAGAATAGAATAACAAGAGTTGGAAGGGACCTTGGAGGTCTTCTAGTCCAACCCCCTGCTTAGGCAGGAAACCCTACACCACTTCAGACAAATGGTTACCCAACATCTTCTTAAAAACTTCCGGTGTTGGAGCATTCGCAACTTCTGGAGGCAAGTTGTTTCACTGATTAATTGTTCTATCTGTCCAATTTTTCCTTAGTTCTAAGTTGCTTCTCTCCTTGATTAGAATAGAATAACAAAGCTGAAAGGGTCCTATACTAGAAACCTATACTGGAAATGAGCAAGTCTTCTAAAGCTTTTTAAACAATGATGCTTTTTGAACAATGATGGTGAGCTTTGGTCACCCACAATCAGAATACAGAACAACTGAGTTGGCAGCAGCGGTAAAATGTAAAATTTGTCACTACCGGTTCGGCTTGGTGGTGTGTGTGTGTGTAATACGACTGAGTGGGCGTGGCCAACTTTTTTGTTTTTTTACTTTTAAAACCGTTTTTTCTACAACCTCTTCGGCTGAAGAGGTTGTAAAAAAAAATGCTTTTAAAAGCCTCTGACGATCCCAGCTGAGTTGCCTGATCGGCAGAGGCTTTTTTTTTTTTTTCCTTTTAAAAACATGTTTTCAGCCAAAGAGGTTGTAGAAAAAATGCTTTTAAAAATAAAATTAAAAAAGCCTCTGATGATTGCGCGGCTCAGCCGGGCAATGATGGGGGGGGGAGGGATTTTTGCTACTGGTTCTCCGAACCACCTGCAAACAGTCAATGTGCCCCACCCCCTCCGTATGACACCCCCACAAGCTCCTCCTGCTTTTGGCACACGATGGCACAGTGGGCCAGGTAGGCCTGTTTTTCACCCTCCCCAGGCTCCAGAGGCTTTCTTAGAGCATGGGGAGGGTGAAAACGGCCTTCCCCATCGCCCCAGAGGCTGGAAACGGCCTGTTTCCCAACTTCTGATAGGACCAGAATGGCCAAATATCAGCTGGCCGGCGCTCACATGCGCACCAGAGCTGAGGGCAACGCTCGTGTGCCCACAGATACGGCTCCGCGTGCCCCCTGTGGCACATGTGCCACAGGTTCACCATCACAGCCCTCTACCATTCCCGGCAAATGGCTGTCCAGTCTCTTCTTAAAAGCACCCACAACAAGAGCTTGGTGGCGCAGTGGACTAAGCGCTGTTAAAGTAGCACTTAGCTGCCAGCTGCCTGCAATTACTGCGAGTTTGAATCTCACCAGGCTCAAAGTTGACTCAGCCTTCCATCCTTCCGAGGGAGGTAAAATGAGGACCCGGATTGTGGGGGCAATAAGCTGACTTTGTATAAAAAAGAACACCACTTGGGGGTGGGGGGGCGAAAGCCCTACTAAGCAGCTATATACAAAAGTATGAGGGCCATTGCTTAACGCATTGTAAGCCGGAGAAGGGCGGCATATAAATCAAACTAATAGATAGATAGATAGATAGATAGATAGATAGATAGATAGATAGATAGATAGATAGATGATAGATAGATGATAGATAGATAGATAGATAGATAGATAGATAGATAGATAGATAGATAGATAGATATGAAAGACATGTGGATGGATAGATATGGAGAGCTCTGTAGAGAGATGAGAGATAGAGAGATGGATAGAAATGTAGATGATAGACAGATGGATAGATGAGGATGGATAGATGGATAGAGATGTGGATGGATAGATAGATAGATAGATAGATAGATAGATAGATAGATAGATAGATAGATAGATGATAGATAGATAAATAATTCAGGAAATCATTGTGTTTTCCCTTTCTTTTATGGTAATACAAAGGCTAAGTAGTACAGATATGTAGTACTTATACGTACTACAGTACATAGTAGAGTGAGTAAGTGGAGGCAGTAGATCTGCCTCCACTTACTCACTCATTTAGTGACTGTTTGACATTTCAACAGCGCTGAAAAAAGTGACTTATGACCGTTTTTCACCCTTATGACCATTGCAGCATCCCCCTATGATCACATGATCAAAATTCGGACACTTGGCGGTTGATTCGTATTTGTGACCTTTGCCATATCCCAGGGTCATGTCATCCCCTTTTGGGATCTTCTGACAAGGAAAGTCAATGGGAAAGCCAGATTCACTTAACGACTGGGTGACTAACTGAACAACTGAGGTGATTTACTTATCAACTGTAGCAAGAAAGATTGCAAAATGGAGAAAAACCCACTTAAGAACTGTCTCGCTTAGCAACAGAAATTTTGGGCTCAGTTGTGGTCGTAAGCCTAGGACTACCTTTACTTACATTTTATTTAAGTCCATTTTTGCTATAAGCTGCTATGGCCTAGAGGTGGAGCTCTTGCCTCATAATCAGGAGGTTATAAATTCAATCCTAGGTGAAGGCAGATTTACCTGCTCTGTAAATTTGGGGTTGGACTAGATGACCTGCTCTGTCAATTAATAAACTGTTAGAACACATTTTTGTTGGAATGTAATTTTATGCAACAGCAGCTGTAATGTTCAGCCAGTAGATGGCAGTGTTTACAACTTTGGATCTATGGGATATATACCCTATATCCTATATCCGTGATGGATCTGTGGGCACATGGGCATTGCCCTAGTTCAGCTCCAGCGCGCATGTGCGCGCTGCCCACCAGAAATTGGGAAACGGGCTGTTTCCGGCCTCTGGAGGGCCTCTGAGGGGTGGGGAAGACAGTTTTCATCCTCCCCAGGGTCCTAGAAAGCCTCTGGAGCCTGGGGAGAGCGAAAAATGGGCCTTCTGGTCCCACCAGAAATCAGGAAATGGGCCGTTTCCAGCCTCTAGAGGGCCTCCGGGGGGATGGAGAAAGCCATTTTTGCCCTCCCCAGGCTCCTAGAAAGCCTCTGGAGCCTGGGGACACTAAAAAACAGGTCTTCCAGTCCCACCGGAAGTTGGGAAACAGGGCATTTCTGGCCTCCAGAGGGCCTCTTGTGGGGGAGGCCATTTTTGCCCTCCCCAGGTTTTTAGAAAGTCTCTGGAGCCTGGGGAGGGCAAAAAATGGGCCTACATGGCCCATCATGCTATTGAGTGCCAAAAGCGGGGGGAGCGCATGGGGTGCATTGAATTATGGGTGTGGGCACATGCACGCGATCCCTCCACGCGACCCCTGCTTTTGGCACACGACGGCAAGGTTAACCATCACTGCTCTATATTCTTTGGTACTAAGTCAACTTTCCTGTTTCCCTTTACAGTTGAGCAGTTAAGCAGTAAAGCACATGGTGACTGTGCTTGGTCTGCCGTGCTACATATAAAACAGAATTTCTAACAAAAACATCGGATGGTTTGGGAATGCAAGGGTCCAAGCCAGTGGTGGCTTGTCCCAGGTTCGGATCAGTTCGCAAGAACGGGTACCAAAACCAGCCCCCCAGATGTCATCATAGGCGATCTGCGCATGTGCGATCCCGTTGCGAACTGGTAGTAAAGGTAAGCAGAACCCACCCCGATCCAAGCATGGTTAACTCAAAGGCCCTCATTAATAAATACAAACTAAATTTGTTGGAAAGTAGTATAGCCACATTTTGACAATTTAAAAGCATCACTCCCTTCCAGGAACATCTCGAAGCAAAAATATTTTAGCTCATTAGAGGATTGTTGCCCAATTGTGGTAACTTTTAAGATGGGTGAACTTCAACTCCCAGAATTCCCCAATCAGCACGGCTGGCTGGGGAATTCTGGGAGTCAAAATTCTACCCATGTTAAAAGTTATCACAGCTGGAGAACGCTGCATTAGAGGTCATCAAGACAGGCATCTTAAGCATCCTTAGTAATGAAACTCACAGTGGCATCGATTGGTGTCTCTTTGTGTGTCCTATCTTCTTGCCTGCTTGGATCCCCCCTCCCCTAACCTGATATTGCTGATGCCTTCACACTTAACTGTGTCTCCAACATATGTCAACATTTTTTAAAAAATCCTTAGCAATTAAATTTAAATTGGTATCTAGTAGTGTTTGTGTGGTTTGTGGGTGTGTATGTGTGTGAGTGTGTGTCCTAACTTCTAGCCCTGTGATGGTGAACCTATGGCACCCTACCAGAAACTGGAAGATGATTTTCCCGGCGCACGCACCAGGGATTCTAAATTTTTTTTTACTACCGGTACTGTGGGCGTGGCTTATTTTGTAGGCGTGGCTTGGTGGGGGTGGTGGTAATGTGACTGGGTGGATGGGGCCAACTAAAAGCATTTTTTCTACAATCTTAAGAAGTTGCAGGAAAAAAATGCTTTTAAAAGCCCCGGGACGATCCCAGCTGAGCCGCGCAATCATCAGAGGCTTTTTTATTTTATTTTTTTACTGTTAAATACATTTTTTCAGCTGAAGAGGTTGTAGAAAAAATGCTTTTAAAAGTTTTTTTTTTAAAAAAAAAGCTTCTGATGAGGTGGGTGGGGTAAGCGAGCAACAACCGGGCCGGGTACCGGTTAGGGGGCGTGGCTAGCCAATGTTATTACCGGTTCTCCGAACTACTACAAATTTTTATTATCGATTCTTGCAAACCGGTGCAAACCGGGAGCAAACCACCACTGGCACGCACCGACTAGCTGCTCTTCGCACATGCATGCACGCCAGAAAACAGCATTCCGTGCCGAAAAGGTTCACCGACACTGTTCTAGACTGCTTGGACCACCCCCACACGACCTGACACTTCTGATGCCTTCACGCTTAACTGTGTCTCCAACATACGTCCACAGGTTTTTTTCTTAAAAAAAAAAACAAAACATAACACAGATCTGTGGAATCTAATCTGTTGCCGTTGAGATTTGTTTAGACCCTGCACGACGTGGGTGCGGGTTTTTTAATAATATTTTCCAATTTGCCAGTCTGATGGCACTGCCAGGTTGTCTCACAGGCAGGCATCCTTCGCACGGATTTTTTTATACAGAACATTTTAATCACCCCTTTCGCGGGTGTTTGTCTTTTCGCAGCTCCTTTTCACTCTCCCCCCCCCCCCCCGCCCGAATAGGTGCTGTTTCAATTAGCAAGCGACGCTGCAAAATTCAGAGATCTGCGTTTTGGAAAATCAGCTTTGCTTCACCTGTGATTGCCTTGAAAGTGTGAAATGAGATTAGCCTGCATTTAAATGTGAACGAGACCCATTTTTTTTTCTCCCCGGATTTGAGGTTCTGGATGGTACCAATATGAGCAAGGAGGCTATTCCAGGCGGAAGTTTGATGCTTTGCAAAATTGATTTTTAGAGGGGCCGGATCCAGATTTCAAAAATTTGTGCCTGAGCTTCAATTAGGAACCGTGCCTGGTGTTCAAATGATTTTGAGTTAAAAAGGGAAGGCATCTAAGAGAATACCCAGAATACCCAAACACGACAAATCCTCTGAAGTGAACTCAAAAGATTCCTTTATAAGGAGCGCCGGCAGCCGTGGCAGAAAGTTTTTCTCTCACCGCAGGCTAACAGGTCTGTCCGGCCGGAAGATGAATAGTTGTCTGTCACATCTATTCATCTCCGCCCCCTGCCTTTTATTCCTAGAGCTAGGGTGGGGCTTCATTAGCAGCAGTGGCTCTTCAGTCCTGAGGACCGGCCCATAGATTTCCACTGCTCTCCTCTCCTCTGCCTTCTGTGCATCCGCGCGTCAGGCACTGGACCCAGCTGTTCCTCCTCTTCCTCATCAGCCACCTCCAGACTTGGGGGCTGTTGACTCTCCATCTGAAGGCTGACGGCCGGCCCAGGCTCCGTCTCTCTCTCTCTCTGCCAGCTCCATTCCCTCTTCCCCCGCGGAGCTCTCAGAGTTGCCTTGATGCTGGTCCTGACTCCCTTGCCGCCTCCTCATCTGATTTGGGTGCTGGAGGGGCCGGCGGTCAACAGGCCACAATTAATCTGTAACTTCGGGTTGAATGGTTGGGTTCTTGATATTCTGTGAATTTGATGGCTTTTTTGCAAACATTTTGTGACCAAGCTAGGTAACAGCATCAGTCTGAGGAAGAGTGAAATTCTCTGGGTGTTTATGTATAGTAACTACCTCAGCCAGTCTTCCTTGATTGGAGTGTCTTTTGTCTTTCTTGATTGCGTATCTGGTGGTGTTGCCTACAGGTAGTCCTCAACTACCTGTAGGAGCCCTGGTGGCGCAGGGGACTAAGTGTTGTTAAAGTAGCACTTAGTTGCCAGCTGCCTACAATTACTGTGAGTTCAAATCTCACCAGGCTCAAGGTTGACTCAGCCTTCCATCCTTCCGAGGTAGGTAAAATGAGGACCTGGATTGTGGGGGCAATAAGCTGACTTTGTATAAAAAAGAATACTGCTGAGGGGGGGGTGGCGGCGAAAGTCCTACTAAGCAGGTATATACAAAAGTATGAAGGCCATTGCTTAACAAATTGTAAGCCGCGCTGAGTTTCCGGAGAAGGGCGGCATATAAATCAAACTAATAAATAAATAAACTTATGACTGGAATTTCAGCTACTAAGCAATATGGTCGTTAAGCGAGCCATCACGAGAGCTGACTTGCTTTTTTGACCATTTCTATTGCGGTCATTAAGCATGTCCCCTGATTGTTAGGGGTCATTAAGCAAATCCTGCTTCTTCAATTGCCTTTTTTTCTTTTTTTTTGGCAGAAGCCAGTTGGGAAAGTCGCAAATCGCAATTGCGTGACCGCAAAAACACCACAACCGCTGTAAATTTGATTTACGTTAATTTGATGTTGGTGCTGCCATGGGGGTGGGGGTGGGGTGGGTTATTTTATGGGGCTTTGTTATCTGGTGGATTTTTTTCTAAATGTTGTAAATCGGCTGGAGGCAGCTACATGTGAGTTGGGCAGATATTCAAATTGGTTTAATAAATAAATAATACAAATAATTAACTGTAAGCAGTTGCCAAGTGTCCGAATAGCAATGATGTTATTGAGGTGGGTGGGAGTGAGTAGGGTGCAACTATTGTAACTTGAAGGAGGGGTTATAAATCACTTTTTTCATAACCATTGTCATTTCAAGCCGTCAGTAACCAAATGGTCATAAATCCAGGACTACCCGTAGATATTTTATTTTATTTTATTTTATTTTTTTATTTTATTATTTTATTTTATTTTATTTTATTTTATTTTATTATTTTATTTTATTTTATTTATTTTATTATTTCATTTTTTATTTTATTTTATTTTATTACTATATATATATTTATTATTTTATTTTCATAGGTCTTTATGTGTATATTTCTTTATGCCAGGGATTTATTAATTTAATAGATAGTTCTATTCCAGTCTCCCTATAAATTCAAGCAGATAGCAGAATGGCTGCTGTAGTGTTTGGGAAGGCCTAAAAGCTGGTGAATTGAGATTTCACTGAAAATTAGGCTATGAAACATCTTGATATATGTAGGAAAATCCCTGGCATAAAGAAATATACCTATACCTATACCTATACCTATACCTATACCTATACCTATACCTATATTTTATTAAGGCAGGACTAGGATCCACAGTCTCCTGGTGATTGGCCCAAAGTCACCCAGCTGGCTTTCATGCCTAAGGCGGGACTAGAACTCACCACCTCCTGGTGATTGGCCCAAAGTCACCCAACTGGCTTTCATGCCTAAGGCGGGACTAGAACTCACCACCTCCTGGTGATTGGCCCAAAGTCACCCAACTGGCTTTCATGCCTAAGGCGGGACTAGAACTCACCACCTCCTGGTGATTGGCCCAAAGTCACCCAACTGGCTTTCATGCCTAAGGCGGGACTAGAACTCACCACCTCCTGGTGATTGGCCCAAAGTCACCCAACTGGCTTTCATGCCTAAGGCGGGACTAGAACTTACCACCTCCTGGTGATTGGCCCAAAGTCACCCAGCTGGCTTTCATGCCTAAGGTGGGACTAGAACCTACAGTCTCCTGGTGATTGGCCCAAAGTCACCCAGCTGGCTTTCATGCCTAAGGTGGGACTAGAACCTACAGTCTCCTGGTGATTGGCCCAAAGTCACCCAGCTGGCTTTCATGCCTAAGGTGGGACTAGAACCTACAGTCTCCTGGTGATTGGCCCAAAATCCCCCAGCTGGCTTTCATGCCTAAGGTGGGAATAGAACCTACAGTCTCCTGGTGATTGGCCCAAAGTCACCTAGCTGGCTTTCATGCTAAGGTGGGAAGTCACTGTTTCCTGCTTTCTAGCCTACTGCTTTAACCACTAGACCAAACTCTCGTTTATCTGGCTGATGGTCCTGAAACTATCAGCAAAGACACATTGATAAGGCTACCTCCTCCCGGACCTAGGCTGATCACGAAATATGTACCAAAAACCCACATCTAAGCTCAAAGAATATCAGGAACCACATTTTAATCCTGGACCCATCACGATGTCTACAAGGTTAATAATCATTTTTGCCCTGGTGGTCTGGGAAGATATTATCCTACAAGGTAGAACCACAGCCAAAATAACCAGTGAAACAACTTGCCTCTAGAAGTTGTGGGTGATCCAACACGGGAAGTTGGATCACCACTGCTCCCGGCATGAGATGGCACGTTTTTCTCTCTCCCCAGGCTCCAGAACCTTTCTAGGAGCCTGGGGTGGGCGTAAACGGCCTCCCCCACTCACACCTGGAGGCCCTCTGGATGCTGGAAATGGCCCGTTTGCCAACTTCCGGCCTCCGGAGAGCCTCCAGGAGGGTGGGGAAGGTTGTTTTCGCCCTCCCCAGGCTCCTAGAAAGGCTCTGGAGGCTGAGGAAGAGCAAAAAAACGGGCCTTCCGGTCCCACCGGAAGTTGGCAAACGGGCTGTTTCCGGCCTCCGGAGGGCTTCTGGGTGGGGGGGAAGGCCGTTTTCACCTTCCCCAAGCACCTAGAAAGGCTCTGGAAGCCGGGGAGGGAGAGAAAAATGGGGCTTCCCCATCCCCCATCCCGGAGGCAGGAAACAGTCGGTTTCCCTACTTTCAGTGGGCCCAGAAGGCCTGAAAAATCAGGTGGCCGGTGCGCACATGCACGCCAGAGCTGAGCTCGCGTGCCCTCCAATATGGCTACACGTGCTATCTGGCCATAAGTTCGCCATCACGGATATAGGGGGTTGGACTAGAAGACCTCCAGGGTCCCTTACAACTCTGTAATTCTGTTCTTTTGAATAATGTCCAGGAGAAAATATACAAGAGACTATAAGCATCTTGGATCTTCTAGGGCAGTGTTTCTCAACCTTGGAAGCTTGAAGATGGGTGGACTTCAACTCCCAGAATCCCCCAGCCAGCAGCGCTGGGGGATTCTGGGAGTTGAAGTCCACCCATCTTCAAGCTTTCAAGGTTGAGAAACTCTCTTCTAAGGGGTGGAGGGAGGAAGTATGGGGAAGTATGTCATGTACCAACCGCTAGTCTCAAACTTTACCATTTTAAGACGAGTGGACTTCAACTCCCAGAATTCCTCAGCCAACAAGCCGGCAGGGGAATTCTGGGATTTAGAGTCCACCCGTCTTAAAGCGGCCAATAGATCCGCCGCTCTATTTCTGCTCATCGTTTCAGAGAAAGGCTTGAAGAGATACTTAGAGATATTAAAAATATTTGCTGCTCCACTCTGGTTACCATTTCAGAGACAGGCTTACGGTGAGATTCAATCCAGCCCATAGTTGACACAAAAAAATATCCTGAGAGACCCACCTCATTAAATTCAGGGTTGAGGGTTTTCTTCTTCACGGCCGTCTTATGCTTCGATTTCTTGTCCTCGTCTGGTTTCAAGTAGCTGCAAAGAAAAACATCCAGTTCTGTTACCTGGGCCATAATTCAGGGTTCAGATAATAACAGGATAACAAAATTGGAAGGGACCTTGGAGGTCTTCTAGTCCAACCCCCTACTCAAACAGTAGAGTTTACACCATTCCGGACAGGTGACTGTTCAGTCTTTTCTCCAGTGCTGAAGCACTTATAACTTCTGGTGGCAAGCAGTTCCACTGGTGAATCGTCCTCACTGTTAGGAAGTTTCTCCTTAATTCCAAGTTGTTTCTCTGCTTGATGAGTTTCCATCCATTGTTTCTTGTCCTGCCTTCTGGTGCTTTGGAAAATAAGTTGTAAATTGAAGACTACCTATATAACATCTGAGAGTCCATTGGATTCTTAGAATCAAGGTCAGAAGCTGTCTCCAAGTTTCTTCCTCCTGTTTTCAAGTCTGACTCACCTATTGTCATTAACATTAAGAATGTCAGAGTTAGAAGGGACCTAGAAATTGCGAGAAGGTGAGTTCTAGTCCTGCCTTAGGCATGAAAGCAGGCTGAATGACTTTGGGCCAATCACCAGGAGACAGTGAGTTATAGTCCTGCCTTAGGCATGAAAGCAGGCTGATTGTCTTTGTGCCAATCACCAGGAGACAATGAGTTATAATCCCGCCTTAGGCATGAAAGCAAGCTGAATGACTTTGGGCCAATCACCAGGAGACAGTGAGTTATAGTCCCGCCTTAGGCATGAAAGCAGGCTGATTGTCTTTGTGCCAATCACCAGGAGACAATGAGTTATAGTCCCGCCTTAGGCATGAAAGCAAGCTGAATGACTTTGGGCCAATCACCAGGAGACAGTGAGTTATAGTCCCGCCTTAGGCATGAAAGCAGGCTGACTGTCTTTGTGCCAATCACCAGGAGACAATGAGTTATAGTCCCGCCTTAGGCATGAAAGCAGGCTGAATGACTTTGGGCCAATCACCAGGAGACAATGAGTTACAGTCCCGCCTTAGGCATGAAAGCCGGCTGAATGACTTTGGGCCAATCACCAGGAGACAATGAGTTATAGTCCCGCCTTAGGCATGAAAGCAGGCTGAATGACTTTGGTACAATCACCAGGTGATAGGGAGTTCTAGTTCCACCTTAGTTACGAAAATTGGCTGGGTGATTTTAGGCCAATCACCAGGAGAGGGTAAGTTCCAGCCCCTGCCAAGCGGTGTTTTTTTTTTATACAAAGTCAGCTTATTGCCCCCACAATCTGGGTCCTCATTTTACCTACCTCGAAAGGATGGAAGGCTGAGTCAACCTTGAGCCTGGTGAGATTCGAACTTGCAGTAATTGCAGGCAGCTGGTTTTACTTAAGCTGCTGCGCCACCAAGGCTCTTCTCGTTGAATTGATTACAATAATAAAATAAAATAATAAAATATAAAATTAAAATAAAATAAAATAAAATAAAATAAATAAAATATGACAATAAATATAACATAACATAACATAATATATAAAAATAATACATAATATAAAATATAGTAACATAATATAATAAAATAATAAAATAATACAAAATAAATTTGGGACGCTTGGATTCCTGCCCTGTAGGTTGGCCTAGATGACCTCAAGGGAACCTCCCCACTCTAGAATTCAACAGAATTCCAGGCAAAGTAATACTGCAGCCTTTAATTGAGGCACCGGAGTAAAGCAATTATTTTCTCTGGAGCTTTTAATTAAACAGAAGGAGCACACTGTTTTATAGCTCTTTTGGCATTTAATCCTATAGGTCTCTGTGGCTGTTTTATCGTCTCGCTGCTTTATTGCCATATTTTATTTATCTCTTTTCCTTTGTCGGCCCCGCGTGTGGGACTTCTGGGTGCGCTAAAAATTACGATCTTGTGGATTGTCTTATAAATCTACCCCTTGCGCTGTAAAGCTTGGAGATTAAAAGTTTTGTGGAATAAATCCTGCTTGCCTGGCCGCAAACAGCAAGAGCTGAAAAACTGAGGAGGAAAATGAAATGCTTGGATTTTACCCAAGAGAGCAAGGTTGGGAATCGCACATCAAACTAAGCCGCGTTTAAACCTTGGTTTGTTGAAAAAGCAGCAACGCGTTGGATTCACTCAATGGGCAAAAAGAACCAAGACAGGCCGAGGTTCCCCTCCGTGTGACCATCCCAAAGCTGCTTTTTTTTCCAAGAGGCCGCTGGACTTTTGGGTTTTTCTTTGAAGATGTTTCGCTTCTCGTCCAAGAAGCTTCTTCGGCTCTAATGGGATGGTGGGGAATGGAAGGATTTATACTCCTTGCATTGCAGACAGCTGATCATTTGCATCCTTGAGGCCACTTGGAGGATCGTCTGTGAACTCAGAGTCACCTGAGTGGTGCAAATGGGTGTAGAGCCTTCTTGGAACTGCTGAAAGACCAGGTTATTGGAGATAGCTGATTGATTGATTGATTGATTTAGCTTATATGCCGCCCTCTCTCCGACAAGGACTCAGGGCGGCTCACAGGAATAAAACAAGCAATAAATCAATATTTAAGTGTTAAAAACTATTAAAATTCCCCTTTAAAAAAACCCCTTCAGTCCCATCCGGCCTGGTGAAATAACCATGTCTTAAGGTCACGGCAGAAGGAGCGCAGGTCAGGGGCCACCCGGAGTTGATTCCATAAAGTGGGTGCGCCCACAGAGAAAGCCCGTTCTCTAGGAGTCGCCAGTCGACACTGCCTGGCCGACGGCACTCCAAGAAGGCCCTTCCTGTGGGAACGCCAGGCGACGGGGAGCTGTCGCTGACCGCAGATGGTCGGTCAGGTACCCCGAGCTTAAGCCATGTAGGGCTTTATAGGTGATAACCAGCACCTTGAATCTTACCCGGAGGGCAACTGGTAGCCAATGCAGGTCACGCAGGAGGGGTGTAACATGAGAGTGTCGGGACACTCCCATCACAACCCACGCGGCCGCATTCTGCACCAGTTGAAGCCTCTGAGTGGTCTTCAAGGGCAGCCCCATGTAGAGAGCATTGCAGTAGTCAATCCGGGAGGTCACGAGCGCATGAGTGACTGTACAGAGGTCATTACGGTCCAGGTAGGGGCGCAATTGGCGGTGATGTCATATTCCTCCCCCTCTGTTGAGAGAGGACCAGGGGTGGGCTGCTGGGGGTTCGGGAGAAGATTCTGTGCAGTTTGGAGAACCCTCAAATCCCATTCCTGGCTGGTCACCCCACCCCATCCCTCCCAGGACTCCCCACGCGACCCATTTTAGATGCAGATAAGTGCAGGCCGCACACAGAGGCTCGGGAAGGGTGAAAAACGGGCCTACCGGAAGTTCAGGAAGGCCAGAAACGGCCAGTTTCCAGCCTCCGAAGGGCCTCCAGAGCCCGGGAAGGCCGTTTTCGCCTTCCCAGCGGCTTGAGGAAAGCCTCCGGAGCCCGGGGAGGGCAAAAATGCCCCAGCCCGCTGTGATGCAGGAGGCCGACTAGGCCACGCCCACCATGGCCACGCCCACCCAGCAACCTGACAGAGAACCCGCTCCCGGAGAGGGCTGTTCAATTTTGACGATGGCCTCTTTGACCCTTCTTTCAAACCACCTGGTCCTCTCTGTTCAAAATGCTGTCTTCAAAAGAAGAGCGGCCTTTTGCCTTTTAAATGCAGACGGAACTGCTGAATCTTGTCCCGATGGGGTTTTTTTTTCTCCTATGTTGCGCCATGGATTTGTGAAGTGGATGTTTTGTTTCCCCAATCTACCGATCGGCACATGGCTCGCTGCATTGTACTGACCAGCGGTCTGCAATGAGTAGAAATCCTTCCAACTCCCAGAATTCCTCCAATCAGCATGTGGGCTTCAAGTGGGAGTTGGCTGGCTGAGGAATTCTGGGAGTTGAAGTTCACACGTTGTTAAAAGTGCTCAAATTTGGAGAACCCCTTGCTTTAAATTGTGCTCACTCACGTTTTCACGTAGGGATCGGAGTAACCGTTCGCGTCCATGGCAGCCAAGTGGGCGCAGCGGACGATGCCAACCAGCAGGCCCTGTTTCTGAGAACTGTATTTCAAGGAAACAAGGATTCGGCCACGTTCCTCCAGCGACTTGTCTTCCATTTTGTCCATCTGTGAACAGAGAAGGAAACGAAATGGCTGAGCTCCAAATTTCTACCTGGAAGCCCAAGGTCCGGGAACAGATTTTGCTCTCACGAGCAAACCATGATGTAAGAGTGCAGAGAAGAGCAACAAAGAGGATCAGGGGACTGGAGGCTAAAACATATGAAGAACGGTTGCAGGAATTCGGTATCTCTAGTCGAGTGAAAAGAAGGACTGGGGGAGACATGATAGCAGTCTTCCAATATCTAAGAGGTTGTTATAAAGAAGAGGGGACTCATCTATTCTGAAATGTTATAGGGTTTCCGGGCTAAGCAGGGGGTTGGGCTACAACCTTGGTGGCACACCAGAATAAAGTGCTGTTAAGTAGCACTTAGCTGCCTGCAATAACTGCGAGTTCGAATCTCACCAGGCTCAAGGTTGACTCAGCCTTCCATCCTTTCGAGGTAGATAAAATGAGGACCCGGATTGTGGGGGCAATAAGCTGACTTTGTATAAAAAAGAACACCGCTTAGGGGTGGCCGAAAGCCCTACTAAGCAGGTATATACAAAAGTATGAAGGCTATTGCTTAATGCATTGTAAGTCTCTGGAGAAGGGCGGCATATAAATCAAACAAATAAATAATAAATAAATAAATAAATAAATAAATAGATAGATAGATAGATAGATAGAGAGAGAGAGAGAGAGAGAGAGAGAGATAGATAGATAGATAGATAAGATTAGTTTAGTTTAGTTTAGTTTAGTTTAGTTTAGTTTAGTTTAGTTTAGTTTAGTTTAGTTTAGTTTAGTTTAGTTTAGTTTAGTTTAGTTTAGTTTAGTTTAGTTTAGTTTAGTTTAGTTTAGTAAATTTGTATACAGCCCTTCTCCTGACGGACTCAGGGCGGTGAACAGCCAAACATTAAAATACAAGCAATATAAAAGTTAAAATAATCTAAAACATAATTAAATCAAATTTTGGCTTTCCCAAATTTAAAACCCCACATAAAATTCACCCATTAAAATCTACGTTAAGCCAGCCCGGCTTGCTGGAATAGAAAAGTCTTTAATGCCTTGCGGAAAGTGCGGAGGTCTGGGATTAATCGAATCCCCGGGGGTAACTCGTTCCAGAGGGCGGGGGCCCCCACAGAGAAGGCTCTCCCCCTGGGGGTCGCCAGTCGACATTGCCTGACCGACGGCACCCTGAGGAGACCCTCTCTATGAGAGCGTATTGGCCGGTGGGAGGTTATTGATAGATGATAGATAGATATAGATAGATAGATAGATAGATAGATAGATAGATAGATAGATAGATAGATAGATAGATAGATAGATAATAGATAGATAGATAGGAGATAGATAGATAGATAGATGATAGATAGATAGATGATAGATAGATGATAGATAGATAGATAGATAGATAGATAGATAGAGATAGATAGATAGATAGATAGATAGATAGATAGATAGATGATAGATAGATAGATAGATGATAGATAGATAGATAGATAGATAGATAGATAGATAGATAGATAGATAGATAGATAGACAGACAGACCGACCGACCTCCAAGGTCCCTTCCAACTATTTTATTCTCTTCTCTTCTGTTTTCAATAAAGAGTCTATTCTAGTCTAGTCTAGTCCAGTCCATTCCATTCCATTCCATTCCATTCCATTCCATTCTCTTCTTATTCTCCTCTTCTCTTCCATTCCATTCCATTCCATTCCATTCCATTCCATTCCATTCCATTCCATTCCATTCCATTCTTCTGTCCTGTCCTGTCCTATTCTATTCTAATACGTGGAAGATCATTACAGATCCTCCTCTACTTACAACCACTCGATTTCACTGAGGGCCGCATTAGGGTTTTGTTTGACTTTGGGGCGCGTGGCTCAGCTTTACATCACTCGGGTCGGGGGCACCTGTGGCAACCTGAGTCTCTCTGCCAGCAAAACTGGGGCCCCGAGCTTCAACAGCCTCCTGCAACCTTCTGCCAATGAAAATGAAGCTTGGGAGGGCCAGATTTAAGCACCCCGTGGGTCGGATCTGGCCCCCGGGCCCTGAGTTTTATACCCCTGCCTTAGACTAAAGTTTGCTGTAGGGCAAAGTGAGCAAGTGTTTAGAATAGAATAGAATAGAATAAGAAATCAGAACAGAATAGAATAGAATAAGAAAGAACGGAACGGAACGGAACAGAACAGAACAGAACACAACAGAACACAACAGAACAGAACAGAACAGAACAGAACAAGGAATCAAAACAGATGTTCAGGTCTGACCTATCTTAGAAGGTATATCATCCCAGAAAGCCAGAATCTTTCTCCCCACTCTCCCCGTATCTACTTGTGCGGTATCTTCTTATCCTTACTCCTCCTCCCCACCTCTTATCAGTCGCCGCTGACAGATTTAATCTGCTTGTTGGAATACCAACGCGCTCGTCCCCAGCAAGGTGTAGTCGAGATTAAAGCCGACTGAAATCGGAGCTGAACACCTGTTTAAAAGGCATGTCGGATTCAATTAGGATCCTGCCCGCAGGTGATTTGCACTGAATGAGATGTAACGGTACGTGGGAATGACGTTGCAAAACCGGGCACGGAGGCGAGAGGGACAGGTGCCGCATACAGAATGGTCACGTAAGAAGAGGACATGGCCTGCAGTTACAGGAGTGGCTAAAATTATAGAAACCTTTTGGGAAAAGTTTATTTCTGAGGTTTGATGGCTACTAACTCCACTTTTTTTTTTCCTTTTTTTTTTTTTTGAGTTCCAAAATAATCCTATTCCACTGCTGGAATGGCCTGGGTATAGCCCAGACTTTACTTAACCCGATTGAAAATCTACGGAGCCGACTCAAGAAACTGGTTAGTAAGAAGCGACCCAGCCATAAAACCCAGTTCATAGAAGCCATCCTTCCATCTTGTTTTCACATTAGAACAGCCGCAGAACTCAAAGACTTGTTTCGCTCCATGGGAAGACGTTGTAAGGCCGTCATTCATGCTAAAAGGTTCCCCAACTAAGGATTAACTGACATGGGGATCATTTTTGTATATCTCGTTTTTTCTACGTGTTTTACTTTTCTTCTTTATGCTATAACTGCTCTTCTAATAGCAAATCCTTCCTAAAAGTTATTGCATTACATTCTTAATTAAATTATCTTTCCATTGATGTATAATTTTATGGTGCTACTCCCCGCCAAAAAAGGGGTGTTATTAGCTAGTTTTAGAAAATACACTTTTCCCAAATGGTTTCCACAATTTTGGCCACTACTGTATATATTTGGGCAGGGAAAGTATCCCAAAAAAGACTGTCCCTATAACTTATCAGGCTGTAAAAAAAAGACGGTGGGAGATTTGTATTTTCAGACCTGCAAGAGTCTATTAACGTAGTATAATAAAGGGACGCAGTGGCTCAGTGGCTAAGATGCTGAATTTGTCGATCGAAAGGTCGGCAGTTCAGGCGTTCAAATCCCTAGTGTCGCATAATGGGGTGAGCTCCCGTTACTTGTCTCAGCTTCTGCTAACCTAGCAGTTCGAAAGCACGTAAAAAATGCAAGTAGAAAAATAGGGACCTCCTTTGGTGGGAAGGTAGCAGCGTTCCGTGCACCTTTGGCGTTGAGTCATGCCGGCCACATGACCACAGAGACGTCTTCGGATAGCGCTGGCTCTTCGGCTTAGAAACAGAGATGAGCACCGCCCCCTAGAGTCAGGAACGATTAGCACGTATGTGCGAGGGGAACCTTTATCATTTTACAATAAAGTAGTTCCAAGAAGGCTCCACACCCATTTTCACTCTTTTGGTGACCCTGTGGGCACAGATAAACCTCCAAGTGGCCTCAATGGCTCTCAGAAAGAATACTAATGACCAGAGGATTGAAAAAAATATATAGATCCTTCCATTCAGCCAGAATGGAAGAAGCTGCCAAGGGACTCTGCGACAGTCATAAATATGAGTCAGTTGCCAAGCGTCTGATTTTGATAATGCAACCACGGGGATCCTGCAGCAGCCATTAAGTGTGGAAAAAACAGTCATAAGTCAGTTCTTTGAGTGCTATTGCACCTTAAAATGGTCATTAAATGAACTGTTGTAAATTGAGAACTACCTATAAGACAAAAATCAGGATTCTGCTAACACCTTTTCCCACTAAGAGCAGGGAAGGAATTCAGCCACTTTGGACCGGTTCGGGCAAATCGGATGTTAATCTTACACCTGATTTGCCGAACCGGTAGTTGCAAGAACTGGCTGGCCGGCCCCGCCCACCCCTCTCAGGAGTCTCCTCGGGGCCCATTTTGGATGGTCAGATGCTCGGGGGAAGGGGGGGCAAAAAATGGGCCTACCAGAAGTACCAGAAGTCCGAAAAGGTGCCCATTTCCAGCCTCCGGAGGGCCTCCAGAGCCCAGAGGAAGCTGTTTTCACCCTCCTGGAGGCTCGAACAAAGCCTCCGGAGCCTGGGGAGGGCGAAACCTCTCCCTATGGTGCAGGAGGCTGAGTAGGCCACACCCCCATGGCCACACCCACCCAGCAACTGGGCAGAGAACCAGGTTGCTAAAATTTTTCAATCCCACCCCTGACTAAGAGATTTTATTCAAAAGGGAAAAAAAAGGCTTCTCTCATTTTTACTTTATTTTCAGGAAAAGGGGGAAGGCCCAGCTGTCAGGGGAAAAAAACAACAACAGTGAGAGTAATTAGTAGCTCGGCTGGAAAGTAAGATTCTGAACTTTCGTGAGAAGGTAAATCAAGTCACACTGACTGAATTTCAGCCTCTTGAGGATAGACTTAAAAGCAGAGGTGTCTCTGTCCAGGGGCTTTTGCTGATGAAATTGGGGTTTTGTAAAAATGCCCTGCTTAATTTGAATTTGGAAGAGTGGGGAGGGGGCAGAAGAGGCCCCTGGATCAAGGCAAGAAGACACTCATCCTTCCAGCCATCAGCCTGAGCGGAGAGAAAATGCAATCTTCTTACGCTTAAGTCCCACAGAGGGAGTTTCTCTCCATCTCTGTCCTCCCACACATTTCTCTTTGTCCTGGAATTGCTCATCAAGAACTCTTGAGCAGTTTCCAAGATTTCATTTTATTTCGTTTCATTATTTCATTTCATTTCGTTTCCTTCTTTCTTTCTCTTTTTTCCTTTCTCTCTCTCTGTCTCTCTTTCATTCTTCCATTCTTCCTTGCTTACTCTCTCTTCCTCTCTTCCCTCCCTCTTCTTTTCCCTTCTCTCCTCCCTTCCTTCTCTCCTCCCTTCCTTTTTCTTTCCTTTCTTTGACTACCCCACCTCTTTCTTTCTCTCTCTTTCCTTCTTTCCTTCCTTCCCTCCCTTTCTTTTCCCTTCTCTCCTTCCTTCCTTCTTTCTCTTTCTTTCTCTTTCTTTCTCTCTCTTTCTCTTTCTTTTGACTACCCCACCTCTTGCTTTCTCTCTCCTTCCTTCTTTTCTTCCCTTTCTTTTCCCTTCCCTCCTTCCTTCCTTTCTCATTCTTTCTTTCTCTCTCTTTCTCTCTTTCTCTTTCTCTCTCTCTCTCTTGATTACCCCACCTCTTGCTTTCTCTCTCCTTCCTCCCTTCTTTCCTTCCTTCCTTTCTTTCTTTCTCTCTTTCTCTCTCTTTCGATTACCCCACCTCTTGCTTTCTCTCTCTCCTTCCTTCCATCTTTCCTTCCCTCCCTTTCTTTTCCCTTCTCTCCTTTCTTCCTTCCTTCCTTCCCTCCCTCCCTCCCTCTCTCTTTTTCCTTTCTCTCCTTCCTTTCATCCTTCCTTCCCTGACATTTTACTGTGACTCACCGGCAGCTGCTTCTCCAGGCAAATGTTGAATTTTTTAGTCTGGTTGGGCTTCAGTTTCTTCAGAGGAATCCTCGTTTCACCAATGAACTCGTTGTGACGGAACTTGTCTTCGTCGCAAACCGAGATCCTGAAAGGCACCGAAGAGGAGAGGGTAGATGGATGAGCAAGGCCATAATTTGCCAGTGAAAAGGGTTAGTAATTGCATCAATTCAGCACAACTCTTCTTCCTAACTCAGCAGGAGCCATGGCTTAGCCTAGATTGTGAAGAGCAGGGATGGACAATCATTCGAGTTGCGAAGTCAAGAGAAGGATGAGCAAGCGGGTTGGACTAGAAGACCTCCAAGGTCCCATATCCAGGCCTCTAGAGCAGAGTTCCCCAACCTTTCTGAGTAGGCAGCCCGGGGGGAGGGTGCTGTTGTATCCTAGGCTTACTGAGTCATTACAATACACAATTAGTCCCAAACAAATCTATTTTATTGACACAGCTGAGAATTACATTCATTCCCAGCTGAGTCCCAATTAGTTGCAAAACAAGTCCTTCGGGATAATCACCAACCTTTATCTTTTTTGACACCCTGCCAAAGGCCTTACTTGGCAAAGCCCCACGAAGTTCAGAAACAAACAAGAGATGCCGACTGGAAACAGAGTTAGCAACATTCCTTTCCTGCAAAAGGCCCAAGTGCCTTTGTTTCTCTTTTAAGCCTTATGGGAGGGGCCAATCATCTCCCGGCCTTACTCCCGAGTCGTCCCTTTTGCTTTAGCTGCTCTTGCCTTCTGGCAGCTCTGCGCATGCGTGTGCTAGGAACAAGCTCCTTCTGTTCCTCTGCCTCTCTGCTGTCCGACTCTGGAGGCTCCAGAGTTGGCCCATCACCCCCAGATGGCCCTGGTCCCATCTCTGCCTCCGACGCAGAGCCCTCATCCGGGCCTTCCCCAGCCTCCAGGACTGGCCCATGTTCCTCCCCGGCCCATGGCTCTGCGTCGGAGGTCAAACTCCACTGCCATGCTGGTGGACAACAGGGACAGGGAGACAACATGCACTTTACGCATACACACACGTGTGCAAATGGGGCCACGAGTATGTGCGCAATGCAAACAGCGCTGTGAGCAGGCGGGCGATGTGAGTGCCCGTACAATGGTCGCAGTGACACTAGTCTAAGTGAGAGCACTAGCCAGCCACTCGTCTATGGAGATTCTCGGTCATCCAGGTTGCCCCAAGAGTGCTTTTCTCAAGAGGCAACTGGATTTTCTCGTTTTTTCTTTGAAGCCGTTTCACTTCTCATCCAAGAAGCTCTGACCGGATGGTGGGGAAGGGAAGGATGTATGTTCTTTGCAGACAGCTGGTCGTTTGCATCCTTTTAGCAAGTCATTGAGGCCGCTTGGAGGTTTATCTGTGTCCTCAGGATCGCCTGAGTGGTGCAAATGGAGGTGGAGCCTGCTTGGAACTGTTAAAAGGCCTGTGTTGTGGAAGGCTCCATACCCATTTACGCTACTATATAACCTGTCGCTACCAGTTTGCTCGTGCACGTGATGCTTCTGTGCAGGCACAGAAGCATCCAGCATGGATGGGTAGAGCCTCCCGCCACCACCGCTACCAGTTCGCCGATCCGGGTAGAACCATAAGCAACCTACCACTGGTTCATGTCATGAGACCATTTCGAAGGCCCAGTGAAGAATATGAAAAACAGTTACAAGAACACCATTTGCTTAAGAAGCAGAGCAAAAAAGATCCTAAAATCAGACACGGCTCACTTTTTAAAAAAAAACAAACAACTTCCTTAGCAGCGGAAATTGTGAGCGCGTTGTGGTCATTAGCCGAGGATCGCGTGTGTACCTACCCTGAAGCTTGTAGCCTTCCTGGAGGATCCCATCTCTGTTGGGATCCTCAAAATTATCAGAGTTTCTGAGACATAAAACAACTCTAACTCTGTTACAGGGGTGAAATCTAACATTTGTTACTACCGGTTCTGTGGGCGTGGCTTGGTGGTGGTGGGTAATGTGACTGGGTGGGCGTGGCCATTTTTTTTTCTTTTTTTACTTTTAAAAGCCTCTGACGATCCCAGCTGAGCCATGCGATCATCAGAGGCTTTTTTTTAATATACTTTTAAAAGCATTTTTTCGGCCGAAGAGGTTGTAGAAAAAAATGCTTTTAAAATTTTTTTTTAAAAAAGCCTCTGATGATTGTGTGGCTCAGCTGGGCATTGGGGAGGGAGGTGGCAGGGATTTTTGCTACCGGTTCTCCGAACCACCCACCTCCATCGCTACTGGAACGGGCGATCCGGACTGAACCGGGAGCATTTCACCTCTGCTCTGTTATTGAAAAGTCTGCTTTAGGCATCCTTTTTAAAGAAACAAAAGGGAAAAAAATTAAGAAGAAGGAAGGTTGATTCTGCTTTAAGTTCCTTGTCCTCCAAAAACGTTAGGGGACTGGAGGCTAAAACATACGATGAACGGTTGCAGGAACTGGGCCTGGCTAGTCTAATGAAGAGAAGGACCAGGGGAGACAGGAAAGCACTCTTCCAAGATACAAGATTGCTTACAAGACCTAATAAATTGTCTAATTGAGCAAAATCCTGAAACATTTCTCCTGGGACTATTAAAAACTAAATTTGATTTTAAAAAAATAAGATATTTGATCCTACACATACTAACAGCGGCAAGAATTGCGTTCGCGCAATATTGGAAGGAACGCAACATACCACCAGAGGGATTGATCATCCAGAAAATATATGAATGTGCCGAAATGAACAAACTTACCCTAGAGTTAAATGAAAAAGATGAATTGGAATATTATGCCATTTGGGGAAAACGGTATAGGTCAGTGATGGCTAACCTTTTTGCCATCGCGTGCCAGGAGGAGGGGGAGCACGGGGGGGGGGTCACGTGCATGCGTCTACACTCATAATTCTATGCGCCCCACGCATGCACATGCCACCCCCTGCCCACACTCTCCATGCTCCTGGCACACGATGGCCCGGTCGGCCCGTTTTTCTCTCTCCCCAGGCTTCAGAGCCTTTCTAGGAGTCTAGGGAGGGCAAAAACGGCCTTCCCCACCCCAACCCACCCCCGGAGACCCTCCATAGGCCGGAAACAGTCTGTTTGCCAACTTCCAGAAGTTGGCAAACTTGTTCATTTTCAGCCTCCAGAAGGCCTCCGGGGGGAGGGGGGAAGGCCATTTTCGCCCTCCCCAGACTCCTAGAAAGGCTCTGGAGCCTGGGGAGAGAGAAAAACGGGGCTTCCTCACCACCCCCAGGCCCTCTGGAGGCAAGAAATAGCCGGTTTCCCTACTTCTGGTGGGTCCAGAAAGCCCGAAAGTCAACTGGCGCGAGTCGGAGCTGAGCTCTTGTGCCCACCAATATGGCTACATGTGGCACCTGTGGCATGCCATAGTTCGCCATCATGGGTATAGGTGGATAGACAACAGAAACAAAAATAGGTAATATACAGAAGGAATTTGTGTCGAGTGTCAAAAGCTCCGGTGAAGCACTGGCTGTTCCAGAGGGGCTGAGAATTTGAGGAATAGACATTAAAGGTATAGAGATATAGATATAGATATAGATATAGATATAGATATAGATATAGATATAGATATAGATGTAGGTCTTTGGTTATTCGGGTCTTCTCCCGCATAAAATTGGAAGTATCTTGGCGACGTTTCGACGAAGTCTCATTCATCATCTTCAGGGTGGTGTTCTTGGCTTCATGCTTCCTGGAAGCACGAAGTCAAGAACACCAGCCTGAAGATGATGAATGAGACTTCGTCGAAACGTCGCCAAGATACTTCCAATTTTACGCGGGAGAAGACCCAAATAACCAAAGACCTACATACAAACACCCGCGAAAACCTCAGAAAACACATAGATATAGATATAGATATAGATATAGATATAAATATAAATGTATATAATATATATATTACATGAATTGTTAATCCAAAGTATAGAAAAATGACACTATCTGACTATGTATTAGAGTCATGAAGAAGAAAAATTATAATAAAAAATATTTTTTTAAAAAAAGGATAGCACTGTTCCAATTTTGGGGGAGCTGCCACAGAGAGGAGGGGATCGAGCAATTTTCCAAAGCACCCGAAGGCCAGACAAGGAACAATGGATGGAAACTGATCAAGGAGAGATTCAACCTAGAAATAAGGAGAAATCTTCTGAAAGTGACAGCAATCAACTACGGCTCGGTGGATTATCACTTAATCTTTTACACCAGGCGTGTCAAACTGGATTTTTTTGAGGGCTGGATCGGCATTGTAGGGGAGATGTTATAGACGTCTCCTGTTGTAAAATAAGATCCTTCTTTGCTCACGCGTGAAAAATCGCTGCAAACGTCCCTTCGCGGTTGCCAGTTTGATGTCTTTGTGTATGTATGTGTGTGTGTGTGTTTGAGTGCGGGTGTTTGTGTATGTGTGGGTGTTTGTGTATATAGGTGTGTCTTTGTGTTTGTGTGTGTGAAACTCTCTTATGCACACTGCCACTCCCGCCAGCGCATGTGGAAATAATGCTCAAAATAGGGGCCGCGTCAAAACGTATCTTAATTACAGCCTCTCAGTGCAGCTATTGTTTTTCCCCAATGAGCCACAACTGGGGAAGAGCAAAGCTCAGCATAATTAAGGATGATTAAAAGTGACAGTCCGTCGGGCAGGTGTGGGGAGGGGGAAGGCGTCCTTGGAAGGGAGGGGCAGAATCTGCAGAGTGGCCATCCTGGGTTTTGGAGGAAAGGAAGAAACAGAATGGAATTAAACTGATTAGAATTAGAGCTAGAACTAAAACTAGAATTAGAATTAGAATGACAGGGAAGGGAAGGGAAGGAAGCAGAGGAGAGAAGAGGGGAAGGGAAGGGAAGGGAAGGGAAGGGAAGGGAACAGAAGAGTAATAAGAATGGACTGGACTGGACTGGAGTGGACTAGGACTAGAACTAGGACTAGACTAGACTAGAATAATAATAATAATATGGAATGGAATGGAATGGAATGGAATGGAATAGAATATGGAATGGAATGGAATGGAATAGAATAGAATAGAATAGAATAGAATAGAATAGAATAGAATAGAATAGAATAGAATAGAATAGAATAGAATAGAATAGAATAGAATAGAATAGAATAGAAAATAGAATATGGAATGGAATGGAATGGAATGGAATAGAATGGAATAGAATAGAATGGAATGGAATGGAATGGAATGGAATGGAATGGAATGGAATGGAATAGAATAGAATAGAATAGAATAGAATAGAATAGAATAGAATAGAATAGAATAGAATAGAATAGAATAGAATAGAATAGAATATGGAATGGAATGGAATGGAATGGAATGGAATAGAATAGAATAGAATAGAATAGAATAGAATAGAATAGAATAGAATAGAATAGAATAGAATAGAATAGAATAGAATAGAATAGAATAGAATAGAATAGAACAGAACATTATTTATTGGCCAAGTGTGATTGGACACACAAGGAATTGGTCTCCAGTGCAGAGGTTGTCAGTGTACATGCAAACAACAAAGTAACATAATATAATATAATAACTTTATTGTCATTGTACGTGTATGCACAGTATACCCATACAACGAAATTCACTTAACACCCAAAGACCAGGTCCAACACACATAACAATCCCCAAACACACCACAAATTCCCTGCCCCTGAACCACCCAAACATCCACACAACAGACCAAGTCATGCTGTCCAACAGCTCACTGATGGTGGCCCTTTAGTTCATTGTTGAGTGCAATTATAGCTCTGGGATAAAAACTATTCAGAAAACACAATCATAAGATACTGATAGGAAAAGGTAGGAAAAGCAAGAAGGATAACAGTAATACGGTAATACTGCATGGATAAATATCCTTAGACATAAGAGGGCGCTGTGGGAATTAGGTGTTTAGCGGTATGATGGTGGGGGGGGGGGGAAACTGTCTCTGTGCCTAGGTATTTTGGCACGCAATGCCCTGCAGCAGGCGTCCCGAGAGTATGGGTTGAAACATTTTGCATTCCTTAGATGCAGAATGTGGTGTGTGGGGAACAGAGAAATTTGTATGGAGAACTTGGGCTGGCTAAATAGCTTTCTTGTCTGGAAAAATAGCAGAATTGCAGATTAAGAGTTCTCTTTAGGAGTGTTTTTAACCTTGCCAACTTTAAGGTGGGTGGACTTCCACTCCCAGAATCCCCCAGCTTGCATGCTTTAAGATGGACGAACTTCAACTCCCACAATTCCCCAGCCGGCATGCTTTAAAATGGGTGGACTTCCACTCCCAGAATTCCAGTGAGTAAGGCACGAGGCTAGAAACCAGGAAAGAGTGAGTTCTAGTCAGCAGCTGGGTGACTCTGAGTCAATCACCGGGAGATAGTGGGTTCTACTTCCACTTTAGGCATAAAAGTTGTGTGGGTGCCTTTGGGCCGATCACCAGGAGATGGTGAGTTCTAGTATCGCTTTAGATATGAAAGTCAGATGGGTGACTTTGGGCCGATCACCAGGAGATGGTGAGTTCTAGTATCGCTTTAGATACGAAAGCCAGATGGGTGACATTGGGCCGATCACCAGGAGATGGTGAGTTCTAGTATCGCTTTAGATACGAAAGCCAGATGGGTGACTTTGGGCCGATCACCAGGAGATGGTGAGTTCTAGTATCGCTTTAGATACGAAAGCCAGATGGGTGACTTTGGGCCGATCATCAGGAGATGGTGAGTTCTAGTATCGCTTTAGATACGAAAGCCAGATGGGTGACTTTGGGCCGATTACCAGGAGATGGTGAGTTCTAGTATCGCTTTAGATACGAAAGCCAGATGGGTGACTTTGGGCCGATCACCAGGAGATGGTGAGTTCTAGTATCGCTTTAGATATGAAAGCTAGATGGGTGACTTTGGGCCAATCACCAGGAGATGGTGAGTTCTAGAGTTCTAACCCTAATCCTAACCCTAAGCAACCTATGACTGTTTTTCACACTTATGACCATTTCAGCATCCCCGTGGTCATGTGGTCAAAATTCAGACCCTGGGCAACCGACTCATATTTATGACGGTTGCGGTATCCCGGGATCATGTGTCCCCGTTTTGTGTCCTTCCAACAAGCAAAGTCGATGGGGGAGCCAGACTCACTTAACAGCCGTGATCCTGACTTCATAACGGCAGCGATTCACTTAACGACAGTGGCAAGTCGAGGGCTACCCCTACAAAGGAGTAAATTCTACAGATGTTAATGAAAACGGGGCCCGAATAGAGAATAATGCTTATTATAACGCATCTATAATAACAGGGATTAATGCCTCAAGTGTCAACTGTGAAGCTGGCCTGGTGGCAGCCATCTTAAAACCTCAGTGCTGCCACAATGGAGCTGAGAGACAGGAAGGGGGGAATTAGAGATAGTTGGGGGCTATGTAGTCAAAACAAAATACTTTCTCTTGGGAACCAAGGATGTTCTCACACCTGGCCGGAGGATGGAGGAGTGATATTGCCTGACCAGTAGTGGATGCTGCCTTGATTGGAACATATGACTGATTGTTTGGGGTTGAGGGAAAAACTTTTAGTTTTAATTAGGTGAAAACTGTGGGATCCTTCAGAGTCGGTTTTCACCAGAACTGTGCCAATATGATCTTTCCAATAAAGCTTTGAGGAATCTTCCTGCCTCGGAGTTTTTGCTTGCAATGGCTCTATTACTTGGAAACCTACAGAGGTGTTATTGAGCTGGTAGTGGAAATCATAGGTAGGCCTGCCCACTCATCCCGCCTCTATGTCATTGTGAAGTTTCCGAAAGATGCCCTAATTAATTTATGAGCGTGAGCCAAACTTCAAAAGAAATACAGTCATTTATTAGGAGCACCATTTTGGCAATATTCAGATGCAGTTAGAACTAATCCCACATAGATTTACGTTCCCCTATGACCCTGTGTCTCCCCTCCTCCCTGGCCATGTCATAAATCACATTCTCCAATTAACCATTTTGGCTGGCTGTGAAACCCAACACTCTCCTACTGATTGCGGTAAGAAAGCATCTATGGAATGTAGCTTCAGTTAGGGAAATCAATCAGCTCTATCAGTTCTCCTTCCCTCCTGCTCATGGCAACTTTGCAAGCTTTAGGCATATTTTTGAGGCCAGGCGCATGCACGGAAAGCAGGCCATGTGCACACACAAAGTGAGAGCGCATGTGCGCAGCGAACCAGTAGTAACATAATGTGAAACCCAGCACTGGAACCCTGACATCCGAGAATAATGCTGTTCGTGTTTTCTTTTCCCTCTTACCTAAAAAAAACCAAACAGGATATTTTTATCTGCGTTAATAGCAAGATATCGTAGGGCGAGCGGGCTGTCAGCGTTCAAACCCCAAATGCTATTCTGAGAGCATTTTCTCTTTCTTTCCCCCGACTCTCTTCATCTTAAAATGACATTTTTCGGCAGCTCGTTGGAATCACTTCAAAATCTCATTCGTCTCTTTTTCCACAGATGCTTCGAGAGGATTTGGTTACTGCTGAATCTTATTTTCATGTAGCGTACAGATCCATCCTCAACGTACGACCGCAACGGAGGCTGAAATTGATGTTGCTCGCGGAGAAGTGTGTCCAGGGAGTCTTGTCTTGTTTTACGACTTTTCTTGCCAGATTTATTAAGCCAATCGCTCTGGTTCTTCAATTAGTCACGCCACCTTTCTTGCCACCGCTGTTAAGGGAATCACCGCCGTTGTTAAGTGGGGAACAGGGTTGTTGAGCGAATCTGGCTGCCCCACTGACCTTGCTCATCAGAAGGTCGCCGAAGGGGATGGCGCAACGGTCATAAATGTGAGTCAATCATTCGGCTGTAAATTACGTGACTGCGGGGATTCTGCAATGATCATAAGTGTGAAAAGGGGCCGTAAGTCACTTTTTCCAGTGCCGCTGTCACTTTGAACGGTCACTAAATGAATTGTCATAAATCAAGGTCTACCTACGTATGTTTCCAATTTAGCCTGTAATTTTTCAAATCTGTTTTAAAACCCAGCCTCCTGATCATAGGCAAGCAATATATGTTCACACATCGACAACACACAAACCCACAACAAGGGAAAGTCTTCCAGACTTCCCACCCCCCACTTGGTTTCTGAGATGCTGCATAGAAAGAGCACAGAAATCTTAACGATGAGGACTAGTCGCTTTAGAAAACCACCAGAAATTGGGACACAGCCCCTGATGTTGTGATCTGCAACTTGAATGGTGAATTTAGAAAAAGGATTAGATTTTCCCCCTTTCAAAGGACAGGGAGTTCTCGACTTCATTTAGTGACCGTTCGAAGTCACCATGGCACTGCAAAAAAGTGACTGGTGGCCGTTTTTCACACTTACGACCGTTGCAGCAATCCCTGTGGTCACGTGATCAAAATTCAAACGCTCGGCAAGTGACTCATATCTATGACGGCCGCAGTGTCCTGGGGTCCCCTACTCCTCTTTCGCAACCTCCCAACAGGCTCACTTAACATGGTTCACTTAACAACCGTGTTACTAATTAAACAATGGCAGAGATCCGCTTAACAATGTAAAAGGGGGCAAAACTCACTTCAGAGACGTCTCGCTCAGCCATGCAAACTTTGGGCTCCGTTGTGGTCTGAAGTCGAGGACTGCCTGTAAACGAGAAAACCTTTCACCCCTTTTTTAAAAAGAGGAGAATGTACCTCTGTGTGTGTGTGTGTGTGTGTGTGTGTTTGTTGAGTTTTGGAGAGCAAAAACATTTGAATTTTGGAGGTAACAAGATTGTCCCTTGTTTCAAAAGAGGCCGTGGGGATCAAGAGTTGATAAAAAAAAGAGAAGAGGACAAGGAAGAGTAGTAATAAAAACCGGGGGGGGGGGGGGGGAATTGAAGAAAAGAAGGAAAGAATTTCATTTTCTTTTATCTCCCACCAGTTCGGCGGCCTTGTTGCCTCCCTGGCCTTCAATATCCTTTATGCTGGCAAGGGAGAACCAAATGCCAGCAGGTGATTTTAATTTAATTTTATTTTTTTTCAGGGCAAAACTGGAGCTTCGGAATTTGATTATAAGTTGGTTTTTTTCGGCCACCTGGGAAATCAAAGACGACAGCAAGAATTTGTGACTTCCTCCTCTCAAATCCGGTTTAAGAATTGGAAGGAAAATCCACCTAGCTCAGTCCAGCATTGGGTTTCACATATTCTTACCACCAGTTCGTCGTGCGCGCAGCCCTTCCGCACATGCGCACAGCCTAAAAACGTGGCTAAATAGGACGACATTATGCGGGGGAGGGCCCCCACCCCCACCCCACCTGCAGTCACCACTTCCGGTTTCCCCAAACCGGTTCGAACCGGTTGAATGCCACCTCTGGTTCAGTCCCAAACCAAGAGAAAGACGCTAGAACTAAAATGGAGGCCGGAGGCTGATTGGAGAGAAGGTCCATTTCTTGATAAAGCAGAAGCACTAATCACATGTGGTTCTGGGGCAGCTGACCAAAGGGCTGAAGGAGTGGACAGATCCTTAGAGTAACGTTGAAGTTTGGGATTTGTGCAAGATGGGCTTTGTGTTCTGAAAAGGGTGTTGGGTCATTCTTATTGAGGGCTGAGGGCTGGGTCCTGTGTTAGATTTTTGGGTGAGGGGGCTGCTTGCTCTAATCCTGTCACTAACTACTTTTGTTAGCTGTCGAAATTGCTGTAAGGGGCTTCAAAATAGCCTGTCTTGCTTGAATGGGTTTCTGCAGGCAGCATTTGCTTTGCTTATGAATGGAGCCATCTAGATCAGGGGTGTCAAACTCAATTTCATTGAGGGCCGCATCAGGGCTGTGGTTGACCTCAAGGGGGTGGGGGTGGGGTGGCCAACTGGGTGGGCATGGCCAGCTTGATGCCACTCGGGGGTGTGGCTGACTGAGCGGGCATGACCCGCTTGACACCATTCCCCAAACTGTTGGCATGTTTTCTCTTTGCATTGGGAAGCCACGCAGGTAGACCGGGTCGAAGTGACACAAGCCAGCCCCTTACATTTCCAGGCCGGCCCCGTGAGCCATATCTGACCACATCATGGGCCAGATCTGGCCAACAGGCTTTGAGTTTGACACCCGTGATCTAGATAGTTGGCTTCCTCGGCATCTGCTGTCAGCTATTAAGAAAGACTGGGGCCTGCTTTCTGCCTCTAAAAACATGTATCTCCATTTTTCCTTTGGGGAAATATAATACTCCGCCTCTTTTAATAACCTCCAAAATATATCATTCTTCAAGGAGAGGCGGCGGGAGTGTGGCTTCCCACAGAAGACTGAGATAAGAAAGTTGGCAGGATTAGAACTCGCAATCTCTTAGTCGGCCAGCCCTGTTAACCACGACAGGTAGTCCTCGACTTACAACCATGATCGAGCCCAAAATTGATGTTGCTAAGCGAGAAATTTGTCATGTGAGTTTGGTTCCATTTTATGATCTCCCTTGCCTCTGACTCTGCCGTGACTCTGGCCCAAACAACAGGAGACGGTGAGTTCTAGTATCACCTAAGGCTGTGATGGCGAGCCTATGGCATGTGTGCCACAGGTGGCACATGGAGCCATATCGATGGGCACACGAGCTCAGCTCCAGCACACGCGTGCCGGCCAACTGATTTTGGGGCCTTCTGGGCCCACTGGAAGTCAGTGAAAGAGGCTGTTTCCAGCTTCCAGAGGGCCTCGGGTGGGGGCGGAAAGGCTTGTTTTTCGCTCTCCCCAGGCTCCAGAGCCTTTCTAGGAGCCTGGGGAGGGCAAAAACGACCTTCTCCATCCCCCTGGAGGCCCTCTGGACCTGGGAAATGGCCTGTTTGCCGACTTCCGGTGGGACCAGAAGGCCCATTTTTTGCCCTCCCCAGGCTCCTAGAAAAGCTCTAGAGCTTGGGGAGAGTGAAAAACAGGCCTTCTGATCCCACCAGAAGTCGATAAACCGGCCGTTTCTGGGCTCCGGCGGATGGGGAAGGTCTTTTTCGCCCTCCCCAGGCTCCTAGAAAGCCTCTGGAGCCTGGGGAGGGCGAAAACAGGCCTACCAGGCCTGCCTGTCGTGCCATCATATGCCAAAAGTGGGGGGAGCAGGGAGGGGTCGCATGCACATGCATGGGGAGGCGGGGCACATAGAATTATGTATGACCCCCGCGACCCCCCCCATGCTCGCCCTGCTTTTGGCACACAATGGCAAAAAGGTTAGCCCTCACTGACCTAAGGGATGAAAGCGAGCTAGGTGACTGGCTCAATCACCAGGAGAGTGTGAGTTCTAGTCCCACCTTAGGCGTGAAAGCCAGCTAAGTGACTTTGGCCAATAACCAGGAGATGATGAGTTCTAGTCCCACTTTAGGCATAAAAATGATATCCGGGTACCATTGGGCCAGTCTCTCTCTCTCCCTCCCAGCTCATCCCACCTCACAAGGTTGTTGTGAGGAAAAAGAGGAGGAAGATAGAGTACGACATCCGTTGGCCATCTTGAATTACTTATCAACATTAATAAAGGCAGGCTAAAAATCCATCATTAAAGAAACACACAAATAATGACCCAATTGTTTTCCTGTTTTGGCAACTGTGCCGAACTTAAAACTGGTGGTTGTTTTTTTCTTGGCTGATAGAAGTAAACCCCAGCCTCATAATTCACATAATCACACCCCCCAAAAAAATTGATTTATCAATTCCTTCCCTTCCCTACCCGTTTTGTTGGCTAAAGAGCCGGAAACATACACAAACAGACGATTTCCGTTAATTATGGGCAAAACCTCGAGACCTTGCCCAACGGCTGCCAAGAATTTTGCCGATCGTCTCCAACCCGGCTACACCGAATTTGTCCTCAACACTGAGCAGAGAAACTGCAGCGTTTGTGAGGAATTATCTGGAGCAAACAGACTGCAGGGGGGCAAAAAAAGATATTTTAATCTGATTTTCCAGGCAGCTGGATCCAGCCGATAGGGAATCCAGCTTGGGACAGTTAGCGACAGTGGGAATCCGAGCCAAGTCTGTTTACAATTAAAACTCCATGGAGGAGATTTGATTAAGCGGCCCCTCTTTTTTGGGGTGTATGTGTGTGTGTAAATCACATTAAGGTAAGGGATAGGTGGCTTATTCTCGTTTTTATTGGCACATTTTTCCAGTTGGTGAAAAAAAATAAAAATCTCCTTTTTAGGGTCAGATTTTGGCAGACCTTTCAAAAATCAGGTTTTGCTGTGGCATCAGATTCATTCGGGAGGGGTTAATAGGATTTACGGAGGGATATAGTCACTGAGAGGGATGCGGTGGCTTAGTGGCTAAGATGCTGAGCTTGTCGATCGAAAGATTGGCAGTTTGGTGGTTCGAATCCCTAGTCCCGTGTAAACGGGGTGAGCTCCCGTGACTTGTCCCAGCTTCTGCCAACCTAGCAGTTCGAAAGCACGTTAAAAAATGCAAGTAGGAAAATAGGGACCTCCTTTGGTGGGAAGATAACAGCGTTCTGTGCGCCTTTGGCGTTGAGTCATGCCGGCCACATGACCACAGAGACGTCTTCGGACAGCGCTGGCTCTTCGGCTTTGAAATGGAGATGAGCACTGCCCCCTAGAGGCAGGAACGACTAGCACGTATGTGCGAGGGGAACCTTTACCTTTATATTCACTGATGAAGCAAATAGTTAGTCCTTGATTTATGACCACAATGGGGCCCCAAATTTCTGTTGCTAAGTGAACAGTTATTAAGTCAAACCTCTGAATTTTGATCATGCGACCATGGGGATGCTGGAATGGTCGTAACTGTGAAAAACGATCCTAAATCTATTTTTTCAGTGCCGCTGTAAGTTCGAAAGGTCACTAAATGAATTGGTTGTAAGTCGGGGATTAACTGTAGCAGCCCCCTCTCCCTTTTCATGAAGGACAAGCCTTGGGTTGCATCCCAAATAGTGCTGATTCCCAAAACTGCCAATTTAAAGCAGAATAGCTGTCAAAAATGGATCATTTTAATCTATCTCTGTAATTCAGGATTTCTAAGGCTTGCAAACTTTAAGATGGGTGGACTTCCACTCCCAGAATTCCCTAGCCAGCAATGCTTTAAGATGGGTGGACTTCCACTCCCAGAATCCCCCAGCCAGCATGCTTTAAGATGAGAGGACTTCCACTCCCAGAATCCCCCAGTCAGCAATGCTTTAAGATGGGTGGATTTCCACTCCCAGAATCCCCCAGTCAGCAATGCTTTAAGATGGGTGGACTTCCACTCCTAGAATCCCCCAGCATCTTTAAGAGAGATGGACTAATTCCAAGCCACTTGGGGAATTCTGGGAATTTAAACCCACATCAAAAGGACCAAAACATCAAACATGGGTGACGTCCCATTGTCCCAACCATCTCCTTGACCATTTGGTCCCAGCTAAGGATCCCCTCAGTGCCCTCCATATGCAGATCTTCTCAATCCCAGAATCCCCTGCCGATCTAGGCCCTAGGCATTCTGGGAAATTTAGTTCTAATCTGGCACCAGATTGGAGGAGACAGTCAAAGATTAAGGGAGAATTCGAGCGAGAAATAATGCACTTTATCCTCTGGGTTTTGTTCTCAATTCCCTCTCAGAGTCTCTGGAGAAATTAAGGCCTGTTAGTCAATTATTTCTGAAGGTAAAGCGATTAAAGACTCGATATAAACTTGGTTAATAGGACAGCCGCAGCAATAAAAAGGGAAAAGGAAAGGACAGATAGAAAAATAGCCTTGGGAAAATGGAGGCCTAATGCAGAATGAAACATGGTTTAGAATTAGATGTTCCTACTGTTACATTAGTAAAACTCGCCTGTCTGTTTGTCTGTTTGTCATCTTTAGTTTGCCAAATCGGTACATCACAACACAGAAAATATTCCAAATCAAGCCTGCGAGCTGAAAGAAAGAACACCATTAACTCCCACATAAAGGAAATTTCAAGGATTTCTAAGTTGTGTGGAAGTCCTCGATTTACAACCATTCATTTAGTGACCGTTCAAAATGACAGCGGCTAAGACCGCTGCCTGGTAATATAATTCCCAATTTGGTAGTCCAAACCCTCCTCTGGTTCTTGCACCTTGTAACAGTTTTCAGCTGATTCTCGCCTTCTTCCCCCTGCCATATAAAGTTCACTCTTATTTTATTCAAATGTTCAAACTATTAGCTATATTTTGTAGATCTAAATAATGAATATGGTAGTCAGCGTTAACTGTTATGACACAAAAAATTTGTACCCAGATGATACACTGTTTAATGAATGTCTGTATTAAAAGAAAATGTTCGGTTCGTAACACGGTTGTTAAGTGAATCGGGCTTCCCAATGGCTCGTCAGAAGGTCACAAAAGATATTGTGGCCCGTCAGCGGCCTGTGCAGCTGGTAGCTGATTCCGACAGCGAGGAGGCTGGTGTGGTGCAGCTGGCACTCGAGTCGGACAATGAGGAGGCTGGAGAAGATGTGGCGCCAGAGGTGGGGATTCAGCCAGGGCCTTCAGAACCTCCAGAAGCTTCCATGGGTGAAGAGGAAGAAGAGGAGGATCCTCTTCTCGATGCAGAGCCATGCAGAGCTGCCAAAAGGCAGGAGTGGCTCCTCAGGAGGAGGTCTCTTCGAAAGTAAGGCTTGGGGCTAATTAGCCACTCCCTTAGCCTATTTAAGAAGGAACACCGACTGAAGCAATTTGCAGGGAACAACTTCGTTCACATACTTTCGTGTCTTGTTTTGCTTATCTTATCAGCTTCCTGCAAATTGCTTCTGGGCATTCTACCAACCACAGTAGAGCTTTCAGTATTATTCTTTGAATTCTTGGCGGCTGTTAATGCAGTTAATTAACGGCCGTTGTTGTAAAAGACTGGTTTATTTATTAAACTAAGGTTTGAACGGACTTTGTGTGTGCTGCGTTCTTTGGGATCCGTAGCTGGGGCAGAACAAAAGGGGATCACGTGACACACCCACTGACACACCGGGACACTGCAACTGTCAAAAGTACATGCCAGTTGCAAGGCCTTTACATTTTGGTCATGACACCGTAGAGATGCCGCCACGGTTGTGAAAAATGTGAAAAGCAATGACAGGTAGTCCTCGACCTACAACCACAACTGAGCCCAACATTTCTGTTGTTGTTCAGTGAGTGTTGCTCCATTTTATGACCTCTCTTGCCACCACTGTTACGTGAAACATTTCAGCTGATGACTATGCACCCTGGTTGTTAAGTGAATCGGGATTCCCACGTGGACTTTGCTTGTCAGGCGGTCACAAAAGGGGATCACGTGACCCAGGGACCTAGCAACGGTCATAAATATGAGCCACTTTCCAAGCATCGGAATTTTGATGACATAATCATGGAAAGCTGCTGCTGGTCGTAAGTGTGAAAAATGTCACACAAGTCACTTTTTTCATCTTTGAACGGTCACTAAGTGGAAATGTTGTAAGTCGAGGACTATCTGTAACTGTTTTTGGTGCCCTACAGGTAGTCCTCAACTTACAACAGTCCACCATTCAAGGTTACAACGGCACTGAAAAAAAGTGACTTATGACCATTTTTCACACTTATGACCGTTGCAGCCTCTCTGTGGTCAAAGGATTTACATTGGGATGCTTGACAAGTCACTCGCATTTATGACGGTTGCAGTGGTCCGGCATCGCAAGATTGCCTTTTGCGACCTTCCGACAAGCGAAGTCAAGGGGGAAGCCCGATTCACTTAACAACCTTGTGACTAATTTAACAACCGCAGTGATTCATTTCACGAAAATGGCCGGAAAAGTCGTAAAAATGGGGCAAAATCCACAACAAATATATCTCCCTCGGCAAGATAAATTTTGGGCTCCGTTTTGGTCGTAAGGTGAGGACCACTATAGTAGTTTTGGGCACTAAATGAACGTTTGTAAGTGGAGAACCACCTGTATTTTTTTTTTTCAGAAGATCTGGCTTTTAAGGAGTCGCATCCTTGTCTGTTCGATTCAATTCAGATAACAAATTAGCAGAGCTGGAAGGGACCTTGGAGGTCATCTAGTCCAACCTTACAAGCAGGAGACCCTACACCCGTGACGGTGAACCTATGGCACGGGTGCCATAGATGGCACACGGAGCCTTATCAGTGGGCACGCGAGCGCTGCTGTAGCTCAGCTGATTTTTGGACCTCCCCACCAGAAGTTGGGAATGGGCTGTTTCCGGCCTCCGGGGTGTGTGGGGAAGGCTGTTTTCGCCCTCCCCAGGCTCCTAGAAAGCATCTGGAGCCTGGGGAGGGTGAAAAACGGGCCTACCAGGCCCACCGTGCCATCATGTGGTAAAAGCGGGGTGGAGCGCATGCGTAGGGGTGGGGCGCATTGAATTATGGGTGTGGGCACACACACACATGGGTGACCTCCCCACACTCTCCACGCTTTTGGCATGTGACGGCAAAAAGGATAGCCATCACTGCCCTACACTATTTCTGACCGATGGCTGTTCAGTCTCTTCTCGAAAGCCTCCAGGGATGAAGCTCCCACAACTTCCGAAGGCAACTTCTGTTCCTCACTCTCAGAAAATTTCTCCTTATTTCCAGGTTGAATTTTTCCTTGTTCATTTTCCATCCCTTGTTCCTTGTCTGGCCTTCAGGTGCCTTGGAAAATAGCTCGTTCCTTTCCTCTGTGGCGGCCCCTCAAATGGGGTTTGAGTTGAAGGGTTGAACTGTGGGATCCCTGAGGTTCTCTGAGCTTGGTGGTTTTCTGACAGACATTTCATAACCCATCATAAAAGGAAATGGGGAAGGGGGAGAAGGAGGAGGAGGAGGAGGAAATGTCCTATGGGGTCCTTGGTGCTCTCTGAATATGGTACAGTGGTGGGTTCCATCCGGTTCGGCCAAGCCGGTAGCGGTGACGATGTGACGTCACCAAATCGGTTCTCTTTGTCCGTGAGCTGGGCCCTCTCGCCCGCCCCCCGCGTTATTCCTACCTTTATTTCTTCTTTTTTAGCCCAGCTGATAGGTACGGCAGAGTGGATTGCCGTACCTCAGCTCGGCAGATACCCAACGTGATTGCGCGGAGCGCAGGTTTGGCGCATGTGCGAGCGAAGTGATCATGCATGCAGTGATCACACGCGAAGCACGTGCACGAAGAGAACTGGTAGTAATGCCGGTTGGAACCCACCATTGGTATGGTGGTTTTCTTCCAGATGTCTCATGACCCAGCTAAGTAACATCATCAGTGCTAAAAGGGAATGGGTTTTGCAGAGAATAGGAGGAATTCCATGTGGTCCTTGATGCTCTCTGATCTTGGTTTAGATTAACAGAGTTGGAAGGGACCTTGGAGGTCATTTAGTCCAACCCCCCGCCCAAGCAGGAGACCCTACACCATGTCTGACCGATGGCAGTCCAGTCTCTTCTTGAAAGCCTCCAGTGATGAAGCTTCCACAACTTCTGAAGGCAACTTCTGTTCCGTGGGTTGGTGGTTCTCACTATCAGAATATTCCTCCTTATTTCCAGGTTGAATCTCTCCTTGTTCAGTTTCCATCCATTATTCCTTGTCTGGCCTTCAGGTACCTTGGAAAATAACTTGACCCCCTCCTCTCTGGGGCAGCCCCTCAAATATTGGAAGACTGTTACCTTCAGAAGTACCTTACGCACAGTCACTCAGGCACTCGTCATTTCCCGCCTGGACTACTGTAAGGCTCTCTACATGGGGCTCCCCTTGAGGTGCACCCGGAGGCTCCAACTGGTGCAGAATGCGGCCGCGCGGGGGATTATGGGAGCGAGGGGGCGCTCCCATGTGACACCTCTCCTGCGTGAGCTGCATTGGCTTCCGGTGGTCTTCCGGGTGCGCTTCAAGGTGTTGGTGATCACCTTTAAAGTGCTCCATGGCATAGGGCCTGGGTATTTGCGGGACCACCTTCTGCCACCGATAGCCTCCCACCGGCCAGTACGCTCCCACAGAGAGGGACTCCTCAGGGTGCCGTCAGCCAGGCAATGTCGGCTGGCGCCACCCAGGGGGAGAGCTTTCTCTGTGGCAGCACCAGCCCTCTGGAACGATTTGCCCCCTGAGATCCGTATGATACCTGATCTCTGGGCTTTTCACCGTGCCCTAAAAACTTCCTTATTTTGTCAAGCTGGGCTGGCGTAAACACCGCCCCCCCGTTTTTTAGTTTTTAAATTGGTTTTCTATGGGTTTTAAATTTTAAATTGCCTATTGGTTTTTTAAATTTTCTGGGCCAAAAATTGTTTAATTCTTTTACAAATATTTTTAAATTTTGTATTGAATGTGTTTTTTATTCTTGGCTGTGCACCGCCCTGAGTCCACTAGGAGAAGGGCGGTATATAAATTTAATACACTAAACTAAACTAAACTAAGACACTGGTCTGTCAGAAATGGTGTAGGGCAGTGATGGCGAACCTTTTCGGCACTGAAAAGGGAGCAGAAGTGAGCTCGGCTAGACCGAGACCAAGAATAGGAGTTGCCCAGGGGCATGGAAACGCCGGAGAATGTACTTGCGGTTTCTTCAGATTACTGCCGGCAAGTCTTTAGGTTACTGCCAAGCATGCACACGCACCGATCAGCTGGCCAACGCAAATGCTCCAGTGATGGGTTTCAAAATTTTTTACTACCGGTTCTGTGGATGTGGCTTGGCGGGTGTGGCTTGGGGGGGGCGTGGCAGGGGAAGGATAGTGTAAAATCTCCATTCCCACCCCACTCCAGGGGAAGGATACTGCAAAATCCCCATTCCCTCCCTTATCAGCTGGGACTCGGGAGGCAGAGAATAGATGGGGGTGGGGCCGGTCACAATTTTTATTACTGGTTCTCCGAACTATTCAAAATTTCCGCTACCGGTTCTCCCGAACTGGTCAGAACCTGCTGAAACCCACTCTGACACGCTCACTCTGGAAAATGGAAGACCAGCACAAAAACCAGCTGATCATCGCACACGCATGCTGTTCTGCCCCCAAGCAGTTGACACACACAAAGCTCCAAAAACTCGGTTTAATACAAACAGACCCCTTTCAAAATGCAGGCTTCCAGTGTCCTTATCAGCCTACTATGAATTACAGAGAATAAACAAAGTCCGACAAGGGTTGGCAACCAGCCCAGCAATCAAGATATAACAAGAAACTCACTCTCAAAATGCTCTGCGTAGTAATTAAACATTGTTTCCAGCAGCATGTGCTATCTGTGAGCGAACTTAAATAGGCTAAAGGAGTGCCCAATTAGCCCCAAGCCTTACTCTCAAGGAGACCTCCTCCTCCTGAGTAGCCACTCCTGCCTTTTGGCAGCCCTGCATGCTCGAGCATTGAGGAGAGGCTCCTCCACTTCACTCTCTTCACTTGAAGGAGCCTCTGGAGGTTCTGAAGACTCTGGCTGAGTCTCTGCCTGTCGGCACCAGACTCTTCAGCCTCCTCGCTGTCCGACGCGAGCGCTGGCTGCACAGGCTGCTGGCGCGACACCACACCAGCCTCCTCGTTATCGGGATCAGCCACAATTTGTGCAGGCCGCTGGCGGGCCACAACACATGCACACCAGAAACCTGGAAGAGGAACGGGCAACACCGCACATGCCAGGCGACATGGCTCCACATGTCATTTCAGGCACGGGTGCCATAGGTTCGCCATCGCGGGTGTAGTAGAGTCTCCTGCTTGGGTGGTGGGTTAGACTAAATGACCTAAAAGGTCCCTTCCCACTCTGTTAATATGTATCTGTATGTCTCCCCTGGTCCTTCTCACCACTAAACTAGCCGTGCCTGGTTCCTGCAACTGTTTTTCGTATATTTTAGCCTCCGGCCTCCTAATCATCGTTTGCTCTTCTCTTCAAGGGAGAAAGCTGACCTCATGCTTTGCAAAATGATTTTTCTTTCTTATCTCTGTTTTTTTCCATCAGAGGCGAATGACTTTTCTCCATGCTCGACTGGACTTAACCTGCAATCTGGTGGTAACGCAGGATGTTTTAACCTCATTACGGGGTTCATTTTGGTCTGCCAACCACCGCCGAGGTAGTCACAACTCCCAGCACGGCGCGGAGAGAGTTCGGTCAGTCCCATTAAGCGACTCTGTTCGTTTTCTCCATCGAGAGATGTTCAAAGCAATTACTTTCCTCTAGGCATTTTGGTGCGAAGAATCGATGGAGCTCATTAGGTTTTCCATGCGTGTTTTAAGGAGGGTGGGGGGAAATAGTAAATTGGACCATCCCCCGGAAAATACAATAAAATTTTTAAAAATCAATCCGTAAGGAGCCAAGAACAAGTTCCATTAAAAATGAGGTGGCAAGAGAGGATTTTGGACTTTTAAGAAATTCAAGCGCATGAATGCACATGCAGGCGAGTCCTTGGCTTACGACCACAATCGGGATCGGATCGACCTCGCTAAACACAACGGTTGGTTCAGCGAGTTGTGCCCAATTTTACAACCTTGCTCGGCCACAAGTGTTAAGCGAACCACCACTGCGGTCGCTAAGGGAATCAGTCGGCCGTTAAGCGAATCAAGGTTCACCCTACCCTTGTCCCAACTATGGAGATCCAATTTTGGGGTTCTGCCCTGCTTTTCCTGACCCCCATTCTCGCATTTAAATTGCCTTTCTTCTCCCAAATAGAGAGCCAGCTGAGAGATCAAACTCCACTTTAATGCTCCAAAATTCCCCCATTCTCGCATTTAAATTGCCTTTCTTCTCCCAAATAGAGAGCCAGCTGAGAGATCAAACTCCACTTTAATGCTCCAAAATTCTTCTCAAACCAGGGGTGAAATCCAAAATTTCTCCCTATCGGTTCTGTGGCTTGGTAGGCGTGGCAGGGAAGGATACTGCAAAATCTCCATTCCCTCTCCGCTCGGGGGCCAGCCAGAGGTGGTATTTGCCGGTTCTCCGAACTGCTCAAAATTTCCACTACAGGTTCTCCAGAAACTGTCAAAACCTGCTGGATTTCACCCATGTCTCAAACGCTCCCAATTTCTTGGCTGCAGCCAGTCCAGCAAAACCATGGAACAGGGAAATGAGTCCACAAAATAAACGAACAATGAGTCCACAGAGTAATGAAGAAGCAAACAAGCAGTCCTGCAAACTCCAAATGTTTGCAGAACTGCAAACCAAATTCTACCAATTCAGTGTATGTTCCCAACAAACGTCCCTCCCCACAGCGTCTCCTTAAATCTCAGTCCCCAGGTATGCCTTGCATAGAGGGCCAGGGTGCTCTCCTTCCGAATCGTCGGATCAGCCTATGCTGTTCCCGCCTTCTCTCCACTCTCTGTGCTTGGGGACGGATTCTTGCTCATCGTCTGAGCTCTGTCGTTCCTCCTCTCCACTGCTTGCCGTCTTGCAGTCATCCTGCCCCCCTCCCCTCCCGTTCCTCCCTGCTAACAAGCCATCCCAATCCTGAACTCGGCCAGCTCCTCCCCTCCTTCCTCCAATGCCAAAGAAGTCGCCCACTCGATCTCCCTTGGCTTCAGCACCAGCTCGTCCTCCTCCGCAGATTTCAGGCTCCGACGGGGACATGACACTTCGTTTTGGGGTTCATTTTGGGGTTCATTTCGCCCTCCTGACCACTATAGAGTTTAGGGAGTGGTGAAATCCAAATATTTTTAATACCTGTTCTGTGGGAGTGGCTTGGTGGGCAAGGCAGGGGAAGAATACTACAAAATCCCCATTCCTTCCTCACTCTGCGGCCAATCAGAGGTGGTATTTGCCGGTTGTCCGAACTGCTCAAAATTTCCGCTACCAGTTCTCCAGAACCTGTCAGAACCTCTAGATTTCACCCCTGAGTTTAGGGGTTCACCTACCCTTCTCCTCCCAACCCCAGTCGTAAGAGTCCCCCTGCCCAGCTCACCCAAAGGACAGAAACCCAGACGGGCTGATGCCTCCAGCAACTACAGACCAGACAATCTTGGTTAATAATTCATGTCTCTAGTAAAGCTGTTATTTGCCAAAAAAACCCATATCAGGGAATGGAGTCATAATTGGCCGGTAGCTGCAATTGAGAAGTTCTAAATAATATATGATATCCTGAAGGGCTCAGAAGTTGGTTTATTGCACTGTCTGATGGGTTCCATGATCACCCCAAAGGCGAAGCCACCAACAGACTACAAAGAGAATGAATAAACAAAGGTTTGTCTAAATAAACCTAAGTTTATTCTTTATTTATTTTCTTCGATTTCTATGCCGCCCTTCTCCCGTAGGACTCGGGGCGGCTCACAGAACAAAAACCTATCACGATAAATAAAACTAAAAACATCCAAATGTAAAAACCCCAACAACTAAAATCTCATAACAGATCAAGGAATTTGCTGAAAAAGCCATGTCTTCAGTTTGGCGCGGAAAGCGCGGAGGTCGGGGGTCGTCCGAAGCCCGGTGGGTAATTTATTCCAGAGGGTCGGTGCGGCCACCGAGAATGTCCTCATCCTGGGGGCCACTGGCTGACACTGGCTCATGGCACCCGGAGGAGGACAGTCCTATGTGAGCGCACTGGGCGCTGGGAGGCCGGTAGGAGGTGGTCCTGCAAATACCCCGGACCCATGCCATGTAGGACCAGCACCTTGAAGCGGATCCGAAGGGCCACCGGTAACCAAAGCAGCTCGCGCAGGAGAGGTGTTACAGGGGAGTAACGGGAGGCTCCCATAACAACCCGTGTGGCCGCATTCTGGACCAGTTGAAGCCTCTGGGTGCACCCCAAGGGCAGCCCCATGTAGAGGGCATTGCAGTAATCCAGCCGAGAAATAATGAGAGCATGAGTGACTGTACGAAGTTAATACAAATCAAGCTGGAATGGCAGAAGTGTCTTCTTCTCCTGGTCTGCTTGGAGACCTTCCGAGGGGTCTCTTCAGACCCCCAAAGGGTGGGACTAAACTCAGGCTCTTCCATGTTTACGAGTACTGTAACCACTGGGTCACGCTTCCACTTTCTGAGTCAGCCTATAGAGCTTTGGGCAACTCAAAACTACAACATGGGAACTGAACCTTGGGCATCGGAGTACGGGTGGCCACTCGGCTTCCAACCACAATTGAGCCCCAAATTTCCGTTCCTTAAGCGAGACAGTTGTTCAGGGAGTTTTTCAACCCGTTTTACGACCTTCCTCTCCAAAGATGTTAAATGAATCAGGGCGTTTAAGTTAGGAACGCGGTTGTTAAGTGAATCTGGCTGCTCCGTTGACTTGACTGGTCAGAGGTTTGCAAAAAGGGATCAATGAACACAGGGCACTGCAACCGTCATAAAATATAAGAAGTCCTCTACTTACAACAATTCATTTAGTGACTGTTCCAACGGCACTAAAAAAAGTGATCTATGACCATTTTTCACACTTACCACCTTTGTAGCGTCCCCATGGTCACATGATCAAAATTGAGATGCAACTGGTTCATCTATTTACGACCCCTTACTATGACCCTTAAAATGTCTCTCCTAGGATCATATGCCCCCATTTTGCCACTTTCTGACAAGCAAGGTCAATGGGGAAGTCAGATTCACTTAACAACTAGGACAAAAAAGATGGTAAAATGAGGCAAATGAGCCAGTTGCCAAGCATCTGAATTTCGACCACGTGGCCACGGGGATGCTGCAACGGTCGTAAATGTGAAAAATGGTCATAAGTCACATTTTTTAGTACCTAAAGAATGACTAGAACTCCCAGCCTCCTGGTGATTGGCCCAAAGTCACCCAGTGGGCTTTCAGGCCTAAGGCGGGACTAGAACTCACAGTCTCCTGGTAATTGGCCCTAAGTCACCCAGTGGGCTTTCACGCCTAAGGAAGGACTAGAACTCACAGTCTCCTGATGATTGGCTCAAAGTCACCCAGTGGGCTTTCAGGCCTAAGGAGGGACTAGAACTCCCAGCCTCCTGGTGATTGGCACAGTCACCCAGTGGGCTTTCAGACCTAAGGCAGGACTAGAACTCACAGTCTCCTGATGATTGGCTCAAAGTCACCCAGTGGGCTTTCAGGCCTAAGGAGGGACTAGAACTCACAGTCTCCTGGTGACTGGCTCAAAGTCACCCAGTGGGCTTTCACGCCTAAGGAAGGACTAGAACTCACAGTCTCCTGATGATTGGCTCAAAGTCACCCAGTGGGGTTTCAGGCCTAAGGAGGGACTAGAACTCCCAGCCTCCTGGTGATTGGCTCAAAGTCACCCAGCTGGCTTTCATACCTAACACAGGATTAGAACTCCCAGCCTCCTAGTGATTGGCCCAAAATTACCCAGTGGGGTTTCACACCTAGGGAGGGACTAGAACTCCCAGTCTCCTGGTTTCTAGCCTGGTGCCATAACCACTAATATTGCTTTTGATTTTTGTTTTACTTCTATTATTTCTCTGCATTTCACTGGAACATTCTGTGAGCTTATGAAGTGCCTCTGCTTCTATTTAGGGTTGTAGCTAAGAGGTCCTTGAGTTTTCGACTCAACCAACAACATTCAGACAGACGAGTGGAATTTCACACTTCCCCAATTCCGGCAGCCTTTAAAAATATATCTCAGATCGCCTTTTTAAAGGAGGTGGTATCAGACTATCGAAAATATTTTCAGAAAATTAGTTTCGCTGGATTCGCAAAACATCGGCCCACTGAGCTAAATTAAGTTTGGGTTATTTGTCAATCAACACGTGGCGTGAATCAGCTTTTAAGCCTTATATAAAATATTCATTTCGGTGTAATATCTTACAGCTAGTCCTCAATTTATGACTGCAATGGCACCCCAAATTTCCCCTGCAAAGCCAGACAGTTCTTTAGTCAGTTTTGAAAGGTCATTTTACGAACCTTTCCTGCCACGGTTGTTAAGTGAATCCCTACGGTTGTCAAATTAGTAACACGGTTGTTAAATGAATCCGGCTTCCCCATTGACTTTGCTGGTCAGAAGGTCGCAAAAAAAGGATCACGCGACCTCGGGACCCTGCAACTGTCATAAGTACATGCCAGTTGCGAAGCATCCGAATTTTGATCACGAGACCATGAGGATGCTGCAACGGTCATAAGCAGAGGTGGGCATCACATAATTTAACAACCGGTTCGCCCAGAATTGAAAATGTGAGCGCGCGCACACGTTCGCTTCGCTCACACGTGCCTTAGGCATCTGAGTGCTGCATCAAAAACACGACGATTGTATAGTATGGGATAACTTCGCTCATAGACGCGCCTTGCACATTGTTATGACTTAGGCTTCCCGAGTCATTAAAACACACGAGTCGTCCCAAAAACCCCTTTTATTGCGACAGCTGTGAATTACGTTCATTCACAGCTGAGTCCCAATTAGTTGCAAAAAGTCCTTCGGGAGAAGTCCTTCGGGATAATCACCAATCTTTGACATGCTGCCAAAGATCTACTTGGCAAAGCCACACAGAGTCCAGAATCAAACAGAGATGCTGACTGGGAACAGAATTAACAATGTTGCTTTCCTACAAAGGACCCAGGTGCCTTTGCTCCTCTTTTGAGGAGGGACCAATCATCTCCAGGCCTTACTCCCGAGTCATCCCTTTTGTTTTAACTGTTCTGGCAGCTCTGCGCATACGCGCACTAGGAACAGGCCCCTCCTGTTCTCCTGCCTCTCTGATGTCTGACTCTGAAGGCTCTAGAGTCCACACATCATTCCCAGATGGCCCTGGCCCCATCTCTGCCTCCTATGCAGAGGCCTCGTCCAAGCCTTCCCCAGACTCCAGGGCTGGCCTGGAGCCTCCTCACTTCTGACTCCACTGCCAGCTTCGCAGGCTGCTGGCGGACCACAAAACAACATGCACGCTGCATCAAAAACGTGGCGATTGTGTAGGACGGGATAGCTTCGTTTGCATGGACACCTTGCACACATGCATACTGCATCAAAAACACGGCAATAGTATAGGACAAGATAGCTTCGCTTATGCGTGCATCTTGCACACATGCATGCTGCATCAAAAACATGGCGATTTAAAAATTGGGAAGAGCTGCATCTGTTTTTCTTTTTATTTGGTATAGTAGTAGCTAGGTTGAACGTTCTACCTAGAGGATTACAAAATACCTTTGTGGTTGGATCTTACAATTATAAAGTCACTCGGGGGGATTTTTATATGGAGAGATGTTTTTTGCTGATGGGGGCAGCTGGAATATGAAGTTTATAAAAACTATGTTGGAAGATAGTATATTCAACTTCAATCAAGATGAAGAGAAGACTAAAATTTGGATTATTGAGACAGAAAATTATTTGACATAATTGTTACATATTATATATTATATTTTATTATTATATAATAAGGGCGATTGACTTAGCTAAATAATTATTAATATTAGATACTTAACTTCAATCAAGTTGAAGAGAAGACTAAAAATTGGTTTCTTGATACAGAAAATTATTTGACATAGATGCTATATATTATATTTTATTATTATACAATAAGGGGGATTGACTTAGGTAAATAATTATTAATATTAGATTAGAGAAATGTTTGACATTTTTTAGCTGGGTTTAAATATTATAAGAGTTATATTGATTGATAAATGAGTACTGATGGTTGATAAATGAGGTAAATATTACTATTACTAGTTTTTTACTATAATATTATTAGTTTTAGGAAAACTTTATTACTTATAGGTTTATTTGTTATATTATTTTTCAGATTTCACTGTATTTTTTCTAGTTTAACATAAGTAATTTGTGTGAAGGAAAATATCTTTTTTTAAATTTGTAGTTGAAGCCAAGGGGGGGGGGTATGGGATTGCGGATTGTGGGGGAGTTGGGGGGGTGCCATCGCGTGCCAAAAGCAGGGGAAAGTGTGGGGGGGGGTCACATGTGCATACACGGGAGGGTGAGACACATTGAATTATGGATGTGGACACATGCACCCGTGACCCCCCATGCGACCCCCGCTTTTGGCACGTGATGGCAAAAAGGTTAGCCATCACTGGCATAGGACTTAATAGCTTTGCTCACCCACGCGTCTTGCACAAATGTACACTGCGTCAAAAACACGGCGATTGTATAGGACAGGATAGCTTCACTCAGCTGTCACCCTTGGCTGTGCTCCTTGTCTGGACTACCTCGCAGGGCTAACAGCTGTGGAGACTACAAGTCCCATCATCTAACTTTAGCTGGCTTTAGGGCAGGGGGTCTGCAACTTTAAATACTCAAAGAGCCATTTGGACCCGTTTCCCACAGAAAAGAAAACACCGGGAGCCACAAAACCTGGGTGGGCGTGGCCAACTTGATGTCACTCACTTCTACCAGTCACATGACCCCTCCCTAGCCACGCCTACCCAGACGGTCATTAGGGCAGAGAACCAGTTGTTAAAAAACACCGGGAACCACAAAATCCTTTTGACATATATCTCTCTCTCCTCCCTCCCTCCCTCCCCTCTCTCCCCCTCTCTCTATATCTCTCTGTCTCTGCCCTGACCGCTTCTCCATCCTCCCGCCATCGCCCTTCTCAGGCCAGGCGAGGAGTAACTGGGAGGGGAGGGCAAGGGGCAGGGCCAGCCGGTGGTGGGATCACCTGAGAGGGAGCCACAGCAGAGGGCCCAACGAGCCGCATGTGGCTCCGGAGCCACAGGTTGCCGACTCCTGGTTTTAGGGGAAAGAACCCATTGAAATCAGCCTGTTTGGAGAAAACTACACACACACACACACACACACACACACACACACTTCTCCTGTTGTTTTGCATAACACCACCTTCGGAGCTGTCATATTTTACAACTTTGCACCTTAATTTGTGAACGAAAGATTCGTACACACATATGGTATTTAAAGCAACACACGCCCCCACCCCCACCCCATCCCCGAATCCCACCTGAATCCCACCCGGCCGGCATCAATTTTCTCCTCCTGACAGATTTGTAAAAAATAATAATAATAATGAAAAAAAATGTGTGATGGCGTCTTTTAACAAGTGGAAACGGGACACTTGACAGAATCTCAGGTGGTGTAACATCTGTCACCTGTTCCAGCTGTTTTGACAAACTGCCGACGGTAGGAATAAAATTGGAAGTGCTAAGAAGGATTGCCGGCATAAGCAGTTCGGTCTAATTGGGTTATGCAATCTTCCCTCCTCCTGGTTAAAAAAGGGGAAGGCTCTTATTTTGGAGCGCCCCAATAAAGGAGAATATTTGTAGCTCAGGGTCGAACTGGGGGCGGGGGGGAGGTGGGGGGTCCTTGGTGCTCTCTGAGCTTCCTTATTTCCTTGCAGACGCTTCGTGAGCTGTCTAGGTAACATCATCAGTGCTAGAAGGGACGAGGGGTTACAGAGAGGAGGCGGGAAGGGCAGTGGTGGCTTTCAAATTTTTTTTACTACCGGGTCTGTGGGCGTGGCATGGCTTGGTGGGCGTGGCAGGGGAAAGATACAGTAAAATCTCCATTCCCTCCCCAATCCAGGGGAAGGATACTGCAAAATCCCCATTTCCTCCCGATCAGCTGGAACTCGGGAGGCAGAGAATAGATGGGAGCGGGGCCAGTCAGAATTTTTACTACCAGTTCTCCGAACTAGTCAAAATTTCCACTACCGGTTTTCCAGAACTGGTCAGAACCTGCTGAAACCACCTCTGGGGGAGGGGGAAGGGGGAAGGGAGGAAGGGGGAAAATGAGGAAGTGGAGGAGGAAGGGAAAAGCAGGAGAAGGGGGAGGGGAGGAAGAAGAAAAGGCGGAAGAGAAGGAGGAGGAAGAAGAGGGGAGGAGGGGAGAAAGGAGGAGAAAAGGAGGAGGGGGAAGGGAGGAGGGGGGAAATGAGGAAGTGGAGGAGGAAGGGAAAAGCAGGAGAAGGGGGAGGGGAGGAAGAAGAAAAGGCGGAAGAGAAGGAGGAGGAAGAAGAGGGGTGGAGGGAGGAAAGGAGGAGAAAATGAGGAGGGGGAAGGGAGGAGGGGGAAATGAGGAAGTGGAGGAGGAAGGGAAAAGCAGGAGAAGGGGGAAGGGAAGGGGAGGGGGAGGGGAGGAAGAAGAAAAGGTGGAAGAGAAGGAGGAGGAAGAAGAGGGGAGGAGGGGAGAAAGGAGGAGAAAAGGAGGAGGGGGAAGGGAGGAGGGGGGAAATGAGGAAGTGGAGGAGGAAGAGAAAAGCAGGAGAAGGGGGAGGGGAAGAGAAGGGGAGGGGAGGAAGAAGAAAAGGGGAGGAGGGGGGAAAGGAGAAAAAAGGAGGAGGGGGAAGGGAGCAGGGGGAAAATGAGGAGGTGGAGGAGGAAGAGAAAAGCAGGAGAAGGGGGGGGAAGAGAAGGGGAGGGGAGGAAGAAGAAAAAAGGAGGAGGGGGAAGGGAGCAGGGGGAAAATGAGGAGGTGGAGGAGGAAGAGAAAAGCAGGAGAAGGGGGAGGGGAAGGGGAGAGAGAGGGGAGGAAGAAGAAAAGGCGGAAGAGAAGGAGGAGGAAGAAGAGGGAAGGAGGGGGGAAAGGAGGAGAAAAGGAGGAGGGGGAGGGGAGGAGGGGGAGGGGAGGAGGGGGATGGGGAGGAAGAGGAGTAGGAGGAAGAGAAAAAAGAAGGGAAAATGAGGAGGAGGAGGACTGTGGGCTCCCTGATGCTCTCTGAGCCTGGAGATATTCTTGTAGACATTTCATTACCCAACTAGGTAACTTCATCAGTGTTAGAAGGGAATGGGCTTTACAGAGGGAAAGAGGAGAAGAAGGAGGAAGAGGAAGAGAAAGAAGAGGAGGAGGAGGAGGAGGAGGAAGATGTCAGTGCTCTCTGAGCTTGGTGGTTTTCTTTCAGGACTATCTCAAAGCCCCCCACCACCACCACCAGCCACCCACATTAGGAACAGCCACCCTCCTGTTCCTTCCACCTCCTCGCTCTCCTAAAGATTTCTGGAGTGGAGTAAAAAAAAAAATTAAAATTAATATGCTTGGCATGCAGGCGTCTTTGCTTCGCAGCACACCTAAATTTAGTTTCCTTCAAATATGCAAGGAAGCGGGGAGGGGAGGGGGAGAAAGAGGAAGTCGGCTTGGCTGGAAGGAAGAGGGAAAAAATAAACCCAGATGGGGAGAGAAGTGGGAAGAGAGGTGGAAAGAAAGAATGAAAAGAAACGAAGAGAGGAGGGGAGGTGGGCGGCCCATTAGGAAGTGTGCAGTGGGCCATGCAAGATTTTCGTTTTCGTTCTGGGGAGAGCGTCACCTGGCCCCTCTCACCCCACTCTAACATGATAACCGTCTTTGGGAATAATTTCGGGAGACCGAGGGAAGAATTTCAGCTAGGGGAGCAGCCGGAGAACGGAATAACGAAATAGCTGATTCGGAAGGGCCCCTGGAGATCCACTAGTCCACCCCCTGCATGCAACGGTCCAAAGCACACAGGTTCCGAAGCGGAATAACAGAATAACTGAGATGGAAGGGACCTTGGAGATCCTCTAGTCTACCCCCTGCATGCAATGTTGCAAAGCACATGGGTTCAAGGAGCAGAATAACCGAATAACCAAATTGGAAGGGACTTCGAAGGTCTTGTAGTCCAAGTAGGAGACTCTATGTATACCAATCCAGACAAGTGCCTGTCCAGTCTCTTCTTCAAAACCTCCAGTGACGGAGACACCACAACTTCTGGTGGCAAGCCGTTCCATGGTTAATTCTCCTCACTGTTAGGAAGTTTCTCCTTAGTTCCAGGTTGCTTCTCTCCTTGATTTGTTTCCATCCTTTGCTTCTTGTCCTGCCTTCAGGGGCTTTGAAGAATAGGCTGATTCCCTCTTCTTTGTGGCAACCCCTGAGATATTGGAAAACTGCTATCCTATCCCCCCTAGTCCTTCTTTTCTCTAAACTGGGGATACATTCCCAGTTCCTGCAACCATTCATCACCGCCATTCCCTGAATCGTCTTTGTTGCTCTTCTCTGCGTTCCTTCTAGATTCTCAACATCTTTTTTTAACGACGCTATAGAGCACTGCACACCAGAACTAGACACAAGGACAGTTTTTCCCCGAACGCCATCACTCTGCTAAACAACTAATTCTCAACACTGTCAAACTATTCACTAAGTCTGCATTACTATTCATCTTTTCATCGTTCCCACCACCCATTTCCTCCCACTTATGACTGTATGACTGTAACCTTGTTGCTGGTATCCTTAAGATTTATATTGATATTGTTTCCTGATTGCTTGTTTGAACCCTAGGACTATCATTAAGTACCTTATGATTCTTGATGAACGTATCTTTTCTTTTATGTACACGGAGAGCGTATGCACTAAGACAAATTCCTTGGGTGTCCAATCACACTTGGCCAATAAAAAAAATTCCTATTCTATTCTATTCTATTCTATTCTATTCTATTCTATTCTATTCTATTCTATTCCATTCCATTCCATTCCATTCCATTCCATTCCTATTCTCCTCTCCTCTTCTCTTCCATTCCATTCCTTTCCATTCCATTCCATTCTCTTTCTTATTCTCCTCTCTTCTCTTCTATTTCTTATTCTTTTATCTTTCTTATTCTATTCTATTCTATTCTATTCTATTCTATTCTATTCTATTCTATTCTATTCTATTCTATTCTATTCTATTCTATTCCATTCCATTCTTATTCTCCCTTTCCCTTCCCTTCCCTTCCCTTCCCTTCCATTCCATTCCATTCTCTTCTTTCTTATTCTCCTCTCCTCTCTTCTATTTCTTATTCTATTATCTTTCTTATTCTATTCTATTCTATTCCATTCCATTCCATTCCATTCCATTCCATTCCATTCCATTCCATTCCATTCCATTCCATTCCCTTTATTATTCTCTTCTCTTCTATTTTTTATTCTATTATCTTTCTTATTCTATTCTATTCTGTTCTGTTCTATTCTATTCTATCCCATATTTTCTATTCTGTTCTGTCCTGTCCTGTCCTGTCCTGTCCTGTCCTGTCCTGTCCTGTCCTGTCCTGTCCTGTCCTGTCCTATCCTATCCTATCCTATCCTATATTTTACTTTATTCTATTATATTCCATTCCATTCCATTCCGTTCCGTTCCGTTCTATTCTGTTCTGTTCTATTCTATTCTATTCTATTCTTTCCTATTCTATCCTATCGTATCTAATCCGATTCGATTCTTTCCTATTCTATTCTATTCTATTCTATTCTATTCTATTCTATTCTATTCTATTCTATTCTATTCTATTCTATTCTATTCTATCTTTTTTTATATTGTGGTGACCAAAACCAAGAAAAGGACCAGGGGTGACACGATTGAAGGGTTCCACTATTTAAGGGGCTGCCACAAAGCACCCAAGGGCAGGACGAGAAGCGACGGGTGGAAACAAACCGAGGAGAGAAGCAACCCAGAACTAAGGAGAAACTTCCTGACAGGGAGGACAATTAACCAGTGGAACTGCTTGCCACCAGAAGTTATGGATGTTCCAACACTGGAGGTTTGGTTTTTTTCCAAGATGAAATTGGACAGCCCTTTGATCTGGAATGTGGTAGGCAGGCTCTCCTGCCTGTGCAGGGAGGTTGAACTAAAAGACCCTTCCGAGGTCCCTTCCTTCCAAGTCTGTTATTCCCCAATACATCTCATGAGCCTACCAAAAACAAACAAACAAACATCGATTTCACGGTTTTCACCCGAGGATCCTCATCCTTGAAAACAATCATCCTCAAAAGATATTCGCCAAGAGAAATCTTCGGCCGTGAGAAAGATTTAAAGCCTCCGTTTCATTCATGCCACCCTCCTTGGGGGTATCTTTTTCTGGAGGTTCGGTTGCCATAGCAACCCAGTTAGGGTACCCATCGTCGCCTCCTTTCCTCTCCCCCCCCCCCAATTCCTGCCAGGCAGGTAATTAAATCACCATCCAGTCCTTCCCCATCTCTGCCTGGGTAGTAGGAGAGGATGGAACGCTTCCTCCCCCAATTTTTTTAATTTTTTTAACAACATAATGAGACGCTCGGATAGAAAGAGGTGGAAAACGATTGTGGGAAGAGAGGGACGAATTGAAAGTCTTTCCTGTGCTGTAAATATAATCACACACACACACACACACACACAACTCCAGCTTTGTTTCTCGTGAAGATAGTTTCTTGATTAGTTTCCCATCTGTTGCTTCTTGTTCTGCCTTCTGGTCAGGGGTGGATTCTAAACATTTTTTTACTACTGGTTTGGTGGGCGTGGCTTATTTTGTGGGCGTGGCTTGGTGGGGTAATGTGACTGGGTGGGCGTGGCCAACTTTTTTCTTTTTTTTACACTTTTAAAAGCATTTTTTTCTACAACCTTAAGAGGTTGCAGGAAAAAAAAATGCTTTTAAAAGCCTCTGATGATCAGGCAACTCGGATGGGATCGTTAGAGGCTTTTAAAGGCATTTTTTCCCCCTACAACCTCTTCGGCCGAAGAGGTGGCAGAAAAAAATGCTTTTAAAACCCTCTGACGATCCCAGCTGAGCCGCGCGATCATCGGAGGCTTTTTTTTTTACTTTTAAAAGCATTTTTTCAGCCAAAGAGATTGCAGAAAAAAATGCTTTTAAAAGCCTCTGACGATCCCAGCTGAGCCGCACGATCATCAGAGGCTTTTTTTTAAACTTTTATAAGCATTTTTTCAGCCGAAGAGATTATAGAAAAAAATGCTTTTAAAAGCCTCTGACGATCCCAGCTGAGCCGCACGATCATCAGAGGCTTTTTTTTTTTAAACTTTTAAAAGCATTTTTTCAGCCGAAGAGGTTGTAGAAAAAATGCTTTTAAAAGTTTTTTTTAAAAAAAGCCTCTAATGAGGTGGGCAGACCTGTTCGGGGGCGTGGCCAGCCAATGTTATTACCGGTTCTCCGAACTACTACAAATTTTTACTACCGGTTCTTGCAAACCGTTGCAAACCCACCCCTGTTCCGGAGAATATGGGTTGGCCCCCTCTCTTCTTTGTGGTAGCCTCTCAAATATTGGAAGATGCTCTCAGAAAATAAATGGACCCATTCCTCTTTGGGGCAGCTCCTCAAATACTGGAATACTGCTATCATGTGTCCCCCTCATAGTCCTTCTTTTCTCTAGACTGGCCAAATCCAATTCCTGCAACCGTTTCTTCATATGTTTTAGTCTCCAGAGTCTTTAATCATCTTTCTTGCTCTCTATGTCATTTTGAATCAACATCTGTCAACCTAAAAAGATAGGCTTGCAATTCACGGCTTCCGCAGCTGGGTTTCCGAAGAGATACGAAATAATCCCAACCTGGGAAACTGTAAGATCTGAGGACTTCAACTCCCAGAATTCCCCAGCCTGCCATACCTGGGTCAGGGGATGTCAGCCGTTAGAACTTCAGAACTGAGTTGCAAACCCCATTGGATGGGTGGGCCGGTGTCCGCCCCATTCATATTTTATCCCCAGAGCTAGGGTGGGGCTTCGCTAGCAGCGGTGGCTCTTCCATCCCAAGGACCAGCCCATAGATTTCTACTGCTCTCCTCTCCTCTATCTTCTGTGCATCCATGCATCAGGCACTGGACCCAGCTGTTACTCCTCTTCTTCATCAGCCACCTCCAGACCTGGGGACTGTTGACTCTCCATCTCAGGACTGACGGACAGCCCAGGCTCTGCCTTTGTCTCTCTCTCTGACAGCTCCATTCCCTCTTCCCCCTCGGAGCTCTTAGGTTGCCTTGATGCTGGTCCTGACTCCCACGCCTCCTCCTCCTCCTCCTCCTCCTCTGATACGGCTGCTGGAAGGACCGGCCTCTGACAGGCCACAACTTCACTAAGCATCCCTTCATATGTCGAGGACTACCTGTTAAGATTGCAACTCTCTTACAGGTGGTCCTCGACTTACAACTATTCGGTAAATGACCATTTGAAGTTACAAAGGCACAGACAAAAATGAGTTAAGGGTTAGTTGCAGGTAGGTTATGAATAAATATGTAGATGTTTGGTGTGATTTTAGGAAATTAAGTTAGTAGAGTAATTAGGGAATTGAAGGAATAAGAGATGCTGAATGTTATAATTATTTAGATTAGGATGGATTATGATTGTTGAATGTTATACCCTGTAATTTGTTCTGGGAAGTGGGGGGGGAGGTGGGTGGATGGGAAGGGGAAGGGGTGGGGGGAGAGGTGGTAGGGGTAAGGGAGGGGAGGGGGCGGGGGTGGGGGGTGCTAGGGAAGGGGGGGAATAAACATGTAAACCTTTTGTAAAACTTTTTAATTAAAAAAAAAAAGTGAGTTAAGGGTTGTGATCCAGGCCCCAGTAGGTAGGAGTCAACGCAAACAGTTCCAAAACAGACTTCATTAGAACAGCTGAGAATTAACTCATTCTCAGCGTAGTCCAAACTAAATGAAAACAAATTCTTCATAACACAATTCTTCAGTCTAATCGCCAACCTCGGTATAATTAGGCAAACTGCCAAAGGCTTCTCTTGGGAAAAGTTCAGACGCCGACCAGAGATAAGGGCAGCAAGACAAGAACAAGTCTATCAACGTTGTTTTCCGACAAAGAGCCCAAGAGCCGTTGCTGGTCTTTTAAGCCTTATGGGAGGGTTATCTCTTGGCCTTACTCCCAAGTCGTCCTCTTTGCTGTAACTGTTTTTGCCTTCTGGCAGCTCTTCTCATGTGTGTACTAGAAACAGGCTCCTCCTGTTCCTCTGCCTCTCTGCTGTCAGCCTCTGGAGGCTCCGAAGTCTGCACATCACTCCCAGATGGCCCTGGCCTCATCTCTGCCTCCGACACAGAGCCCTCATCCGGGCCTTCCCCAGCCTCCAGGACTGGCCCATGTTCTTCCTCAGCCTCCTCACTGTCCGACTCCACTGCCAGCTCCGCAGGTTGTTGGCGGACCACAATACTAAGACCCTTTTTCACGTTTACGACCGTCGCAGCATCCCCTTGATCACGTGATCAAAATTCAAACAGTCAGAACTCGAACTCACTTAATAGGTAGTCCGGGCTTACAACTATTTGTTTAGTGACCATTTGAAGTTACTACGGCACTGAAAAAAGGGACCCACCTAAGACCATTTTTCACACTTACGGCCGTTGCAACATGATCAAAATTCAGACGCTTGGCAACTGACTCGTATTTATGACGGTTGCAGACAAGCAAAGTGAGAGGGGAAGCCCGATTTACTTAACAACTATGTTGCTAACTTCAGAACTGCATCGATTAACAACCATGGCAAGAGGAGTCGTAAACTGGGACAAGGCTCCTTTAACAACTGTCTCGCTTAGCAACCAAAATTTGGGGCTCAATTGTGGTCGTAAGTCGAGTACCGTACTGTGCAAAAGCTTAAGGCAAATTCTGAATGAAAACTCACTTAAAGACAAATACCACAGTGGTGAAAGTAAATTGCCTTCCTTAGAGAAAGAATTCAGAAAAATGGATGATATTTCTTTCATATTCAAGGCCAACCTTTCAGGGTGAAGGAGTCCTTGAGTTTGAGCCATAAAGTGTTTTATTTAGTTCTGCTAAGTGTAAACCAGCCACTTTGATTGACAAGCCATAATTTAGGGTTTAGGGTTAATGCAAAGCCCGACATGGTGGCTTAGTCATCCAATAATGCTCTCGAAGGCCACGTTTTAAGAAAAAAAAAATGATGGACATAAAGTTAAAATACTGAAAAGCAGGGACTATATTCTATCAAAGTTGGGCAGTGATTATATTTTATCTTAATTGCCGCAGACCTATTCTTGGCGATGTTTAAATGCTAAATAGGAATGTTTAAAATTCGTTTCAATTTACTTTTCAGTGAGTTGTTGTTGTTTTTTCTGTCTACATGCATTACAGATTTTCCTCAGTGCCTTGGAAATATTTTTTTAATTGCTCTGGAAGAAAAGTCATTTTTTTAAAAAAAAAAAAAAGAAAAATGGGAAGCTTTGAAAGAAATGGCTTATTGCAATGAGTAATATTCCCAAATTCTCAACCAGCCCACTTAGTTTAGTCTGTCACGTCAACCAAGTTTCTAATGATGATCCCATCCTAATTTGAAGATGCAGTTAGGATCAAGCTAGAAAGTCTGTCAAAAACCTTTGCGATTTGGCATTGCATTTGGCATTTGGCAAGGAATGTGAACCAGCAATATCTGGCAGCAACCAAAAACGCCAAAAGAGTCCTAGGTTGCATCAACAGAGGGATAGAATCAAGATCACGTGAAGTGTTAATACCACTTTATAAGGCCTTAGTAAGGCCACACGTGAAATACGGCATCCAGTTGTGGTCACCACGATGTAAAAAAGACATGGAGACTCTAGAAAGAGTGCAGAGAAGAACAACCAAGACGATTAGGGGACTGGAGACTAAAACATATACCGTATTTTTCAGACTATAAGACGCACCTAGATTTACAGGAGGAAAACAAGAAAAAAAAATAGTTTTTGGTCTCCGCGTATCCCGTTTTCGTCCTCCCCGGCCCCCAGAAGCATTTTGCAGGCGAAAAATAGGCCTGTTTTTGGCCTCTAGAACCTTCCGCGTGTCCCATTTTTGCCAAAACCAAACCTGTTTTTAGCCTGCAGGATGCTTATGGGCAGGGATGAAATCCAAATTTTTTCCCTACTGGTTCTGTGGGTGTGGCGTGGTGGGCACGGCAGGGGAAGGATATTGCCAAATCTCCATTCCCACCTCACTCCAGGGGAAGGATACTGCAAAATCCCCATTCCCTTCCCACTCCTAGGGGAAGAATATTGCAAAATCTCCATTCCCACCCCACTCTGGGGCCAGCCAGAGGTGGCATTTGCCGGTTCTCCAAACTGCTCAAAATTTCCGCTACCGGTTCTCCAAAACCTGTCAGAACCTGCTGGATTTCACCTGTGCTTCTGGGGTTAAAACCAAGGAAGTAACAACGACCAGGCGGGTGGGCGGAGCCTCGTGCAGCCTCCGCTACTGGTTCTCCAAACCACCGGTTGCCACGAGTTCAGCAGAACCGGTCTGAACCGGGAGCATTTCACCTCTGTTCTGGGGACCGGGAAGGGCAAAAATGTGACATGCAGAAGATTCGGGAGGCCAAAACAGGTCCGTCTTCGGTCTATAAAACACACCGAAATTTTCACCCCCTTTTAGGGGGGAGGGGGGAAGTGCGTCTTATACTCTGAAAAATACGGTAGTATCGCTTTATAAAGCCTTAGTAAGGCCACACTTGGAATCCTGCAGCCAGTTTTGGTCCCCACCTTACAAAAAAAAAAGATGTTGAGACTTTGGAAAAAGTGCAACTAAGATGTTCAAAGGCCTGGAGAGAAAAACATATGAAGAACGGTTGCAAGCAACGGTTGACTATGTCCAATTTAATTAAAAGAAGGACTAGGGCCATGATGGCAAATCCATGCCACCCATGGCCAAATTAGCATGCGGAGCCATGTCGCCTGGCACGCACGATGTTGCCCGTTACTCTTTTGGGCTTCTGCAAACATGCACACATGACGATCAGCTGGCCTTTTTGCGTGCGGAGGTTCTGGAAACTGGAAGAGCTGGTCTCCCGTTTTCCTGCATGAGCAAGCACGTTGGCCAGCTGATCGGCACACGCACATCCATGCCAGAAACCTGGAAGTTCATTTTTGGGTGCACGCATGCACCAGTAGTGGATTTCAAAACCCGTTGGGGCGATCTGGGGCGAATTGGTAGCAACACACCACTGGCATGCACCGTGGGCAGCTCCTAGTCTAGGTTGTGGCCCAGATGAGCCTGGTTTAGCTCTGCAGACTAAGCACTGTAATTAACATCCAGCTGTCTGCAATTACTGCAAGGTTCGAGGCTCAAGGTTGACTCAGCTTTCCATCCTTTCTAAGGTAGGTAAATTGAGGATCCAGTTTGTGGGGGCAATAAGCTGACTTTGTATAAATATACAAAAGTATGAAGGCTATTGCTTAACGCATTGTAAGCTGCCCTGAGTCTCTGGAGAAGGGCAACATATAAATTTAATTTAAAAAAAAAAAAGGATGTTCCTGCTGTACGGATTTACCTCAGGATGCTCCTGGTGTGTGGATTTACCTCAGGATAGGAGCCTGGATAGCTCAGCAGACTAAAAGCATTGTGATTAACACCAGCTATCTGCAATTACTGTAAGTTCAAATCTCACCAGGCTCCAGGTTGACTCAGCCTTCCATCCTTTCTAAGGTAGGTAAATTGAGGATCCAGTTTGTGGGGGACTCTGTATAAATATACAAAAGTATGAAGGCTATTGCTTAACGCATTGTAAGCCACCCTGAGTCTCCGGAGAAGGGCGGCATATAAATCTAATTTAAAAACAAAAAAAGATGAGCATGTGGTGCCAAAAAGGTTTGTCATCACTGGACTAGAGTGACATGATAGCAGTCTTCCAATATCTGAGGGGCTGCCCCAAAGAAGAGGGAGTCAAGCTATTCTCCAAAGCACCTGAAGACAAGACAAGAAGCAACGGATGGAAACTCATCAAGGAGAGAAGCAACCTAGAAATAAGGAGAGATTTCCTGACAGTGAGAACAATTAACCAGTGGAACTACTTGCCACGAGAAGCTCCATCACTGGAGGCTTTTAAGAAGAGATTTCTTCCATCACTGGAAGTTGACGGAAGGTCAACTAGACGCTATTGGGGGAAAATACAGCAACGGCTGCTGGAAATAACAGGTGTGAGCTTTCCCCTTCATCCAGACCTCTACTTGGAATAAGACCAGACTACATTGACAACAAGGATTGGTATATATTTGTCCATGTCTCAACAGCGGCGAGAATGGCATTTGCCCAACTGTGGAAAGATGCAGATATGCCCCCCGACCATCTGATAATAAACAAGATTCTTCGATGTGCCGAGATGGACAGGTTAACGTATATCTTAAAAGACAAGAAAGACTCAATATACAATAGAAGTTGGGACAGATGTTTTGTCTGGCTCAAAAGAAGGTTAAACCTAGGAAATGGGTAATAAGATCGTCTCATTAGATTAATTAGATATTTATTAGGCTATATGATTCCTTAAGATTTTGACAAAAACAGGCCAATTGTTTTGTAGATAGTTAATAGAAATTGATTGTATTGAAATGTTTAGTTTGAACGACTTTGGTTATTATTAACTGGAGAGTGAGCTTAACTCTCGGTTAGTCATGTTTGTTGTTTCGTTTTAGTCTTGTGTTTATGTATTTCTACATTTCACCGTTTATATTGTTTTCCAATCTTTATTTTGTGTTAATTTTACTGTAAATATTTAATAAAGAATTATTTTTTAAAAAAAAAGAAAAAAAAAAGAAGAGATTGGACAACCACTTGTCTGGAATGGTATAGGGCCGTGATGGCGAACCAATGGGACGCATGCCAAAGATGGCATGTGGAGCCATATCTGTGGGCACATGAGCATTGCCCTGGCTTAGCTCCAGTGCGCATGCGTGTGCCGGCCAGCTGATTTTTGGGCCTTCCAGACCCACCGGAAGTCGGGAAACGAGCCGTTTCTAGCCTCTGGAGGGACTCCGGGGCAGAGGGAAGTCTGTTTTCACCCTCCCCAGGCTCTAAAAAAGCCTCTGGAGCCTGGGGAGGGCGAAAAATGAGCCGACCGTGCCATTGCGTGCCGAGAGCGGGGGAGGGGGGTTCGTATGTGTGTGGGGGGTGACATGGAATTATGGGCGCAACCGTCCCATGCTCCCCCCCCCCACTTTTGGCATGCGACAGCCAAAAAAGTTAGCCATCCCTGGGGTAGGGTCACCAGTTTCAGCAAGGGGTTGGACTAGATGACCTCCAAGCTCCCTTCCAGCTCTGTGAGTCCATTTCTATTTCGAACAAGTTTCATATGGTTTTTTTTTAAATCAAGCGCTTGTTCATGCTGACATTAGGAAGGAATGCTCTCCCACAGAATCCCGTGGACTTAGATTTCCGATTCTGCCAAGGAGCCCTGTGAAACGCAAAAGGTTTGCACAGTTCCACGTCAACTCTATTGAATTCGCCCGCAATCTACGGTGGCACATATTTCTAAGTCATTTTCCTGACCTAGAAAACCTTGGCACTCTAACTTGTCCTTTATGAATCTTTATGAGGCCAGGATCACAGTTCATTAACACCCAAAGGGTGATAAATGAATTCCAGGTTCCTGTGAAGGCGAGAAGTTGACACAATATTTTATATCGGCTGCTTTAGATTCACAGGAGCCCGCGAGAAAGTTTAGGAAGGCAAAACAGGCATCGAAAAGCTGGAAGGTTAAACCGAGAGAAGAGGTGGGGAGTTCAGATAGTCCCCCGACTTACTGTCAGTGCTGCTTCCGATCAATTCCTAGGAAAGAAAACCCTCGACTCCAAGGATTTAGAGAAATCTTTTACTAAGTGCCTTTTACTGAACGGCAGCAAAAGTTGGGCAAGGACTGAGGCGTGCGGAAAGACAAAATGAAAATAGCCCTAGAGCCCATCCCTCAGTAGTCAATCTAACATACTCCTATCATCGGCCAGGAAGTAGTTTGGAGAACGTCTCTGGTCCAGGTGCTCCGTGCATGCCATTCCCAGGAAGTGTTGTGGCCCATCAGCGGCCGGCGCAGCTAGTAGCTGATTCCAACAGCAAGGAGGCTAGTGTGGTGCTGCGCCAGCAGCCTGTGCAGCTGGCACTCGAGTTGGACAATGAGGAGGCTGGAGAAGATGTGGCGCCAGAGGTGGGGATTCAGCCAGGGCCTTCACAACCTCCAGAAGCTCCCTTAAGTGAAGAGGATGAAGAGGAGGAGCCTCTTCTCGATGCACGGGCGCGCAGAGCTACCAAAAGACAGGAGTGGCTCCTCAGAAGGAGATCTCCTCGAGAGTAAAGCTTGGGGCTACTTGGCCACTCCTTTAGCCTATTTAAGAAGGAATGCCAACTGAAGCAATTTGCAGGGAACAACTTCGTTCACATACCTTCGTTTCTTGTCTTGTTTATCTTATCAGCTTCCTGCAAATTGCTTCTGGGCATTCTGCCAACTACAGTAAGCTTTCAGTATTATTCTTTGAATTCTTGGCGGCTGTTAATGCAGTTAATTAACAACCGTTGTTGTAAAAAACTGGTTTATTTAGGAAACTAAGGTTTGAACAGACTGTGTGTGCTGCGTTCTTTGGGGTCCGTAGCTGGGGCAGAACAGGAGGGTTGGCCTTGAAGAAGTTAAAACAATTCAAGCTTGCTTCTCTCTCAGAGTCCAAGCCACCCTGTTGGCTCTCAGCAATTCCGCTCACACACCACCTGCAACCATTCATTTAGTGACCGTTTGAAGTTACAATGGCACTGGCAAAAATGACTTATGACCAGTCCTCACACTTATGACCATCACAGCATCCTCACGGTCATGCAACCAAACTCTGGATGCTTATGTACTTATGACAATTGCACTGTCTTGGGGGGGGGGGTCATGCGATCCCAACAAGCAAAGTTGATGTGGGAAGCCGGATTCACTTAACGACCACCAGATTCACTGAACAACTGCAGTGATTCAACTGTGGCAAGAAAGGTGGTGAAACGGGGCAAAACTCACTCAACAACTGCCTTGCTTAGCAACGGAATTTTTTTGTGCTCAGTGATGGTCATAAGTCAAGGACTATCTGTATAGGGAGTCCTCGACTTACCACCGCAATTGAGCCCAAGCTTTCTGTTGCTAAGTGAGAGAAATGAGTTTTGCCCCCATTTTACAACCTTTCTTGCCACTGTGGTTAAGTGAATCACTGCGGTTGTTAAGTGAGTAACACCACTGTGAAGCGAATCTGGCTTCTCCCTTGACTTTGCTTGTCCAAAGGTCGCAAAAGAAGATCACATGACCTCAGGACACAGCATCCGTCATAAATAAGAGTCACTTGCCACAGGTCCGAATTTTGATCACATGACCACGGGGACGCTGCAACCGCTCGTTAAGTGTGAGAAAGTCTCTTTTTTTCAGTGCCATTGTAAGTTCAAATAGTCAGTAAATGAACGGTTGTAAATTGAGGACTACCCTGTTTCCCCCGAAAGTTAAAGACCAGAAAGTAAGTCCTAGCATGATTTTTTAAGGATGCTCGTAATATAAGCCCTACCCCAAAATAAACCCCAATTAAGATTGTCAGCCAGACAGATGCATTTAGTACCGTATTTCCCCCAAAATAAGACCTAACCAGATAATAAGCCCTGATGTGATAATGGAGCCTGGTTTAGCTCTGCAGACTAAAGCACCGTAATTAACATCCAGCTGTCTGCAATTACACCAGTTCGAATCTCCCCAGGCTCAAGGTCGACTCAGCCTTCCATCCTTTCTAAGGTGGGTAAATTGAGGACCCAGTTTGTGGGGGCAATAAGCTGACTTTGTATAAATATATACAAAAGTATGAAGGCTATTGCTTAACGAATTGTAAGCCCCCCTGAGTCTCCGGAGAAGGGCGGCATATAAATCAAATTTTAAAAACATGTGTCTTTTGGAGCAAAAATTAATATAAGACCCAGTCTTATTTTCGGGGAAACACGGTACATGTAAACCAAAATCCAGACCCCTTTCAAAGCTAGGATTGTAACTAATCTTTATACGTGTTAGAAGTATTTATTATTTATTTTTATTTATTATACTTGTATACCGCCCTTCTCCCGAAGGACTCAGGGCGGTGTACAGCCATGGTAAAAACAGTATACAAGACTAAATTAAAAAAACATATTAAAAGAATTCAATCACTGGCTGAATTAAAACTCCCAGCTAAAACCATTTTATAACCCCTTTTAAAACCCAATTAAAATTGTTTATCAGTTTATCAGACTGGCTTGCTGGAATAATAGGGTCTCCAGAGCATGACGGAAGGCGTGGAGGTCAGGGATCCTTCGTATGTCCGGGGGCAATTCATTCCGTAGGGCAGGAGCCCCCACAGAGAAGGCTCTCCCCCTGGGGACCGCCAGTCGACATTGTTTGGCCGACGGCACCCTGAGGAGGCCCTCTCTGTGGGAGCGTGTCGGTCGATGGGAGGCAATCGGTGCCAGAATGCGGTCCTGTAGATAGCCAGGTCCTAAGCCATGGAGCGCTTTAAAGGTGGTAACCAACACCTTGAAGAGCACCCGGAAGACCACCAGGAGCCAGTGCAGCTCGCGCAAGTAAGGTGTTACATGGGAGCGACGAGTCGCCTCCATTACTACTCACATGGCCGCATTCTGGACCAGTTGGAGCCTCCGGGTGCTCCTCAAGAGGAGCCCCATTTAGAGAGCATTACAGTAGTCCAGACGGGAAGTCTATATCCCGTTTCAATATTATGCACTCCATGTCTCCTTTGCATTCAAGCTACGTCGGAAGAGCTGCAATTTGCTTTTTCAACCAATTTTCATGGCTAAAAAGAATTGGGAGCTTTTCAGAAAAAAAAAAACACACAATTAAGCACCAACAGACCCAGCAGGAGCCTAGGGAATAACAGCAGTCGGGTCTGTTGCCATCTTAACCACTGATTGCAAAATTTAATAAGATGAGCAGTCCTTCCCCCCCCCCCCGCACCCAAAAAAAAAGGAAAAAGGAAATGTTCAGGGAATCGTGGGGAGCCATGATGCTCCTGCCGATTTATACCACTGTCTGAGCAATCTTGGCGGACCCGACTGCAAAAGTTTCTAGTCCTCAACATTTCATGGGCCGACCGCCTGCGTTTCTGAAGGCAAGGAGAAACTGCACAGGAGCCTTTCTCCAAACCCGTGCTGGCTGAGGATGATGGGAGTTGCAGTCCGCACGTGGAAGGCGGTGCGATAGGTCACAAAATGGGGCAAGACTCACTTAACAAAGGTCTCACTTCACTTTTACATTTCGGGCTCAATCGTGGCTGTAACTCGAGGGTTACCTGTACATTTCTTGACATTTTGACCATCCTGCGGGGACAACCCTGTTTCCAGAAACCCTGGTTATACTGGCAGAGGATTCTGGGTTCTGAAGTCCATCGCATTTGAAAGTTCCCTTCTGGTTTTAAAAGCATCCATTGGCAGCAAGTGTCTGTGGACTTCAATTCCCAGAATTCCTCAGCCGGCATATCATAGCTCAGTGATGGCGAACCTTTTTGCCGTCGCGTGCAAAAAGTGGGGGAAGCACGGGGGGGTTACGCATGTGCCCATACCCATAATTCAATGCGCCCTGCCTACTCCCGTGCATACGCGCATGACTCCCCTGCGCTCTCCCTGCTTTTGGCACGTGATGGGACGGTGGGACCGTTTTTTGCCCTCCCCAGGCTCCAGAGGCTTTTTTGGAGCCTAGGGAGGGCGAAAACCACCTTCCCCATCCTTCCGGAGGCCTTCCGGAGGCTGGAAACGGCTCGTTTCCCAACTTCTAGTGGGACCGGAAGGCCCGTTTTTCGCTCTCCTCAGGCTCCAAAACCTTTCTAGGAGCCTGGGGAGGGCGAAAACAGCCTTCCCCACCCTCCGGAGGCCAGAACAGCCTATTTTCCGACTTCCAGTAGGCCCGGAAGGCCCGAAAATCAGCTGGCGTGCGCTAGAGCTGAATTAGGGCAACACTCGTGTGCCCACCGATATGGCTCCGCGTGCCACCTGTGGTACGCATGCCATGGATTCGCCATCACGGCCATAGCTGGTTGGGGAATTCTGGGAGTTGAAGTCTACACGTCTTAAACCATCTAAGGTGTATTTTTAAAACTGTGGTTTAAAGGCCATGCGTCTTAATTCTTAGGAAACCCTGTTTTAAGGCTTTAGTTAAAAATTCCAAAATAATTTTTCAAAACTTCCAAATCTGCTTCATCGGCACACATACGTAGTCCTCAATTTACAACAATTTGCTTAGTGACCATTCAACGGCACTGAAAAAAGCGACTTACAATCATTTTTCACACTTAACGACCGTTGCAGCGTCCCCCACAATCACATGATCCAAATTCGGATGTTTGGCAACCGACTCCTATTTATGACCGGGGCAGTGTTCTCATGATTGCGTCCAAATTCAGACGCTTGGCAACTGACTCATAGTTTACGACGTTGCTGTGCCCCGGGATCTTATGATTCCCCTTTCGCGACCGTTTGACAAGCAAAATTGACAGGGGAAAGCCAGGTTCACTTAACAACACTGTGACTAGAGGTGAAATCCAGCAGGTTCTTACCGGTTCTGGAGAACCGGTAGTGGAAATTTTGAGCAGTTCAGAGAACCTGCAAATACCACCTCTGGGGGCCCCAGAGTGGGGTGGGAATGGAGATTTTGCAGTATTCTTCCGCTGGAGTAGTGAGAGAATGGGGATTTTGCAGCATCCTTCCTCTGGAATGGGATGGGAATGGAGATTTTGCAGTATCCTTCCCCTGGAGTGGGAGGGAATGGAGATTTTGCAGTATCCTTCCCCTGGAATGGGGTGGGAATGGAGATTTTGCAGTATCCTTCCCTTGGAGTGGGGTGGGAATGGAGATTTTGCAGCATCCTTCCCCTGCCATGCCCAGAGAACCGGTAGTAAAAAAATTGGGATTTCACCACTGCGCATGACTAATTTTACGATTGACTTAATGACGGCAGCAGGAAAAGCCGTAAAATGGGGGCAAAATGCACTTCAGAAATGTCTCGCTTAGCCACGTCAATATTGGGGCTCAATTGCAGTCGTAAGTCAAGGACTACCTATAACTAGCCTGCTTGCAGATGGCCATTTCTGACTGCAATATTTCAATTTTGTTTTCAAAGTTCAAATATATTTCCCCTTCCTCGTCTTTCTAAAATGCAACTCAAGCTCAGAGCTGTGATTTTGTTAGGAAATGGCTATTGTCTAACTAGTTGCTCAGGCAATATATAAACTATCAATACATGTTTGTCACAAGGTATTATATTGCTTTAAGCCTGCATTGCATCATTTTGTATCCCGACTGGCTAAGCTCTGTAGTCAACGTACTTAAGGGGAAGCCTGAATCATGGCTTGAGAACACTATACCATTTTATCTGCTTATTTGCCGTTACTCTCTACCTGATCTCTCTGCATGATCACTGTTTGACCATTGCTACTTGTTGCTTTCTACTATTTATTGAATGTTTTAATACTGAACTTTTTCCTGTTTGAAACTCGGGAAGAACTGTTGTACTGTGCAAATGACAATCACTGGTAAGAAGACTTTGTACTTGGAATATCCCTGAACTGATATTTTAACTATCGCCTTATCTGTGTATGACTTGGATTTTGGACTTTTTGCTTTACTTTCTTGTAAAAGTAAAAGACTACCACAACTCAGTGTGTCAGTATATTAACTGTGGTTATTCACTCTCAGCTGCTTTCATGTGCGTACTCAAGGGGTACTCTGCTCAATAAGCTGACTTTGTATAAATATACAAAAGCATGAAGGCTATTGCTTAATGCATTGTAAGCCGCCCTGAGTCTCCGGAGAAAGGCGGCATATAAATCAAATTAAAAAACAAAACAAAACCCATAACATTGGTTATGAGCCAAGAATCTCCTCAACAGATTCTGTCTCCGACGCTTCTCCAACCCTCCCTTCGCAAGCCTCTTTAATCTCGCGCCTTGCATTCCTGCGGCCCATGTGCACTTCTGTAGGAGATAAAAGTGCCCGGAGAAGATATCGCACACCTTCACGCTCCTTTCCCATATATCAAGCAGCTGTCACGGGGGATTTATGAGCGAGAGCCGGAAAAGCGTGTCCGGGTCTTAGGTGAGAAGACCCCGAATAAATTACGGGTCTAAAGGCCACACGCAAAGTTTTGATTTCATGAGCCCGGAGAGAGAACGGGGTGAGATCTCAAAGCCAAGCTTTTTTTGCCAAAAAATCTAAATTCTACAAAACCTGCTAAGAGTAGAGGTAATCCTGGGCTGACGACCGCCAATTATTGGGGCCCCCAGATTTCAGTTGCTTAAGTGAAATGTCGGTTCGGTGAGTTTTGCCCCGTTTTTACGACCTCGCTTGCCGCAGGGAAGTGAATCGTTATCATCGTTAAATTAGTCAGACTGAGGAGGGTCCTTGATGCTCTTTGAGCTTGCTAATTTTCTTGCAGACGTCTTATTGCCCTTACTAGGTAACAGCATCAAGCACGGGTGAGGTTACCTAGTTAGGCTAATGAAACATTTGCACGAAAACCAACAAGCTCAGAGAGCACCCCTTATCATCTGTCCGTCTGTTTATCTATCTACCTGTCTGTCTGTCTGTCAGTCCGTCCGTCCGTCCGTCCATCCATCCATCCATATATCTATCTATCTATCATCTGTCCATCCATCCATCTATCCATCTATTCATCTAGAGGCTTTTTTAAAAAACTTTTAAAAGCGTTTTTTCTACAACCTCTTCCGATGAAAAAATGCTTTTAAAAGGAAAAAAAAAAAAAGCCTCTGATGATCGTGCAGCTCAGCTGGGATCCTCAGAGGCTTTTCAAAGCATTTTTTTCCTGCAACCTCTTGGCCAGAAGAGGTGGTAAAAAAAATGCTTCGAAAAGTCTCTGACGATCCCAGCTGAGTTGCCTGATCGGCAGAGAGGCTTTTCAAAGCATTAGAAAAAAATGCTTTGAAAAGTTTTTTTTTTAAAAAGTTGGCCACGCCCACCCAGTCACATTAACCCACCCCCAAGCCAAGTCCACAGAACCGGTAGTAACACATTTTACATTTCACCCCTGGTGTTAACCACTGCTAATTCACTTAACAACTGTGGCATGAAAAGTCATACAATTTCACTTAATGACTGTCTCGCATAGCGACAGAAATTTTTGGCTCCATTGTGGGGTCGTACATCAAGGTATGGTAAACAGGTAAAGAGCTCAATGAAAATAGGCAATACATTTTTTTTACACATCGAACTTTATTATTTATTTATATATATATATATATATATATATATATATATATATATATATATATACACATACATACATACATACATACATACATACATACATACATACATACTGCCCTTCTCCCTGGGAGGGGGATTCAGGGCAAGTTATATGTATATTCATGAGATTATGCCAGTAACAGATTAAATAAATAACGTATAATTTAAACTGACGGTTAACGGACTCGCAGGGCTGTTAGAGAAAGCAAAGGATAACCAAAAATCCAAACCTTTTTTCCGAAAGATAAGCCGACACTGACAAAAACAAGATTTCTTTTAAAAAAAAACTTGTACCGTTTTCCCCTGACGAAAGTTTGTTTTTCCTCATTTTGCAAGGAAGAAAATTAGCAGGCTCAAACCCCCTCACGTGTTCGTCTCACATTAAGTGGATCTGGGGCACATTAAACGCCTCCTGGTATCAATTTGCAATTTGTGCTAAATCGAATATCGCATTATTCACACATACAAACTCATCGCAACCTCTCTGGAGTTCTTAGTCACTTAAAATGGTACCGGGTACAGATAGTCCTCGACCTCCGACCAAAAGAAGCCCAAACTTTCTTTTATTCGGTGAGACATTTGTGAAGTGAGTTTTGCCCCGTTTTACGACCATTCTTGCCATGGTTATTAAGTGAACCATTGCAGTTGTTAAGTTAGTAACACCGTTGTTAAGTGAATCCGGCTTCCCCATGGACTTGGCTTGTCAGACGGTCGCAAAAGGGGATCACTTGACCCCGGGACACTGTGACCGTCATAAATATGAGTCAATTGCCATGTGTCTGAATTTTGATCACATGATCATGGGGGGGGAGATGCTGGAAGGTTCATAAGTGGGGAAAATGGTCATAATAAGTCACTTTTTTTCAGTGTTGTCGTAAGTTTGAACAGTCATCTCGTTGTAAGTCGAGGACTACCCATACTGGAAGTCGTAAGTTTGAACAGTCATCTCGTTGTAAGTCAAGGACTACCTGTATACTGGAAGTCGTAAATTTGAACAGTCATCTCGTTTTAAGTCGAGGACTACCTCTATACTGGAAGTCGTAAGTTTGAACAGTCATCTCGTTGTAAGTCAAAGACTACCCATACTGGAAGTCGTAAGTTTGAACAGTCATCTCGTCGTAAGTCAAGGACTACCTGTATACTGGAAGTCCTCAACTTCTGACTACAATTGAGCTTAACATTTCTGTTGCTGACTGAGTTTCCCCCCATTTCACGACCCTTTTTTGCCACGGTCATTAAGTGGATCACTGCAGTTGTTAAGTTAGTAACATGGTTGTTAAGTGAATCTGGCTTCCCCGTTGACTTTGCTCGTCAGACAGTGGCAAAAGGGGATCATGTGGCCCTGGGGACATGGCAACCGTCATAAATATGAATCGGTCGCTAAACATCCAAATTTTGATCACGTGACTATGAGGATGCTACAACGGTTGTAAGTGTGAAAAATGGTCCTAATTCACTTTTTTCAGTGCCGCTGTCACTAAACTAATGGTTATAAGTCAAGAAGTACCTGTACTCGTTTTTTTAATTTTTATTATTATCAAACTCACAGTACATGCCTCCCATCTCGTGCTTCGAGCAGCCTCAATTATTTACAGCTACGTAATGCCATATTAGCAAGTGATAATTTCCTTGACATTTCTAAATCCCCAGCGGGTATTTTATGTCTTCATTTTAAACCCCTGATTTGTATTTTATTACTCCGTTCTCTGTTTAAAATATCTCCAGCCTTAAAACCACTTAATAAAAATACAAAGCAGGGGCATTTAAAAATGAAAATCCCGTTGAAATTAAAATTTAGTTTACTGCGGCTTTCGAAAGCATCCAGCCGTCAACTTTCAAATTGCCAGATTAGGATGTGGCAGAGTTATGAGCCAATCAAAATGGAAAATTTGCATTTTCAACAACCTGGTGTGCTGGGAATGGCCCTGGCATCTTTCCAGGTAAAACAATGTAGTTTTGTTAAATGCTGAGAATTTACCAAGATGAGAAAGGGGAGAAAAATGTGTTAGAATAGAATAGAATAACAGAGTTGGAAGGAACCTTAGAGGTCCTCTAGTCCAACCCCCTACTTAGGCAGGAAACCCTACACCACTTCAGACAAATGGTTATCCAACCTCTTCTTAAAAACTTCCAGTGTTGGAGCATTCACAACTTCTGGAGGCAACTAGTTCCACTGGTTAATTACTGTCAGGAAATTTCTCCTTAGTTCTAGGTTGCTTCTCTCCTTGATGAGTTTCCACCCATTGCTTGTTGTCCTGCCCTCAGATGCTTTGGAGGATAGCTTGACTCCCTCTTCTTTGGGGCAGCCCCTGAGATACTGGAATATACTACTATCATGATTCCCCCAATCCTTCTTTTCATCAAAGACGTAACCAGTTCCTGCAACCGTTCTTCATATGTTTTAGCCTCCAGTCCCCTAATCCTCTTTGTTGCTCTTCTCTGCACTATTTAATTTAATTTAATTTATCACATTTCTATGCCACCCAACTTCCAAGGGACTCTGGGCAGCTTACAGCAAAAATAACTTGAACAATGAACATAGAAGAATTATTTAAAAACATTATAAAAACATTTAAAAACATTAAAAGCCCATGCCCACCATTCATGGCCGGATCTCACAAGATTGCAACAGAGAGATCAACGGCCCCAAGCCTGCCGGAAAAGCCAGGTCTTCACCGCTTTCCGGAAGGCCAATAGGGTGGGGGTAGTCCGGATCTCAGGAGGTAACTGGTTCCAGAGAGCCGGGGCAGCCCCAGAGAAGGCCCTCCCCCGTGGGCCCACCAGACAGCATTGTTTAGCTGACGGGACCCGGAGGAGACCGACTCTGTGGAATCTTACCAATCGTTGGGAGCTATGCGGTAGAAGGCGGTCTCGAAGATAGCCTGGCCCTGAGCCATGTAGGGCTTTAAAGGTAATAACCAACACCTTGAATTGTAACCGGAGACCAATAGGGAGCCAGTGCAGCTCACGGAGAATTGGTGTAATGTGGGTGTACCTAGGTGGACCCATGACAGCTCTCGCGGCTGCGTTCTGGACCAACTGTAGTCTCTGAACACTCTTCAAGGGTAGCCCCATGTAGAGCGCGTTGCAATAGTCCAACTATGGGGTGACAAGGGCAGGAGTGACCATGAGGAGAGCCTCCCGATCCAAGTAGGGTCGCAATTGGTGCACCAGGCGAACCTGTACAAAGGTCCCGCTAGCCACAGATGCCAGATGTTGCTCTAATCTTAGCTGTGAGTCTAGGAGGATACCCAAATTGTGAGCCCGTTCTGAGGGGGACAATTTCTCGAGAAATTGTCCCCCTCAGAACGGGCTCACAATTTGGGTATCCTCCTAGACTCACAGCTAAGATTAGAGCAATTGTCCAGAATCAAGAAATTGTCCAGAATCAAGGATGGGCAGTCGACATAGTCTTTAGGAGGCAATACCCACAGCCACTCAGTCTTGCCGGGGTTAAGTCTGAGCCTGTTGACTCCCATCCAGACCCTCACAGCCTTCAGCCTCCGGCACATTTCCAGAGTCTCCACATTTTTTTTACATCGTGGCGACCAAAACTGGATGGAAATATTCCAAGTGTGGCCTTCCCAAGGCCTGATAAAGTGGTATTAACACTTCATGTGATCTTGATTCCATCCCTCTGTTGATGCAGCCTAGAACTGTGTTGGCTTTTTTGGCAGCTACTACACACAGATGGCTCATATTTAAATGGTTGCCCACTAGGATTCCAAGATCCCTCTCACAGTTACTACTGTTGAGCCAAGTACCACCTGTGCTGTACCTGTGCATTTCATTTTCCTTGCCTAAATGTAGAGCCTTACTTTTTTCACCCTTGAATTTCATTTTGTTAGATAGCCCCCAATGTTCAAATCTGTCCAGATCCTTCTGTATCTTGAGCCTATCATCCGGAGTGTTGGCTATTCCTGCCGGCTTGGTGTCATCTGTAAATTTGATGAGTTCCCCATCTATCCCCTCGTCCAAGTCATTGATGAAGAGGTTGAAGAGTCCTAGGCCTAACACAGAGCCCTGTGGTACTCCACTGCATACTTACCTCCATGTAGTTGCAATTCCATTGAGGACAACACGTTGAGTGTGGTTGGTCAGCCAGTTATGAATCCATCTGGTGGTGATGCTGTCTAACCCAGATTTTTCTACTATTTTTAGTAGTAGGTTATGGTCTACTTTATCAAATGCCTTACTGAAGTCCAAGTATATTATATTGACAGCATTCCTCTGGTCCACTAATTTTGTCACTTTGTCAAAAGAATGCAATAAGATTAGTCTGGCATGATTTGCTTTTGACAAACCCATGTTGGTTATTTTGGCTATTACTTCGTTTGCTTCTAATTGTTTGCTGATTCGTTGCTTGATTATCTTTTCCAGAATCTTCCCTGATTTTTTTTTTTAATTTGATTTATATGCCGCCCTTCTCTGGAGACTCAGGGTGGCTTACAGTGCGTTAAGCAATAGCCTTCATACTTTTGTATATTTATATTTATACAAAGTCAGCTTATTGCCCCAACAAACTGGGTCATCAATTTACCCACCTTATAAAGGATGGAAGGCTGAGTCGACCTTGAGCCTGGCTGGGATTGAACTTGCAAGTAATTGTAGCAGCTGGATCTTAAATGCTGCCTTTGTAGGAGGCATTACCCCCCTACGCTACTCAGGCTTCTATTGAGGTCAGGCTGATAGGTCTGTAGTTTCCTGGATTTATATTTTTTTTTTCCTAAGTTTAGTTTTGCTAAAAGCTGAGAATTTACTGAGATGAGAAAGGGGGGAAAATAAGTTAAGTAATTGGCTGGGGAAAGGAAAGATAAATCAGCTTTAAGCTCAGGCATTGTCTGGGAAAATATATTTTATGCTTTGGGAAAATGGTTAGCCACTGGACAGACAAAGTTTCTTCTGACTGGTTTTGATGTAATCCATCAAAAGGAGATTTAAAACACTTCAAAAGCCAGACACTCGATCCACAATTTTGCAAGTCGAACAGGGCTCTGACAGCACTTACGACAGTTCATTTAGTGACCATTTAAAGTTACAACAGCACTGAAAAAAGTGAATTGCAACCATGTTTCACGCTTACGACAGTCGCAGCATCCCTATGGGCACGTAATCAAAATTCAAACTCTTGGCAACTGACTCATATTTATGACGGTCGCAGTGTCCCGGGGTCACATGATCCCCTTTTGCGACCTTCTGACAAGCAAAGTCAATGGGAGGAGCCAGATTCACTTAACGACGATGTTACTAATTTAACAAGCACAGTGATTCACTTAGCAAACGTGGCAAGAAAAAGTCATAAAATGGCACAAAACTCACTTAACAAATTTCTCACTTAGCAATGTAAATTTTTGTCCATGGGGGAGCCAGATTCACAAACTCATATTTATGACTGTTGCAGTTTCCCTTGGCAACTGACTCATATTTATGACGGTTGCAGTGTCCCGGGGTCACATGATCCCCTTTTGTGACCTTCTGACAAGCAAAGTGAATGGGGGGAGCCAGATTCACTTAACGACGATGTTACTAATTTAACAAGCACAGTGATTCACTTAGCAAACGTGGCAAGAAAAAGTCGTAAAATGGCACAAAACTCACTTAACAAATTTCTCACTTAGCAATGTAAATTTTTGTCCATGGGGGAGCCAGATTCACAAACTTATATTTATGACTGTTGCAGTTTCCCTTGGCAACTGACTCATATTTATGACGGTTGCACTGTCCCTTGGTCACATGATAACCTTTTGCAAATTTCTGACAAGCAGCATCAATGGGGAAGCCAGATTCACTTAGCAATCGTGTTAAGAACTGCAGTGATTCATTTAACAGCTGTGGCAAGAAGGTTGTAAAATGGGGCAAAATGCACCGAACAACTGTCTCATTTAGCAACAGAAACTTTTGGGCTCAATTGTGGTCAAGGACTATGTTATGGTATGTGAGAACGACCTTGGCAGACGGAGGGAGGAAAGCTGCCTAGAGAACAATTAGATAAGGGACAGCAGAGCCCTCAGCTGCATAATGGATGGAAAAAGAGATTCAGAAACCATTTCTCAGGCTATAAAAGAGACCGAGGGAGATTTGTACTTTCTGACTTGAAAGATTCTGTACTTGCAGACTGATAATAAAGTAGAATTAGCTCACCTGGTCGTGGTTCCCTGTCTGCTTTACCTGGAAGGCTGACACGGACTCACCTGAGTGTTTTGCGGATCATGTCTTCGTCAGTGATCCCGTAGTATGTGAGGGTTTCATTCCAAGCGGGGTTTAATGTATTCCGCAAAGTTTTGGTCCTCAGCTTGTTCGCCTGGGTAGGAGGGGGGGAAAGAAAATACATTAGTTTGTTTATATGAATAACTCAAGTCAGCAAACACCTCCTACCATTTTTCCCCACAACAACAACCCTGTGAGGTGAGTTGGGCTGAGAGTGTGTGACTGGCCCAATAAGCTTTCCTTCCTAAGGGCAGGACTGGAACTCACTGCTTCCTGGTGATTGGCCCAAAGTAACCCAGACGGCCTTCACACCTAAGGCGTGGCTATAACTCACCATCTCCTGGTGACTGGCCCAGAATCACCCGGAAGCTTTCATGCCTAAGGCGGACTAGAACTCACAGTCTCCTGGTGACTGGCCCAGAATCACCCAGAAGCTTTCATGCCTAAGGCGGACTAGAACTCATGGTCTCCGGGTGATTGGCCCAAAGTCACCCAGTCGGCTTTCATGCCTAAAAAAGGACTAGAATTCACAGTTTCCTGGCTATTGGCCCAAAGTCACCCAGCCATTCTTTCATACCTAGGGCGGAACTAGAACTCACAGTCTCCTGGTGATTGGTCCAAAGTCACCCAGCTGGCTTTCGTGCCTAAGGCGTGACTAGAACTCCCCGTCTCCTAGTTATCTGCCTAAAGACACACAGCTGGCTTTCATGGCTAAGGCAGGACTAGAATTCCCTATCTCCTGGCCTCTACCCTGGTGCCTTAACCAATAGACTAAACTAGCTAATGGGAGCTTGTGCAAGAGAACAGATTAAGTTGTGGGACCTGAAAAGGCCATTCTTGGTTTCAATTTTTTTTTTTAGTAAACCGACGACTTTCAAATTTTCATTGTTTCTCTGGGTGAAAATCCCTCCATTAAAATTTGCCCTCACGTTTTGTTTATTTACGTCTCACATTTCTATCCCGCCACAATCAAACCCTCTCGTTGCGTTATGTCGAACAAAATTATTAAATTAAATTAAAGCCTCCATGGAGTGATCGTTCACAAAAATAATAAAAATGGCACCCACCAGATATTAAGCCTACCTTCCAATAATAAATAACAATAAATAATAAATGTGGTGGCTTAGTGGCTAAGACGCTGAGCTTGTCGATCAAAAGGTCGGCAGTTCAGCGGTTCGAATCCCTAGTGCTGCGTCACGGGGTGAGCTCCCGTGACTTATCCCAGCTTCTGCCAACCTAGCAGTTCGAAAGCAGGTAAAAAATGCAAGTAGGAAAATAGGGACCACCTTTGGTGGGAAGGGAAGAGTGTTCTGTGCGCCTTTGGCGTTGAGTCATGCCGGCCACATGACCACGGAGACGTCTTCGGACAGCGCTGGCTCTTCGGCTTTGAAACAGAGATGAGCACCGCCCCCTAGAGTCGGGAACGACTAGCACATATGTGCGAGGAGAACCTTTACCTTTACTTACCAATAATAAAAGCAGAAATTAAAAGATAAATGATAAATCAGGGAAGGCTTCCTGAAACGACTCCACTTTTAAAAACCTCTGGAACAAAAATCGGAAGAGAGATCACCTGATCTATTCCAGGAATCCCGTTTCAGCCCCTCCAAAGCGCCTTAAAAATAATATATTTATTGGTATTCCACTTTTTTTTAAAAAAGACAATTCAAGTGAGTCTATGCAAATCAGCCCAGGTTGCAAAAAGACCGTTGGGTATTTGATTGATGTTATTTATTATTTATCCATTTTTATCTTGTCTTTATTAAAGAACTCCAGGCAGTGAACGCTCACAATACTCTTTCCTCTTCATTTTTTCCCCACAACAACAACCCTATGAGGTAGGTTGGGCTCAGAGAGAGGGGGGGGGGGTTGGCTCAAGGTCACCCAGCTGGCTTTCATGGCTAAAATAGGACTAGAACTCCCAGTCTCCTGGTGATTGGCCCATAGTCACCCAATTTGTTTTCATATCTAAGGGGGGACTAGAACTCCCAGTCTCCTGGTGATTGGCCCCAGTCACCCAATTCGTTTTCATATCTAAGGTGGGACTAGAACTCACAATCTCCTGGTGATTGGCCCACAGTCACCCAGTCAGCTTTCAGATCTAAGGCATAACTAGAACTCACAGTCGCCTGGTGATTAGCCCAGGAGGCCTTTTGTGCTTAAAGAGAGACTAGAACTCACCATCTCCTGGGGATTGGTCCAAAGTCACCCACTCAGGTTTCATATCTAAGGTGGAACTAGAACTCCCAGTCTCCTGGTGATTGGCTATAGTCACCCAATTCGTTTTCATATCTAAGGTGGGACTAGAACTCACAATCTCCTGGTGATTGGCCCACAGTCACCCAGTCAGCTTTCAGATCTAAGGCATAACTAGAACTCACAGTCGCCTGGTGATTGGCCCAGGAGTGCTTTTGTGCTTAAGGAGAGACTAGAACTCACCATCTCCTGGGGATTGGTCCAAAGTCACCCAGTTTTTGTGCCTAATGCGGGAATAGAACACATCCTTCTCCTGGGCCCAAAGTTACCATTGTAAGTCGAAGACGACTTGTAGAGGTAGCCTGGTCCTCAACATACAACCATCTGTTTAATGACCGTTCAAACTTGTAACCAAAAAGTGACTTAAGAGCAGTCCTCAGACTTCACATGAACAAAATCCAGGTGCAAACATCTCTTTACCACTGTCAGAGTCACATGATCACAATTTCTGATCTTGCCAGCCAGCTTCCGATAAGCAACACCAACGGGGAAGCCAGATTTGTTTAACGACCGCATGAATCCTTTACCAACTGCAGTGATTCACTTAACAACCGTGCCCCAAAACTTCCAAAATTAGGCGCATCTCGCTTAATATACATCGCCTAGTGAGGGAAGGTGAACTCCCAATAGCAGTTGTAAGTACAGGTAAGTCCTCGACTTACAACAGTTCGTTTAGGGATCACTCAAAGTTACAACAGCACAGAAAAAAGTGACTTGTGACCATGTTTCACACTTTATGACCGTTGCAGCATCCCCACGGTCATTGGGATAAAATTCAGCGGCTTGACAACTGGTTCATATTTACGACGGACGCAGCCTCCTGGGGTCACGTAATCCCCCTTTTGTGACCTCCTGACCAGCAAAGTCCATGGGGAAGCCGGATTCGCTTAACAACCGTGTTACTAATTTAACAACCGCAGTGATTCACTTAACAACGGTGGCAAAAATGGTCACAAAATGGTGCAAAAACTCATTTAAGAAACTTCTCACTTAGTGATATACATTTTGGGCTCAATTGCGGTCGTAAGTCGAGGACTACCTCTATTTGCTGCATAATTCTGCAACGGCAGCTCCATTCTGGAGAGATTGCATTTGGCTGCGGACTTGGTGCCCTTTTGAAATGCCGAAGAAAATCTATAGCTTGAACCGAGAAGTTGCCAAGCGTTGTGCCATCCTAAAAAGAAGATTTGACCTTTCTGTAAAGAAGATATTGCCAGTCAGGGCCCGATGTAAAACCCTGCGCAGGGCAGGATGTGACAGTTAGGGGAAAAATGGCAGTTAATGAGGATATAATGGGGTTCCCGGCCCTTTAAAACGACTCCGTAACTCAGCATAATAATAATAATATATTGCTGACATCCAGTGGAATTGCTGCTCTGGTTTATTTCCTGGAGTTTTGTTTTGTTTTTTTTTCCTTGAAAATAAGCATCCATTTTCAAGGGACAGTTTTATCCTTCCAAGACTAAAGTACCATCCAGACTAAAGTACCATCCAAGGGATAGTTTTATCCTTGCAAGACTAAAGTACCATCCAAAACAAGCTGAGCCTTGAGAAGGCTCAGCTTGTTTTGGCCATTCCTAGGGTGGATAGGATAGGATGGGATCAGATAGCAATGAATGGAATGGAATGGAATGGAATGGAATGGAATGGAATGGAATGGAATGGAATGGAATAGAATAGAATAGAATAGAATAGAATAGAATAGAATAGAATAGAATAGAATAGAATAGAATAGAATAGAAAATATGGAATGGAATAGAATAGAATAGAATAGAATAGAATAGAATAGAATAGAATAGAATAGAATAGAATAGAATAGAATAGAATAGAATAGAATAGAATAGAATAGAATAGAATAGAAAATATGGAATGGAATGGAATGGAATGGAATGGAATGGAATGGAATAGAATAGAATAGAATAGAATAGAATAGAATAGAATAGAATAGAATAGAATAGAATAGAATAGAATAGAATAGAATAGAATAGAATAGAGGAATGAAGAATGGAATGGAATGGAATGGAATAGAATAGTTTAGTTTAGTTTTAGTTTTAGTTTTAGTTTTATTGCATTTATATACCGCCCTTCTCCCCGAGGGGACTCAGGGCGGTTTACAGCCATATTAAAACAATCACGTATAAAAATTAAAACTAATAAAATAATTAAACTATTTGGCCGTAAAATTTAAAACCCCTAAAAACCCCTATTAAAATTAACACTAATTTAAGTCAGACCGGCTTGATGAAATAGTAGGGTCTTCAGGGCTCGTCGGAAGGCACGGAGGTCAGGAATCTTTCTTATATCCAGGGGTAGTTCATTCCATAGGGCTGGAGCTCCCACAGAGAATGCTCTCCCCCTGGGGGCCGCCCGTCGGCATTGTCTGACAGACGGCACCCTGAGGAGGCCCTCTCTGTGAGAGCGTATCGGGCGGTGGGAGATATTCATTGGCAGAAGACGGTCCTGTAAATATCCTGGTCCTAAGCCATGGAGCGCTTTGAAGATGGTAACTAACACCTTGAAATGCACCCGGAAGACCACCGGAAGCCAGTGCAGCTCGCGCAAGAGGGGAGTTACCCAGGAGCGACGAGTCGCATTCTAGACCAGCTGAAGTCTCCGGGTGCTCCTCAAGGGGAGCCCCATGTAGAGAGCATTACAGTAGTCCAAACGGGAAGTGACGAGAGCGTGAGTGACTGTGCGTAGGGCGTCCCAATCCAGAAAGGGACGCAACTGGACAATCAGGCGGACCTGATAAACAGCCCCCCTGGAATGAAAAATAGAATGGAATGGAATAGGAGGAGAGGAGAGGAGAGGAGAGGAGAGGAGAGGAGAGGAGAGGAGAGGAGAGGAGAGGAGAGGAGAGGAGAGGAAAGAAAATATGGAATAGGGGAGGGGAGGGGAGGGGAGGGGAGGGGCGGAGAAGAGAAGAGAAGAGAAGAGAAGAGAAGAGAAGAGAAGAGAAGAGAAGAGAAGAGAAGAGAAGAGAAGAGAAGAGAAGAGAAGAGAAGAAGAGAAGAGAAGCATGACTGGGTATCTTTGCTTTGTGACTTCCACCTTGGCCACTGCCAAACTCACCCATCCAGTGGTGGGTTGCTACCAGTTCATCCTGGATCGGGCAAACCGGTAGCAGCGGCAGCGGCAGGAGGCCCCGCCCACCTGCCCGGATGCTTCTGTGCACGTGCACGCAAGCAATACTAGGGGTTATGAAACCCGCGCCCCTGCACCCATTCAATCGTCTTCATCCCAACCATCAGGTTTTACACCCCAGCTGTGAAACCAAAGTGATCGAGCCAACTCATCAGCTAGAATCAATGACGGGTAAGATGAACCAATTAGAAAAACAGGCTGATCCAATTAACCTTAATGAAGCTGACATAGGACTATAATTGCTTAAATGCTGTGAAATATCAACAAGAGACAAGAAGGAAGTAATGTCCTGCTAGAGGTTTCAGGGACAGTAGAATAATTAAGTCAAGATGGCAGAATCTCCGTGGTCCACCATGGTGGCAGAGTAATTATAGAATGCAGTATTACAGGTTAACTCTGCCCACAGCCAGAAAGTTCGATCCTGACCTGCTCAAGGTTAGCCTTCCATCCTTCCGAGGTCGGTATGATGAGGACCCAGATTGTTGGGGACAAGAGGCTGATTCTATAAACTGCTTAGAGAGGGCTATAAAGCACTGTGAAGGGGTATACAAGTCTATTGCGAAGGAAGGAAGGAAGGAAGGAAGGAAGGAAGGAAGGAAGGAAGGAAGGAAGGAAGGAAGGAAGGAAGGAAGGAAGGAAGGAATCCATGGTGGCACAGTTGTTATAATGCAGTATTGCAGGCTAACTCTGCCCACAGCCAGGAAGTTCGATCTTGACCGGCTCAAGATTGACTCAGCCTTCCATTCTTCCGAGGTAGTTAAAATGAGGACCTAGATTATTGGGGGCAAGAGGCTGACTCTGTAAACAGCTTAGAGAAGAAGGCTGTAAAGTACCAATGTTCCAGTATCTCAGGGGTTGCCACAAAGAGGAGCGGCTCAATTGATTTTCCAAAGCACCAACGGATGGAAACTAATCAAGAAGAGAAGCAACCTGGATTTGAGGAGAAACTTCCTAAAAGTGCGAAGAATTAACCAGCGGAACAACTTGCCTCCAGAAGTGGTGGGTATGGAGGTTTTTAAGAAGAGAGTGTACTGAAATGGTATAGGGCCGTGATGGCGAACTCATGGCACGCGTGCCACAGATGGCACGCGGAGCCATATATGTGGGCAGCGAGAGTTGTCCTTGCTCAGCTCCAACACAGGCATGCCGGCCAGCTGATTTTCGGGCCTTCCAGTCGCACCAGAAGCTGGGAAACAGGCTGTTTCCTGCCGCCAAGGGCCTCGGGGGTGGGGGGAGGCAGTTTTCGTCCTCCCCGGGCTCCTAGAAAGCCTCTGGAGCCTGGGGAAGGCAAAAAATGGCCCACCAGAACTCGGGAAACGGGCCGTTTCCGGCTTCCGGAGGGCCTCTGGGAGGGTGGGGAAGGCCGTTTTCGCCCTCCCCAAGCTCCAAAAAAACCTCTGGAGCCTGAGGAGGCGAAAAATGGGCCTATGTGGCCCACTGTGCCATCACGTGCCAAAAGTGGGGGGAACGGGGGGTGGCGGGGCACACTGAATTATGCATGTGGGCACACACATGTGTGACCCTCCACCACGCTCCCCCCACTTTTGGCACACGATGACAAAAAGGTTAGCTATCACTGGTATAGGGTCTTCTCCTGACCAGGGGGTTGGACTAGAAGACCTCCAAGGTCCCTTCCAACTCCTGTTATTCTATGCCCGTGATGGCGAACCTATGACACGCGTGCCACAGGTGGCACCCGGAGCCATATTGGTTGCCCTAGTTCAGCTCCGGCACGCATGTGCAGGCCAGCCAGCTGATTATCGGGCCTTCCGGGCGCACCGGAAGTCGGGAAACAGGCTGTTTCCAGCCTCTGGAGGGCCTCCGGGGGAGGGAAGGCCTGTTTTTCACTCTCCTGAGGCTTTCTAGGTCCCACCGGAAATCAGCAAACAGACTGTTTCAAGCCTCCAGAGGGCCTCCGGGGAGGTGAGGAAGGCCATTTTCGCCCTCTCTAGGCTCCAAGAAAGCATCTGGAGCCTGGGGAGGGTGAAAAATGGGCCTACCGTGCGCACCGTGCCAAAAGCAGGGGGAGCTCGGTGGGGTCGCATGGGCATGCACAGAGGGGCAGGGCACATTGAATTACGGGTGTGGGCACGCGCACGCGTGACCCCCCCACACACACTCCCCCCACTTTTGGCACGCGACAGCAAGAAGGTTAACTATCACCGTTCTATGCTATTCTACTATGAAGCGGTATGTAAGTCTAAGTGCTGTTGCTACTGCGATTAACAACTATCTCAGTTAAACAGCAGAAATTTTAAGGTGGCAAGTCGAGGCAATGATAATATCATCCTGTTTTATGATTTAATTCACTCTTCTCTTGCGTTACAGCGTCCTCCTCTTCAGAAGATAGGATTCCTTTTGAAAACAAACCACGTTTGAACTGGGATTTTAATCAGATTTGCAAAACCGATACATTTCTTCTACAGGGATAAACTTTAAATGAGTAAGGAGGATAGAAAGAAAGAAAGAAAGAAAGAAAGAAAGAAAGAAAGAAAGAAAGAAAGAAAGAAAGAAAGAAAGAAAGAAAGAAAGAAAGAAAGAAAGAAAGGGGAAGGAATCAGAGAAACGAGAGACAAAAGCAGGGAAGGCAGAGGAGCTTCCATTATTAATGAGGAATAATTTTGTTTAAACAAGCATATCAGAGTTGGCTGGCCTGTGATTGTTCTCTCTACCTTTGTTATTATTACAAGGAATGGCTTAGCCGCAGATCAGTGCCAGAAATTTTTTTATTAATTTATTTGAAATCATGTCATCCTCTGTCGGCTTAACCTATTTCCAGACATGTCAGGAAGATAAAAGTAGGTGATATTTACTCATTAACTCCACCGATGAGCTTCTAAAGGGAGAAGGAATTTTTTAAAATTTATTTAATCAATATCACAATTTTCGGCTTGGGGAGGCATACCGAACACTCAATTAATTTACTCAGTTAATTGGTAGCTTTTCCCCCCAAACATATACTGGTAGTCAGGGGTGAAATTATCTTACCTTCCCTAAAAGGTAAAGGTTCCCCTCGCACATATGCGCTAGTCGTTCCCAACTCTAGGGGGCGGTGCTCATCTCCGTTTCAAAGCCGAAGAGCCAGTGCTGTCCGAAGACGTCTCCGGGGTCATGTGGCCGGCATGACTCAATGCCAAAGGCGCACGCAACGCTGTTCCCTTCCCACCAAAGGGTCCCCTAATTTTCTACTTGCATTTTTTACCTGCTTTCGAACTGCCAGATTGGCAGAAGCTGGGACAAGTCACAGGAGCTCACCCTGTTACGCAGCACTAAGGATTCGAACCACCAAACGGCCGACTTTCTGATCGGCAAGCTCAGCGTCTCAGCCACTGAGCCATCGCATCCTTATACCTTCCCTACCAGTTTGCAAATGTGCACGCATTGTCCACCCATGCGCAAAGCCTTCTGCACATGCGCAGAGGCTGAAAATCGTTGCAAAAATGCGCGCGTGTGGGCGGAGCCTCCCGCAGTCGCCACTACCAGTTTGCCAGAGCAGGATAGAACCGGCTAAATATCTCCCCTGCAGGTAGTCCTTGATTTACAACCGCAATTGAGGCCGAAACCTCCGTCGCTAAGCGAGACAGCGATTAAGCGATTTTTGCACTATTTTACAACCTTTTTGCTCCAGTTGTGAAGAGAACCACTGCCATCGTTAAGCAAATCTGGCTTTGCTTGTCAGAAGGAGATTCCATGACTCAATGACATTGCGACCATCATAAATATGTGTCAGTTGCCAAGTGTCTGGATTTTTTTTTTTTTATTATTGAAAAAGTTTTACAAATACAAATTTTTCATTCCCCCCCCCCAATCCCCCCTCCCCTCCCATCCCACCCTTGGCTTCCCTTACAAAAAATATTATTCTTATACAATCTACAAATATTAAACCGAAAGAAAAGGTGAAATCCAAATAAGGTAACATATCAAACATTTCTCTCATCTAGTCTACCCCCTACCAATAGTAAAATTTTTCTAAATAACATCCAAATAGTAATAGTAATTATCTGCATTTATCAATCCCCCTTACTACATAATAAAGTTCAAAACATTATTTCCACCACTTACTTATCCCCAAATTTTAACTATTCCCTAGATAACATATTCTATATAACATTCTATATCATTCTATATCAATATATCAATCTCTATTCCAACTCTTAATTACCTCCAGTTAACTTTACCCCTTATATACTATAACTCTCAACACAATATAACCTTCTTCAACTAAATACTAACTGATACTTCTTTGTTTGATATTTATTCTGCACATAATCTATTCATTTCTTCCATTCCCAGACAAAAGTTTCTTGGGTCCTATCTTTTAAATACGCTGAAATTTTTGCCATTTCTGCAAAACTAGCCATTTTGATCATGTGACGTCAGGGAAAAAAATAAATAAATAAAAATAAACCACAGCTTATCCATAAATTTAATGCATTTTTTTTATTCTGTTCAGTGGGGGATCGGCAACTTCAAAAGACAATTTATTATTATTATTATTATTGTTGTTGTTGTTGTTATTAATATGAAATTTATGCGCTGCCCATCTCGTATCCAGCAAGTCTGATTTATCGGACTTTCCGCCGTGTTACGAAAAGCGACTCAAGGCCGTTGAACGGACACATGCTCTCTTTGCAGCAAAAGGATTAAAATAGAAAGACCGCATTCAGAATGACAATCTATCCATCAATGAGAAAACTTCTACCACGGCTGAAAAATATCAAAAAATGAAAGCAGAATCCAGGCGAGTTTCATCCAGCAGTTTACCTCAGTAACTCACTCTTAAATTGCGAAATGACTGCTGAATATTTTCTTCTTTTCTTTTTTAATTTTAGTTTCTTTAGTGTTACCCTGCCTTTATTATTTTTATAAAGAACTCTTGCTTAGCAATGGAAATTTCGGGCATGTTCTAATCATAAATTGAGGGCATAATCTCTAAACCAGACAGCAATAGCACCTAGATTTATATACTGCTTCACAGTGCTTTACAGCCCTCTCTAAGCAGTTTACAGAATCAGCCTATTGCCCCCAACAATCTGGGTCCTCATTTTACCGACATCGGAAGGACGGAAGACTTAGTCAATCTTGATTCGCTCAGGTTCGAACGTCCTGGCTGTGAGCAGATTTAGCCTGCAATACTGCATTCTAGCCACTGTGTCACCACGGATTCCTTCCTTCCTTCCTCCATCCCTCCCTACATTTCTCTCTTTCTTTCTCTTCTCTTTCCTTCCTTCCTCCCTTCCATTTCTCCCTCTCTTTCTCTTCACTTTGCCTTCCTTCCTTTTCTTCCTTCCTTCCTTCTTCTTTTCTCCATTCTCCTTCCCTCCATTTCTCCCTCTCTTTCTCTTCACTTTCCTTCCTTTTGTTTCTTCTTTCTTTCTTTCCTTCCCTCCCTAGGAAGGAATAGCACTTAGACTTATATATCGCTTCACCGTGCTTTTACAGCCCCCTCTAAGCAGTTTACAGAGTCAGCATATTGCCCCCAACAATTTGGGTCCTCATTTTACCGACCTCGGAAGGACGGAAGGTTGAGTCAATCTTGAGTCACTCAGGATTGAACTTCCTGACTGTGGGCAGAGTTAGCCTGCAATACTGCATTCTAGCCACTGTGCCACCACAGATTCCTTCCTTCCTTCCTCCCTCCCTCCCTACATTTCTCCCTTCCTTTCTCTTCACTTTGCCTGCCTGCCTTCCTTCCTTCCTTCCTTCTTTCCTTCCATTTCTCCCTCTCTTTCTCTTCACTTTGCCTTCCTTCCTTTTCTTCATTCCTTCCTTCTTCTTTTCTCCATTCTCCTTCCCTCCATTTCTCCCTCTCTTTCTCTTCACTTTCCTTCCTTCCTTTTGTTCCTTCTTTCCTTCCCTCCCTCGGAAGGAATAGCACTTAAACTTATATACCGCTTTACCGTGCTTTTACAGCCCCCTCTAAGCAGTTTACAGAGTCAGCATCTTGCCCCCAATAATTTGGGTCCTCATTTTACCGACCTCGGAAGGATGGAAGGCTGTGTCAACCTTGAGCCGGTCAGGATTGAACTGCCAAATGTCTGGCAGTCATCAGAATTAGCCTGCAGTACTGCATTTAACCACTGCGCCACCACGGCTCAGAACGGTCCCTATTCGGCGGTTTCTATTAGAGGATTATGATGCTGGCTTTTCTGTTTTCCACACGGTTTATTGTTAGCGCTAACACGATGCTGACCTTTTTCACAGCAGATCCGCCCGGCTTCTACACCTCCGTCGACCTGTTTCCCAATTACTCCAACGTCTTTTCCCTCATCTGTCACCTCTACTTCTGCCCCTGTATGTGAAGTTCGGATTTTTCACACAAGGTGCACCGCTTTACAATTGTTCATATTTTTTAAAAAAGGAAAACAGGTCAAGCCCAGGAGAGATTGCCTGAAGAGATTGCCTGGGTGTCTTTTTTTCTCTGAGTCCTTCGGGAGAAGGGCGGTATAGAAATTAAATAAATAATAATAATAATTTCTCGCTACCCCCTCACCGAGTGGAGAGATTGCTTCAACAAGTGAGGGGCGAATAAGAAAACAAACCACAAGTGATCTCTGTAGGCGATCTTTTCCGTGTCTGACTTAATTTTTTGTTTTCCTCCTCCTCTCACTCACAGAACAGAGAGATTGGAGAGGAAGGGATAATAAGAGAGTAAGCAAGCACACAATGAGGAATGCCTTGGGTTGCTTGTACAGCTGCGAACACATTGTTTTCTAATGTGAGTAGAGGTAGCTCTCGACTTATAACCACAACGGAGCCCTTAGTTTCTGTTGCTATGTGGGACATTTTTAAGTGAGCTTTGCCCAAGGATGGCTAACCTTTTTACCATCGCGTGCCAAAAGTAGGGGGAGCTCGGGGTGGGGGGTCATGCATGCGTGTGCCCACACCCATAATTCTATGTGCCCCGCACATGTGCGTTCAACCCCCCTCTCCATGCTCCCCATGCTTTTGGCATACAATCTCCCCAGGCTCCAGAGCCTCTCTAGGAGCCTGAGGAGGGCGAAAACAGCCTTCCCCCCGAGGCCCTCCAGAGGCCAGAAACAACCCATTTGCCGATTTCTGGAAGTTGGTAAACGAGCCATTTCCAGCCTCCGGAGAGGCTCTGGAGCCTGGGGAGAGCAAGAAACGGGCCTTCCCCCCCTCCCCAGGCCCTCTGGAGGCAGGAAACAGCCTGTTTCCCTACTTCCGGGTGGTCCAGAAAGCCCAAAAATCAGCTGGCCGCTCTGCGTGCCATTGGTTCACCATCACGGGCTTTGCCCTATTTTACAACCGTTCCTGCCACAATTGTTAAATGAATCACAACAGTTGTTAAGTTAGTAATACGCTTGGTAAGTGAATCTAACTTCGCCACTGAATCTGCTTGTCAGAAGGTCGCAAAAGATGATCTCATGACCCCAGGACACCGTCATAAATATGAGTCAGTTGCCAAAGCATTTGAATTTTGATCATGTGACAATGGGGATTTTCTGTGCCATCATAACTCTGAACGGCCACCAAATGAACTACCCGTATTTTCCATTCTATGTCTGCTTACTCTCATGCAATCCCTTTCTCTCCAATGAATATACATACAAACCTTAATTCTCTAATTATCCCAGCATCGGGATGCTCATTCTCAAGGGCGGGGATGTGGGGAAAAGGAAAGCACGATCGTACTTTTCCACTTAGTAACCAGTTTGCTTTCAGCCCCAGTCGCTAAATGAGGACTAGCTTTATGTTAAAAAAAAAAACAGCACCGCTCCTAAGATAGAACCCTGCGTGACTCTGCTCGTTATACAACTTCATTGTGAAAAAAATGTCTATTTATTCCTACTCTTGGTTTTCCAGTCTTTAATCAATCACTTAGCCAGCTGTTTTTTAATTCCATGGCTGTTAAGCTGACAGAAAATGTTGATGAAGTACTTTAACAAGGGCTTTATGAAAATCTTCAGTAGATTATCTTTCCTGGCTTCTCCATAGCCAGGTCTTTATTAATACCTCCCCAAAATAAAAGATTACAGGCAGTTCTCGACTTAACGACAATTTCTTTAATGACCATTCAAAGTTACAGCGGCACTGAAAACAGCGATTTAGGACCAATGTTCACACTTATGACCGTTGCAGCATCTCTGTGACCAGGTCATCAAAATTCAGACTCTTTGCAAATGACTCGTATTTATGACGGTTGCCGTGTCCCAGGGACACGCGATTCTCTTTTGTGATCAACTGATGAGCCAAGACAACAGGGAATGCAGACTCACTTAATGTTCTGCCCCAGCTACGGACCCCAAAGAACGCAGCACACACAAAGTCTGTACAAACCTTAGTTTACTAAATTAAATCCGTCTTTTTCAAACAAACGCTGTTAATTAACTTTCTTAACAGCCTACAAGAATCCAAAAAATAAATAATCATAATCTTACTATGGTTGGCAGAAAGCCCAGAAGCAATTTGCAGAGAACTAAGATCAAGACGCGAAGGAGAATGAACGAAGTTGTTCCCTGCAAATTGCTTCAGTCGGCGTTCCTCCTTAAATAGGCTAAGGGAGTGGCCAATTAGCCCCAAGCCTTACTCTTAAGGAGACCTCCTCCTGAGGAGCCACTCCTGCCTTTTGGCAGCTCTGCACGCCCGTGCATCGAGAAGAGGCTCCTCCTCTTCTTCCTCTTCACTTATGGGAGCTTCTGGAGGTTCTGAAGGGCCTGGCTGAATCCCTGCCTTTGGCACCAGATCTTCTCCATCCTCTTCATTGTCTGACTCAAGTGCCATTCTATTCCATTCCATTCCATTCCATTCTTTATTTCTATTCTATTCTATTCCATTCCATTCCATTCCATTCCATTCCATTCCATTCCATTCCATTCCATTCCATTCCATTCTTTATTTCTATTCTATTCTATTCTGTTCTGTTCTGTTCTGTTCTGTTCTGTTCTGTTCTGTTCCGTTCCATTCCATTCCATTCCATTCCATTCCCTCCATTCCATTCTTTATTTCTGTTCTATTCCATTCCATTCCATTCCATTCCATTCCATTCCATTCCATTCCATTCCATTCCATTCCATTCTTCTATTCTATTCTATTCTATTCTATTCTATTCTATTCTATTCTATTCTATTCTATTCCATTCCATTCCATTCCATTCCATTCCATTCCATTCCATTCTTTATTTCTATTCTATTCTAATCTATTCTATTCTATTCGTTCGTGTTTGTTAAATTTATTTGCTGCCTACCTACTATCTCTTGAAATCCTCCCCAAGGTTGGATTAAATTAATGAGCAATAAAAATTCCCTTAAAGTCAAGCCGAAAAAGGGCAGGAACGCACACAATTTCAAACAGAAAGGTGATTGTTCACAATGCAACAACTAATTAAAACAAGGAGATTCAAGAGGCCTGCTTAATTTGGATATCCTTCTCCACTCACCCGTGCAAATTGTGTTTTTTTTTCTTCTTTCTAATATACTGTATAATTCATATTCTGCTCTTCCTCCTGGAGGATGCCACTGAATTGTTAAGCACCACAACCAGCTCGAATTTGTGGTCCCAGAGGAAATAACACAACAGCTTTCTTCTGACTTTATACCTTCGTGACTAGATTCCACCCAAAATCATCTTCATTTAACGACTCCATAATCCCTTGTGGGGTGGAGTCTGGGCAACTGAATGGAGCTAGCAGAGTGTTTTAATGGCCAGATGCCCTTCCTGACACCAATGCGGAGTTTTGTTCGGCAGATTTCTCTCAGAGAGAGAAATACCTGCCTCTACCTAGGATCGAACTCACAGCCTCCGGATTGTGAGGCAAGAGCTCCATCTCCAGGCCACCGCACCACTCCTGATTGCCCCCAAAATAAATCAAGAAAAATCTGTCACGAAGGCTCAATATTTCACCTCAGATCAAGGGAGTTCTTCAGCAAAATCCCTGAATTTTTTGAAAATTTATTTTAATTTGGGGAATGAAGGATTCACCCACGATAGCAGAAATCCTGATCTACTACAGGTAGTCCTCGACTTCCGACCACAACTAAGCCCAAAATTTCTGTTGCTAAGTGAGACATTTATTAAGCCTCATTTTACGACCTTTCTTGCCACAGTTTTGCCTTGTGAGTTTTGCCTCATTTTACAACCTTTCTTGCCACAGTTTTGCCTTGTGAGTTTTGCCTCATTTTACAACCTATCTTGCCACCGTTGTTAAATGGATCACAGCTGTTGTTCAATGAGTAACCTGGTTGTTAAGTGAATCTGGCTTCCCCGCTGACTCGGCTTGTCAGACGGTCGCCAAAGGGGATCACGCGACCCCGGGACACTGCGACCGTCATAAATATGAGTCAGTTGCCAAGCGGTTGAATTTTGATCACGTGACCACTGGGATGCCGGAACGGTCGTAAGTGTGAAAAACGATCATAGGTCCCTTTTTTTCAGTGCCGTGGTAACTTTGAAAGGTCACTAAATAAACTGTTGTAAGTTGAGGGCGACCTGGTATTGCCAACTGTTGAAATTTTTTTTTAATGTTGGTTTAATGTTAGCTAGAAAATTAGAGTCAAAGCAGTCGACCATGTCAACCCTGATTCTTCACTCAACAACTTGCCTTGTTTGTATGGATATTGAAGAGGTGACGTTCTGAACACATGACAGTAACCGAGTTGGAAAGGGACTTTGGAGATCATCTAGTCAAACCCCCTGCTGATGCAGGAGACATATACTAGGGCTGTGTTGGCAGACCTATGGCACATGAGCCACAGTTGGCTCTACATGATTTAGGTCCAGGATATTTACAGGATCTTCTCCTGCCTACTTCCCGCCGTCCTGTTCGCTCACATAGGGCCGCTCTCCTCAGGGTCCCGACGGCGAGCCAATGTCATCTAGCAGTACCCAGGGGTAGGGCGTTCTCTGTGGGTGCTCCCACCCTCTGGAATGAGTTACCTACCGAGCTCCGGACGGCTCCTGATCTCCGCTCCTTCTGTCGGGAGCTGAAGACTTGGCTGTTCAAGCAAATAGGCTGACTCTGATTCTGGGTTTTATTATTTATCATTAATTAGTTATTTGATTTAAAGTGCGATTTTATTGTACATGTTTCTTAACTTGTGTTCGCCGCCCTGAGTCCTTCGGGAGAAGGGCGGCATATAAATACATGTAATAAATAAATAAATAAATAATATTGGTGGGCACGCGAGTGTTGCCCTAGGTCAGCTCCAGCTGATTTTCGGGCCTTTTGATCCCACCGGAAGTCAGGAAACTGGTGGTTTCTGGCCTCCGGAGGGCCTCCAGGGGGTGGGGGAGGCCGTTTTCGCCCTCCCCAGGCTCCAAGAAAGCCCCTGGAGCCTGGGGAGGATGAAAAATGGGCCTACCGGGCCTACATGTGCAAAAAGCGTGGGGTTGAGTGGGGAGGGATCGTGTGCACGTGCTTGGAAGGGTTGGGCGCATTGAATTATGGATGTGGACACATGTGCTCGCGACCCCCCACACTCCCCGGGCTTTTGGCACACGATGGCAAAAAGGTAAGCCATCACTGTACTAGGGATTCGAACCGCCGAACTGACGAACCTTTCTGATCGACAAACTCAGCCTCTTAGCCACTGAGCCACCTAGTCGGACAATGGACTGGTGACGATGGACCCCATCTGAATTTTTAGACAGCCCCCCCCTCCCCCCAAGACCCCCTGATGTGAAAACTTATATGGTTTCTGTGTAATATTTCTAAATTTGGCCACAAACCCTCAGGCAAAAAAGGAGGTCCATCCAAAAGGTTCTTCTTTCTTATGTGCATTTCCAATGCAGAGCAGAGAGAAATTCAAAAGGACGAGGGTCTCTCAAGGTCACCTAGTCCAGCCTCCTATTCTCAGGTAGGAAACTCGGGGCAATCTCCCATCAACTCCTTTGGTTATAATTTCCACCGTTTCAGATTTTTCGACAAAGACAAAAAATAAGCCGACCCCTCCCTATTTTAAGCCTGTCATGCAATCCTCTCATTTTCTTCCTCCTTCCTCTTTCTCTGTTCTTCTCCTCTGCTACCGTTTCTTTTCTCTTTCTTTCTCCTGTCTTCCCTCCCTCCTTTCTTCCTATCTTCCCTTCCTTCCTTCCTTCCTCCCTCCCTTCTTTCTCATTCCCATCTCCTTCTTTCTTTTTTCTTTCCTTCCTTCCTTCCCATTTCCATCTCCTTCCTTCTCCTTCCTTCCTTCCACTTCCCATCTCCTTCCTTCCTTTGTCCCTTCCTTCTTTCTCATTTCCATCTCCTTCCTTCCTTCTTCCTTTCCTCCTTTCTTCTTCTCATCTTCTCCCTCCCTCCCTCATTCCTCTCTCCCTTCTTTCTCATCCCCATCTTATTCCTTCCTTCCTCCTCCTTCCTTCCTCCCTTCTTCCTTCCTCCCTCCGTCTCCTTCTTCTCATCTCCTCCCTCCCTTGTTCCTCCCTTCCTTCTTTCTCATTCCCATCTTACTCCTTCCTGCCTCCCTCCTGCTTCCACTCCTTCCTTTCTCCCTCCCTCCATCTCCTTCTTTCCCATCTCCTTCTCCTTCCCATTGTCCCCCTCCCTTCCTCCCTCATTTCTCCCTCCCTTCTTTCTCATTCCCATCTTATTCCTTCCTGCCTCCCTCCGTCTCCTTCTTTCCCATCTCCTTCCTTCCTTCTGCTTCCCATCTCCTCCCTCCCTTGTTCCTCCCTTCCTTCTTTCCCATTCCCAACTCCTCCCTCCCTCCCTCCCTCCCTCCCTTTCTTCCCTCCTTCCTTCCCCTTCCCATGCCCTCCTCCTCTCCTTTATGTTTTCCAGGCAACCCCTCCCTCCTCGTACAGCATCCTCTGCACCAACTACGCTCTGATCCTGACCTCCAGTTTGCTCCTGAGGATGCCTGGATTAAGAAGAGCGGCAGCCGACAACACCTGGGAACTGGCAGTGAATGCCTTTCCTAGAAAAATAGCTCCAGTCAAGCGTCCCACCCGTCTAAATAAAAGACTCTCGCACCTTACTGGCTCCAGGGAGTAAGTGCAATTTCACATATGGATCAGCCAGTCCATTATGGTCCATCGGCTTCAGGCCCTGAAGAGAAAGAGACAAAAACAGGTTATAAAGAGGGAAGTTCCAGCTGCTATCAATCTGAAGGGGGAGTGAGGAAGCAACCCCCATCCTCTTTGTTATTCAAAGCCTGTGGTGTCTCCACCTGATTTATTCCAGGCAAAACCAATTTATCCACTCCTGTTTACACAAGGCGTTCGTGTCTGTCTAATGATTATGCCACCCGCCCTCCTCGAGCCGGCTGTGATCGTGCCAAGGGGGAGTCGATTAAACGCACGACTATCGCACAGGCCCTGGGCTCGAGAAAGGTTGAAACAGGGCAGGGGCAACAAGTCCCAATTCCAATGCTGGAATTGGGTAGGTCTAGTTCAGTGTTTCCCAAAGTGTGGTACGCGTACCCCCAGGGGTATGGGAAGAGTTTGGTGAGGGTAAGCGTTGCACCAGAGTTTAGTGGGGATCACGTGGGAATATCCACTGCACCGTGCTGAGCTGGGCCCACAGAACAAAGAAAGAAATAGGCGCGTATCGCAGTTTTTACATGGGAACTGGAGCCATCATACATCGTATCGCAACTCACTATGGCGGGAACTTCTGCGCATCCTTCGCGTAACTCTGGTTCGGCCATTTTTAAACTGCGGGAACATGAACAGTTAACGTTGAGCCTCGGAGCTGTTTAAAAGCTGGAGAATTGCAGTGTTATCTAACGGTTAGACAGTCCTGTGAGGCGTGACACGGCGTGAATATACTGCACTTTGTTATAGAGACAACTTACTTCTTTAATAATTAGTCCCGGGCGCCTGTTATCATGCTTTAGTAAGTTCCACTGATTTTGATTATATATATATATATAATCAATATATTTTGATTTTTATTAAAGCATATGTTTTTTATGAGGAGTACTCAGCGTTACTCAGCAATTATAGAAGGGGTACACATATGTCAAAAGTTTGGGAAACACTGGTCTAGTTTAATGCAACAGAGCGGCAGCAGAGGGATGAAAGAGCCACATGACGCTCCAGAGCCACGGGTTGCCGACCTCTGCTCTGGGAGCTCAAGAATAAATCATGACCGGGAGTTCTTACATTTAGGAAAGAAAAACCAAATGCTCAGGTACAGGTGCAGAATAGGTGGTCCCTGGGACAAAGAGCAATAACTGCTAGAGGGATCAGGGAGTCCTAGTGGACAATCACTTAAATACGAGCCAGCTGTGTGCTGCAGCTGCCAAAAGAGCCAATGCAATCCTAAGCTGCATTAACAGGGGGAATAGAATCAAGAAGGGGCTCGCAACTTGGGCGTCCTCCTGGACTCACGGCTGTCTTTTGAAGAGCACTTGACGGCCATGACAGGGAGGATTCTTCATCAGGTTTGCCTGATTTGCCAGTTGCATCCCTTTCTAGATCGGGACTCTTTACACACAGTCACTCACGCCCTCGTCACCTCCCGTCTGGACTATTGTAATGCTCTCTACATGGGGCTCCCCTTGAGGAGCACTCGGAGGCTCCAACTGGCGCAGAGTGCGGCCGCGCGGGTGGTTATGGGAGCGACGTGGCGCTCCCATATAACACCCCTCCTGCGCGAGCTTCACTGGCTCCCGGTGGTCTTCCGAGTGCGCTTCAAGGTTTTGGTTATCACCTTTAAAGCGCTCCATGGCTTAGGACCTGGTTATTTACAGGACCGCCTACTACTACCAATAGCCTCCCACTGGCCTGTACGCTTCCATAGAGAGGGGCTCCTCCAGGTGCCGTCGGCCAAACAATGCCGGCTGGCGGCCCCCAGGGGGAGAGCCTTCTCTGTGGGGGCAACTACTATCTGGAACGAGCTCCCCCCGGATATACAGAGGATCCCGGACCTGCGCACCTTCCGTCGCGCGCTCAAGACCTATTTATTCCAACAAGCCGGCCTGACCTAAGTTATTTTCCCCTTTTAATTATGAATTTTAATTTGTTTTAAATTATTGGGGTTTTAATTGTCAGCCAAATTATTTAATTCGTTTTATTCTATTTTAAACTTTTGTATTTATATGTTTTATTTATGGCTGTACACCGCCCTGAGTCCCCCAGGAGTAGGGCGGTTTATAAATCTAATAAAACAAAACAAAACAAGATCACGTGAAGTCTTAATACCATTTTACAAAGCTTTAGTAAGGCCACACTTGGAATACTGCATCCATTTGTGGTCGCCACGATACAAAAAAACAGATGCGGAGACTCTAGAAAGAGTGCAGAGAAGAGCAACAAAGAGGATTAGGAGACTGGAAGCTGAAACATACGAAGAACGATTGCAGGAACTGGGTATGTCTAGTTTAATGAAAAGAAGGACCAGGGGAGACATGATAGCAATGTTCCAATATCTCAGGGGCTGCCCCAAAGAAGAGGGAGTCAAGCTATTCTCCAAAGCACCTGAGGGTAGGACAAGAAGAAACAATGGATGGAAACGAATCAAAGAGAGAAGCAACCTGGAATTTTTATTTATTTTTTTAATTTGATTTATATGCCGCCCTTCTCTGGAGACTCAGGGCGGCTTACAATGCGTTAAGCAATCGCCTTCATACTTTTGTATATTTATATTTATACAAAGTCAGCTTATTGCCCCCACAAACTGGGTCCTCAATTTACCCACCTTATAAAGGATGGAAGGCTGAGTCGACCTTGAGCCTGGCTGGGATTGAACTCGCAAGTAATTGCAGGCAGCTGGATCTTAAATGCTGCCTTTGTAGGAGGCATTACCCCCCTACGCTACTCAGGCTGAATTAAGGAGAAACTTCCTAACAGTGAGAACGATTAACCCGTGGAACAGCTTGCCACCAGAAGTTGCAAGTGCTTCATCACTGGAGGCTTTTAAGAAGTGATTGGACAATCACTTGTCTGAAATGGTATATAGCCGTGATGGCGAACCTATGGCATGGGTGCCACAGGTGGCACCCCGACTCATATCAGTGGGCGCGCGAGCATTGCTTAGCTCAGCTCCAGGGCTCATGCTTGCGCCGGCCAGCTGATTTTTGGGCCTTCCGGTTCAACCGGAAGTTGGGAAATGGACTGTTTCCGGCCTCCAGAGGGCCTTGGGAGGGGGGTGGAGAAGGCCATTTTCGCCCTCCCCAGGCTCCTAGAAAGCCCCTGGAGCCTGGGGAGGGTGAAAAACAGGCCTACTGGGCCCACTATGCCATCATGTGTTTAAAGTGGGGAGGGAGTGCACAGTGGTGGGGCGCATTGAATTTTGGGTGTGGGCACACACGTGGGCGACCTCCCCGTGCTCCCCCCCCCACTTTTGGCACATGACGGCAAAAAGGTTAGCCATCACTGGTATATAGGATCTCCAGCTTGAGCAGGGGGCTGGATTAGAAGACCTCCAAGGTCCCTTCCAGCTCTATTCGGATTCGGATTCGGATATGTGCGAACCTGTCAGTTTTAACAGATTGTTGGACTAGATGACTGTTAGAGTTGGAAGGGACCTTGGAGGTCATCTAGTCCATCCCCCTGGCCAAGTAGGAGACCTTACACCATTTCTGACCGATGGCAGTCCAGTCTCTTCTTGAAAGCCTCCTTGAAAGCCTCCAGGGATGAAGCTCCCACAACTTCCGAAGGCAACTTCTGTTCCATGGGTTTCCATCTGTTTCTCACTGTCAGAAAGTTTCTCCTTATTTCCAGGTTGAATCTCTCCTTGGTCAGTTTCCATCCATTGTTCCTTGTCTGGCCTTCAGAGGTGCTTTGGAAAACAGCTTGACCCCCTTCCTCCTCTCTGTGGCAGCCCCTCAAATATTGGAAGACAACTATCCTGTTTCCCCCCAAAATAAGACCTCCCCTGATAATAAGCCCAATCGGGCTTTTGAGCGCTTGGCAATAAGGCCAAGCGCTTATTTCAGGGTTCAAAAGAATATAAGACAGGGTCTTATTTTCGGGGAAACACGGTATCCTGTCTCCCCTGGTCCTTCTCTTCACTAGACTAGCCGTGTCCAGTTCCTGAAACTGTTCATCATATGTTTGAGCCTCCAGTCCCCTCATCATCCTGGTTGCTCTTCTCTGCACTCTTTCTAGTCTCCACATCTTTTTTATAGTGTGGTGACCAAAACTGGATGCAGGATTCTCAGTGAGGTCTTACTAAGGCTTTATAGAGTGGTACTATTGTAGTACCTCCCTTGATCTTGATTGTATCCCTCTGTTAATGCAATTTTGGATTGCATTGGCTTTTTTGGCTGCCGTCGCACACTGCTGGCTCATATTTAGCTGGTTGTTTATTATTATTATTATGATTATGATTATGATTATGATTATTATTATTATTGATTAATCTGTAGAGAGATTCACAGTCTTTGAGGCTGGTTAATAGCTCAGCAGCTGGAGTCCTAACCAAGGACCTAGGAACTGTTAAGGTATCGTCGGAGGATGTAAGCTGTTCCGAGTAAGGTGGTTTTTTGTAGAGTCAAAATGTTCAAGTCCGGTAAATTTAGAATTTCTAAATAGCGGGGTAGCCCTTTGGGTATTGCTCCAAGGGCTCCAATTACAATCGGAACAACACATGATTTCTTTTTCCACAGTCGCTCAACTTCGATTTGCAAGTCCTGGTACTTTGTGATTTTTTCTTGCTGCTTATCTTCAATCCGTGCATCACCAGGTATTGCAATGTCAATGAACCATACTTTTTTCTCTTCAACTACCGTTATGTCAGGTGTGTTGTGGACCAAGTGCCTGTCAGTCTGAATCCTAAAGTCCCATTATTATTATTATTATTATTATTATTATTATTATTATTATTATTATTATTATTATTATTATTTAGATTTTTATACCGCCCTTCTCCCGAAGGACTCAAGGCAGTGCACAGCCATATTAAAACAATATAAATACAAAATTTAAAACCAATTTGAAACAAATTAAATAAATTTGGCCTTGTCAATTAAAAACCCACAAATTTAAAATACCCCATCCAGATTCTTATTCAGCCAGACCAGCTTGTTGAAATAGCAGGGTCTTAAGGGCCCGGCGAACGGTACGGAGATTGGGAATCATATGTATCCCAGGGGGCAGTTCGTTATTTATTATTTATTTATTATTTATTATTTAAATTTTTATACCACCCTTCTCCCGAAGGACTCAGGGCTCTGTACAGCCACAATAAAACAACATATAATACAAAATTTAAAAACAATTTAAAAACGTATTAAATAATTTGGCCCAAAATTTAAAACTCAAAGATTAAAACCCATTACGACTCCTTATTAATCCAGCCCAGCCTATTGGAATAGTAAGGTCTTAAGGGCAGGGCGGAAGGTACGTAGGTCGGGAATCATACGTATCCCTGGGGACAGTTCATTCCAGAGGGCAGATGCCCCCACAGAGATGGCTCTCCCCCTGGGGGTCGCCAGTCTACATTGTTTTATCGACGGCACCCTGAGGAGCCTCTCTCTGTGGGAGCGTGTTGGTCGGTGTGAGGCTATCGGTGGCAGAAGAGGATCCCGTAAGTATCTGGCCCCTAAGCCATGGCGTACTTTAAAGATGGTAACTAGTACCTTGAACCGCATCCAGAAGACCACTGGGAGCCAGTGCAGCTCGCACAGGAGAGGTGTCACATGGGTGCACCGAGTCGCACCCATAATCACCTGCGCGGCCGCATTCTGGACCAGTGGAAGTCTCCGGGTGCTCTTCAAGGGGAGCCCCACCTAGAGAGCGTTACAGTAGTCCAGATAGGAAGTGACGAGGGCATGAGTGACCGTGCGCAGGGCGTCCCAGTCCAGAAAGGGACGCAGCTGGTAAATCAGGCGAACCCTCTCACAGCCCCTACTGTTAAGCCTGTTTTCACCCAGTGTACTTTGGGTTTTTCTTACCTAAATGTAAGACTTTTCTTTTCTCTATATTGAATTTCATTTTGTTAGATAGGGCCCAATGTTCAAATCTGTCAAGATCCACCCATAATTCAATGCACCCCACCCCACCCTGCACATGTGTGTGACCCCCCCACACACACTCCCCTCACTTTTGGCACGTGATGTCACGATGGGCATGGTAGGCCCATTTTTCGCCCTCCCCAGGCTCCAGAGGCTTTCTTGGAGCCTAGGGAGGGCGAAAACAGACTTCCCACACCCCTAGCGTCCCTCCGGAGGCTGGAAATAGCGCACGCACCGGCAAGCTGATTTTCGGGCGTTCCGGGCCCACCAGAAGTCGGGAAACAGGCTGTTTCTGGCCCCCAGAGAGCCTCTGGAGGACCTCTGGGGGGTGGGGAACACCGTTTTCGCCCTCCCCCTTTTCCTCCTGGAAAGCCTCTGAAGCCTGGGGAGAGCAAAAAATGGGCCTTCCCCACCCCTCCAGAGGCCCTCTGGAAGCCAGAAACAGCCTATTTCCCAACTTCTGGAAGGCCTGAAAATCATTTGGTCAGTGCGCCAGAGCTGAGTTAGCTAGGGCAACGCTCGCGTGCCCACCGATATGGCTCGCGTGCCACCTGTGGCACGCATGCCATAGGTTCGCCATCACGGATCTAGGCCATTTCTGAAAAGCCGTTCTGCCAAATTCCTCCGGATCGTTTTGCTCGCAGAAACGCGCCTGGCCATCCTCCCCCAAACTTCTGCATTGAAATTCTGCGCACACAGGCAGGAGAACACGGCAGCTGATTTCCATTCCAGGTGTCCAGGTTAAGTTCTCCTCCGCCCGCACAACGACTCAGCGGTGAAAGCGAAATCTTCCCGGCAAAGCCAGCTTTTGATGAAGCATTCGAGAAAGCGAGAATAAAGCTTTCTCGGCCCCTGTCGCATTGCCGAAAGCATTAAAACTGTCAGGCGCCAGAGCGGTAAGCTTTTCAGATCCGTGTCTTTTCCCTGCGGGATAATTTAGCTGGATCCTCCCTTGAATGAAACTCTCTAAGGGGGGTGGGGGCATCTGAGTCACACTGATTTCCTTTAAACGCACACCTACACAAAGACAGCAGCGCCCATGTGCCGGTGCGCGCACGGGCAGGCACGGCATAATAGCATCTGGCTGTGGCATTCACAAAGCAAAACAGAAAGAAATCATGAACCATCAATCTGGAATTGGAGAGAAATTGAGGCTTGGCTAATGCAGGGGGAGGACTTGGTTTTTTTAAAAGCATGCAGGGAAGACTAACAACCAGAGGTGGTCTATAGCTGGTTTAGACTGGTTCGCCCGAACCGATAGTGGAAATCACGGTGGGCCTGCTCACCCGCCCCGCCTCGCCTCTACCCCATTCTATTTATGCACCTTTTTGAGAACAAATGCATGTGCAGAAGGCTGGGTACATGTATGGAAGGCAGGTGCGCACACGAACCTGTTCTGCGCCAGCTACGGATCCCAAAGAACGCAGCACACACCAAGTTTGTACAAAACTGAATTTACTAAAATAACTCAGTCTTTTTCAAAACAAAGGCTGTTAATAAACTTCCTTAACAGCCTACAAGAAACCAAAGATAAAGTAATCACAATCTTACTAAGATTGGCAGAAAGCCCAGAAGCACTTTGCAGAGAATCCAGACGCGAAGGAGAGTGAACTAAAGTTGTTCCTTACAAATTGCTTCAGTCGGCATTCCTCCTTAAATAGGCTAAGAGAGTGGCCAATTAGCCCCAAGCCTTACTCTTGAGGAGACCTTCTCCTGAGGAGCTACTCCTGCCTATTGGCTGTTCTGCGCACCCCTGCATCGAGAAGAGGCTCCTCCTCTTCATCCTCTTCACTTAAAGGAGCTTCTGGAGGTTCTGAAGGCCCTGGCTGAAACTCCGCCTCTGGCACCACCTCTTCTCCAGCCTCCTCATTGTCCGACTCGAGTGCCAGCTGCACAGGTTGCTGGCGCAACACCACACCAGCCTCCTCGCTGTTAGAGTCAGCTACAATCTGCACAGGCCGCTGACGGGCCACAACAGAACTGGGCGTGCGCTCACACAAAGTGAGTGTGCACACACACCGCGAACCGGTGATAAGATCATCTGAAACCCACCGCTGCTTACAACCATTTGTTCAGTGACCGTTCAGAGTTGTCATGGCCCTGAAAAAAGTAACTCATCTCCGGTCCTCACATTTCCGACCGTTGAATTACAGGAAATCCTCCACCTATGGCAAGAGTCAAAAAGAGGGCTGTGAAAATATCGACAGGCCCTGGATATAAACTGTTTCAGCTTCTACTCTCAAAACGACATTATACAGGGCCGTGATGGCGAACCTATGGCACTATGGCCTGCGGAGTATCTGTGGGCACGCGAGTGTTGCCGTAGCTCAGCTCCAACGTGCATGAATGCACCGGCCAGCTAATTTTCAGGCCTTTCGGGTCCACCTGAAGTCGGGAAACAAGCTGTTTCCGGCCTCCAGAGGGCCTCCGGGGGGGGGGAGGCTGTTTTCGCCCTCCCCAGGCTCCAGAGGCTTTCTTGGAGCCTTTCTTAGAGGGCAAAATACTGGCCTACTGGGCCCACTGTGCCATCGTGTGGCAAAAGTGGAGGGCGCGCAGGTATGCGTGGGGGAGTGGGGTGCATTAAATCATGGGTGTGGGCATGTGTGTGACACACACACCCCACGCTTCCCATGCTTTTGCACACGACAGCAAAAAGGTTAGGGCATTGCACACCAGAACAACTAGACACAAGGGCAGTTTTTCCCCCCGCATGCCACCCCCTCTGCTAAACAACTCATTCCCACAACACTGTCAAACTATTTAGTAAGGCTGTATTACTATTATTCTTCTCATCTTCCCTATTACCTATCTCTTTTTCTACTTAACGGCTATAACTTTGTTGCTTGTATATTTACAATTTATATTGTTTTATTTGATTTCCTAGTACAATTTATATTTATTGCCTATTTAGTATCCTACGACTATCACTAAAGTGTTGTATCTTGTGATTTATGACGAGTGTATTTTTATGATGATTGTGATCATGATTTATCACTTACAGCTTTTATGTACGCTGAGAGATAATGCACCAAAGACAAATTCCTTGTGTGTCTAATTGCACTTGACCAATAAAGAATTCTAAATTCTTACAAGAGTTGGTGTAGCGACTGTTCAAAGTTACAATGGCACCGAAAAATGTGACTTAGGACTGTTTTTCACACTTACAACCGTTGCAGCATCCCCAAGGTAACATGAACAAAATTTGGATGTTTGGCAACTAAGTCATATTTATGACGGTTGTAGTGTCCCAGGGTCACGCAATCTTGTTTTGCGTCCTTTTGACAAACCAAGTGTTCTTCCCCAACTACGGACCTCAAAGAACGCAGCACACACCAAGTCCGTTCAAATCTTAGTTTACTGAATAAACCAGTCTTTTACAACAACGGCTGTTAATTAACTGGATTAACAGCTGCCAAGAATTCAAAGAATAATAGCTGAAAGCTTACTATGGTTGGGAGAAGCAATTTGCAGGAAGCTGATAAGATAAGCAAGACAAGACCTGAAGGTATGTGAACAAAGTTGTTCCCTGCAAATTGCTTCAATCGGTGTTCCTCCTTAAATAGGCTAAAGGAGTGGCCAATTAGCCCCAAGCCTTACTCTTGAGGAAATCTCATCCTGCGGAGCCACTCCTGTCTTTTGGCAGCTCTGCGTGTCCGTGCATTGAGAAGAGGCTCCTCCTCTTCTTCCTCTTCACTTATGGGAGCTTCTGGAGGTTCTGAAGGCCCTGGCTGAATCCCCACCTCTGGCACCACATCTTCTCCAGCCTCCTCATTGTCAGACTCGAGTGCCAGCAGCACAGGCTACTGGCTCAGCACCACACCAGCCTCCTCGCTGTCGGAATCAGCTACTAGCTGCACAGACCGTGTACAGGCCACAACACCAAGATAATGAGGAAGCCAGCTGGGGAAGTCACCCATGGCGATCCAATGACCCCGGGATACTGCAACCATCATAAATACATGCCAAGTAATTGCCAAGTGCCCAAATTTTGATCACGTGACTGTGGCAAATACAGGCAGCGCTGAAGCTACAACCACCACTAAGCAAAAATTTCCACTGTTAAGCTAGACAGTTGCTAAATGTATTTTGCCCCACTTTATGTGTGCACCAGTGGTAGGTTTCAATTTTTTTTACTACCGGTTCTGTGGGCGTGGCTTGGTGGGCATGGCAGGGGAAGGATACTATAAAATCTCCATTCCCACCCCGCTCCAGGGGAAGGATACTGCAAAATCCCCATTTCCTCCCGATCAGCTAGGACTCGGGAGGCAGAGAACAGATGGGGGCGGGGCCAGTCAGAATTTTTACTACGGGTTCTCCGAACTACTCAAAATTTCCACTACCGGTTCTCCAGAACTGGTCAGAATTTGCTGAAACCCATCTCTGGAGTGCACGGCGCGTGCATTTCCGAACCGATAGGGAAGGTAAGTAGATTTCACCCCTGAGTTGACTCCCTCTTCTTTGGGGCCGCCCCTGAGATATTGTAACACTGCTATCATGTCACCCCTAGTCAGGGGTGGGTTCTACTTCCCTTTACTACCTGTTTGCAACGGGGCCGTGCGTGCGTGCTCGCTTTGCTCTCCTGTGCGGCGCTCTTCTGCGCATGGGCAGAAGCATTTTGATGACGTTGGGGTCTGTGGGCAGGGCCTCCCGCTGGTTTTACTACCGGTTCTATAGAACCGGTGCATACCGGGGACAACCCACTACCCCTAGTCCTTCTTTTCATCAGACTAAACCTACCCAGTTCCAGCAACCGTTCTTTATATATTTCAGCCTCCAGTCTCCTATTCATCTTTGTTGCTCTTCTCTGCACTCTTTCCAGAGTCTCAACATCTTTTTTACATCATGGCGACCAAATCTGAATGCAGTATTCCAAGTGTGGCCTTACCAAGGCCTGATAAAGTAGTATTAACACTTCACCTGATCTTGATTCCATCCCTCTGTTGATGCAGCCTAGAACTGTGTTGGCTTTTTTGGTAGCTGCTGCACACGGATGGCTCATATTTAAATATTTAGTGAAGGAGCCTGAGTAGCGTAGGGGGCTAATGCCTCCTACTAAAGGCAGCAATTAACATCCAGCTGCCTACAATTCTGCGAGTTCAATCCTAGCCGGGCTCAAGGTCGACTCAGCCTTCTATCCTTTCTAATGTGGGTAAATTGAGGACCCAGTTTGTGGGGGCAATAAGCTGACTTTGTATAAATATAAATATACAAAAGTATGAAGGCTATTGCTTAACGCATTGTAAGCCGCCCTGAGTCTCCGGAGAAGGGCGGCATATAAATCAAAATTTTTTAAAAAAATGATTGCCCACTAGGACTCCAAGATCCCTCTCACAGTTACTACTATTTATTTATTATTTAAATTTTTATACCGCCCTTCTCCCGAAGGACTCAGGGCGGTGTACAGCCACAATAAAACAACATATAATACAAAATTTAAAAACAATTTTAAAACGTATTAAATAATTCGGCCCAAAATTTAAAACTCAAAGATTAAAATCCATTACGACTCCTTATTAATCCAGCCCAGCCTATTGGGATAGTAAGGTCTTAAGGGCAGGGCGGAAGGTACGTAGGTCGGGAATCATACGTATCTCCGGGGGCTATTCATTCCAAAGGGCGGGGGCCCCCACAGAGAAGGCTCTCCCCCTGGGGGTCGCCAGTCGACATTGTTTGACTGACGGCACCCTGAGGAGTCCCTCTCTGTGGGAGCGTGTTGGTCGGTAGGAGGCCATCGGTGGCAGAAGGCAATCTCGTAAGTATCCGGGTCCTAAGCTATGGAGCGCTTTGAAGATGGTAACCAATACCTTGAATCGCATCCGGAAGACCACCGGGAGCCAGTGCAGCTCGCGCAGGAGAGGTGTCACATGGGTGCGCTGTGTCGCTCCCATAATCCCCCGTGCGGCTGCATTCTGGACCAGTTGGAGCCTCTGAGTGCTCTTCAAGGGGAGCCCCATGTAGAGAGCGTTACAGTAGTCCAGATGGAACATGACGAGGACGTGAGTGACCATGCGCAGGGCGTCCCAGTCCAGAAAGGGACACAGCTGGTGAATCAGGCGAACCTGATAAAAAGCCCCCCCTGGCCACAGCCATCATGTGGTCTTGTAAAGACAGCCAGGAGGACACCCAGATTGCGAGCTCCCTCTGAGGAAACCAGAATCTCACCCCCAATAGTCAGCAATGGAATCAGCTAGCTATACCGGGACGCTGGGAGCCATATTGAGCAAGGTACCACATATATGGTACCTGTGCACTTGGTTTTCCTTCCCTAAATGTAGAGCCTTACTTTTTTCACCCTTGAATTTTTTTAGATGGCACCCAATGTTCAAGTCTGTCCAGATCCTTCTGTATCTTGAGCCTATCTTCTGGAGTGTTGGCTATTCCTGCCAGCTTGGTGTCATCTACAAATTTGATGAGTTCCCCATCTATCCCCTCGTCCAAGTCACTGATGAAGATGTTGAAGAGTCCTGGGCCTAAAATAGAGCCTTATGGTACCCCCCACTGCATACCTCCCTCCATGGAGATGCAGTTCCATTGAGGACCACACGTTGAGAACAAAGAGAACATAAAAACAAAAAAAAAAGAATAAACCAAACAAAGGGAAAATAAACCACAGTATCATAGAAATAAAGGGGGAATAAAAGCAGAAGCTTCTAATTTCCTTTTGCCACAAATTCAAGCCTGATTTTATGCATTTGTTTGTCTGTTCATTCAATGTTTACGTCGCCCACCATGTGATTCTGGGCGGATAAAAAGTTATCTCTGACCACCAAAAAAAAATGCTCCATTCTTTTTCTATTATCCGTTATTTTTTCCCCTAGTCATCGAAACCACAACCCCAAGCCCCACTTAAGCGGCTTTCGGTCCGTCATCAGTTTAAAACTTGTCCTTCCTCTAATCAATTAGGGTAGATCTCTCTGAAGACAGATCGATTTATTGGCCAGCTCAGATCACCGGTGGTTGGGAAAAGAGGCCACAAGGTGATTTTGGAAACGGTGCCAAAAGGGTACACGGAAGAGACTTCACACTCCGAGGGGGGCCAGGCCTAGTGGTTACAACAGGGTGCCGTTTTAGATTGTGAAAAAGCCAACAAGGGTCATTAGGAACAAAATTCGCCATTTTTTTCCCCTTAATCTAATCTTCCTCACTAAGGATTACGGCGGTGATAAAAGGAGAGAGGGAAGGGGTTTAGACAGGGGTGAGCTGCTGGGGGTTCGCAGCTAAGATTCTGTGCAGTTTGGAGAACCCCCAAATCCCACTCCTGGCTGGCCCCGCCCACCCACCCTCCCCTCCCAGGAGTTTCTACACGGCCCGTTTTGGAGGCAGGACATGTGGTTCAGAGTGAGCGAAAAATGGGCATACCGGAAGTTCGGGAAGGCAGGAAACAAGCCAATTTCCAGCCTCTAGAGGGCCTCTGGAGCCTGGGGAGGGCATTTTCACCCTCCCGGAGGTTCAAGAAAAGCCCCCGGAGCCCAGGGAGGGCAAACCCTCCCTGCTGTGGTGTAGGAAGCTGACTAGGCCACGCCCAGCATGGGCACACGCACCCAGCAACCGGGCAGAAAAGCCCACCCCTGATTTTAGAAAATTTTCGAGCTCTACCTTCAGGAAAGGAGTAGAATACAGGTAGTCCTCGACTTACAACAGTTCGTTTAGTGACCGTTCGAAGTCACGACGTCCCTGAAGAAAGCGACTTGCGATCATTTTTCACACGACCGCTGCAGCTTGCCGGAAGGTGGCAAAAATGCGATCACATGACCCAGGGACGCTGCAACCGTCAGAAGTACATGCCAGTTGCCCAACGTTTGAATTTTGATCACCTGGCCGTGGGGGGATGCTGCAACGGTCGTAAGTGTGAAAAAGGGTCATAAGCAGTGTGTCGACTCCAGGGGTGAAACCGCCGGTTTGGACGGCGGGTGGTTCGGAGAACCGGTAGCAAAAATCCCTGCCCCCCCCATGCCCAGCTGAGCTGCCAGATCATCAGAGGCTTTTTTTTTTTAACTTTTAAAAGCATTTTTTCTACAACCTCTTCGGCCGAAAAAATGCTTTTAAAAGTAAAGAAAAAAGCCTCTGATGATCGCACAGCTCAGCTGGAATCATCAGAGGCTTTTAAAAGCATTTTTTCTACAACCTCTTCGGCCAAAAATATGCTTTTAAAAGGAAAAAAAAGCCTCTGATGATTGCGCGGCTCAGCTGGGATCGTCAGAGGCTTTTAAAAGCATTTTTTCTACAACCTCTTCGGCCAAAAAAATGCTTTTAAAAGTTAAAAAAAAGCCTCTGATGATCGCGCGGCTCAGCTGGGATCGTCAGAGGCTTTTAAAAGCATTTTTTCTACAACCTCTTCGGCCGAAAAAATGCTTTTAAAAGTTAAAAAAAAGCCTCTGATGATCGCGCGGCTTAGCTGGGATCGTCAGAGGCTTTTAAAAGCATTTTCTCTACAACCTTTTCAGAGGTTGTAGAGAAAATGCTTTTAAAAGCCTCTGACAATCCCAGCTGAGTTGCCTAATCGTCAGAGGTTTTTAAAAGCATTTTTTTCTGCAACCTCTTAAGGTTGTAGAAAAAAATGCTTTTAAAAGTAAAAAAAAAAGAAAACCTTAGCCACGCCCACCCAGTCACATTACCCCGCCCCACCAAGCCACGCCCACAGAACCGGTAGTTAACAAATTTGACATTTTCCCACTGGTCACCTCGTAAAGCATTCCTGGCCATCAAGCATTTTTGGTGCTATTCAGCCGGTTTGGTGTCCTATTTAGCCACATTTTCTAAGCCGCATGCATGTATGCAAGCAAAGCACATACATGGGAGGCCACGCACATGCATGGGAGGCGCACACGTATGTGCACTCACATTTTCAGTGCACGGCAAACCGGTGGTAAAAATATGTGGAAACCCACCTGGTCATAAGTCACTTTTTTCAGTGTCGAATGGTCACTAAATGAATGTTTGTAAGTCGAGGACAACCTGGTCATAAGTCACTTTTTTCAGTGTCGAACGGTCACTAAATGAACGGTTGTAAGTCGAGGACAACCTGCAATTTCTGACTGCCATTTTTTTTAAGACAGTCATTTTCCCCTCCTGAGATAATGTAGCTGCGATGGCTGTTCCATAATTGCAAATTTCCAGGGATTGAAGCAGCCGCTTTAAAGCCGTTGCCGTTGAATTCTGGGTGAGCATCTCTCGGTTCTCTGGAGCATCTTTTGGAGATCACAACAACCCTGCCAGGGAGGACACAGAAGGGGGAATGTAGAGCTAAAAGAGACCTTACCTTTTGGTAGTGTGTTTGGGGCATCTGTTTATCCCAGCCAAGAAATGAAATGAAGGTGGCAGAATGGAAGATGGAGAGACAACCGAAGGAAGGGAGTGGCAAACACAAAACAGAAAGAAAAAAGAAAAAAAGAGAAATGAGTAAAGGATGGAACTGAAACATTAAGCACTAGTAACATATACAGATAACGGAATTATAAGAGTTGGAAGGGACCTTGTAGGTCATCTAGTCCAACCCCCTCTCGCCCAATCAGAAGATCCCTACACCATTTCTGACTAATGGCAGTCCAGGCTCTTCTTGAAAGCCTCCAGGGATGAAGCTCCCACAACTTCCAAAGGCAACTTCTGTTCCTCACTATCAGAAAATTTCTCCTTATTTCCAGGTTGAATCTCTCTTTTTCCATCCATTATTCCTTGTCTGGCCCTCGGGTGCTTTGGAAAATAACTTGACCCTCTTCCTCCTCTCTGGGGCAGCCCCTCAAATATTGGCAGACTGCTATCTTGTCTCCCCTGGTCCTTCTCTTCACTAGACTAGCCAGGCCCAGTTCCTGCAACCGTTCATCCTATGGTTTAGCCTATGTTTTTAATATTTTAAAAAGGCAGATTATTATATTTCCCAAAGGACGAAATGGAGAAACATGTTTGTGTTTTTTTAGAGGCAGAAAGCAACCCCGATTTTCCTTAATAGCCCACAGCAGATGTCAGCACTTAAGAGATAAAGAGCTCATTGAAAGAAGCCAAGTATCTAGGTAGCTCCATTCACAGGCGAAGCAAATACTGCAGGCAGAAATCCATTCAAGACAGGATATTTGGAAACCCTCTGCAGCAAAGACTGAACAGAATGATAGGATTAGCCTTTGCTCAAGATCCAATTTAGGGCAAAGCCGTTAAGCCACAATAGAATCCCATCCGCCCACAGAGCAGACCAAACTTCAACCAAACGTAGCTCAGACAAACACCTAGGATTTGTTCTTTGCCTATAGAGCCAGCTATGACCCCTACATGGCCCCGTGGGAGTCTGGTAACAGCTAATAGAAGACATGTTCATGCACAGGAACAGGAAGCTCAAGCGCAAAGCTCAAAGAAGGTATAAACACCCTCTCACTCTCAACTCCATGTGGTCAGATGCATTAGGAACATGTGCTTGGTGATTCTGTTCACCATTAAACCCTCTTTCCTGTTTAATGGTGATTCTGTTCACCATTAAACAACCTCCATCAGGTTTCACATAATTTTACCACCAGTTTGCCGCGCACCGAAAATGTGAGCATGCACGCTCGCTTCGCGCATGCCTTCCACACATGCACTTTGCTCCCGCACTCAGCTTGCACACATGTGCACGGCTTAGAAAACGTGGCTAAACAGGACGGCATAGCACTGGGGCGGAGTTTCTTTCCCCCAGCTTGGAACTGAACCAGATCGGTGGTGGGTTGCTCCCGGTTCGGACTGGTTCCCAAGAACCGGTAGTAAAACCAGCGGGAGGCCCCGCCTGCCGCCCTTGATGTCATCATCAGTGATCTGCGCACGCGATCCCGTTGCGAACTGGTAGTAAAGGTAAGTAGAACCGTCCCCTGAACCAGATGGATATTTCTTCCCACAAAATCCTACATTAGCTTTGCGAGCCGTCGGCTCTACTGCATTAGGTTCCCCGTGGCTTCACCCATCCCCCGGTTGTGAAACTCGGACCTTAAAAAAAAATGTAAGACAGGAAGAAAATTGGCTTATATGAGCTGTGGCGCTCCTGCGTATTCCTTGGACAGCAAAGCTGACTAACAAGCTGGAGCGCATAATCCATAAAACACGTCACCAGAAGGCAAAAATCAGACAACTGTGTCTCACTTACTTTGGGCCATGTTTATGTTTATGTTTATGTTTATGTTTATTATATTTATAGGCCGCCTTTCTCCCGAAGGACTCGAGGCGGTGAACAGCCAGCAAATAAAATACACAAAATACAAAATTTAAAACAGTATTAAAACCCAATTAAACCAATTTGGCCCGTAGTTAAAACCCCCATGTTAAAACCCATAATTTTAGCAATTTAAGTTAAAAACAATTTAAAAGAGTAGATCAGGCCAGCCCGGCTTGATGAAACAAAAACGTCTTTAGGGCAGTTCGGAAAGCGCATAGATCAAGGATCCTCCGTATCTCCGGGGGGAGCTCGTTCCAGATAGTAGGTGCCCCCACAGAGAAAGCTCTCACCCTGGGGGCCGACAGCTGGCATTGTCTGGCCGACAGCACCCTAAGGAGGCCCTCTCTGTGGTAACGTACTGGTCGGTGGGAGGCTACCGGTAGCAGAAGGCGGTCTTGTAAGTACCCAGGTCCTAAGTCATGGAGCACTCTAAAGGTGGTAACTAGTACCTTGAAGCGCACCCGGAAGACCACTGGGAGCCAGTGCAGCTCGCGCAGGAGTGGTGTCACATGGGAGGGCCCCGTTGCTCCCATAATCCCCCACGCGACCGCATTCTGCACCAGTTGGAGCCTCCTGGTGCTCCTCAAGGGGAGCCCCATGTAGAGAGCATTGCAGTAGTCCAGGCAGGACGTGATGAGGGCATGAGTGACTGTGCGTAAGGCATCCCGATCCAGAAAGGGCTGCAACGGGCGGATCAGGCAAACCTGATAGAAGGCCCCCCTGGCCACAGCCATCATATGTTCTTCCAAAGATAGCCGCGTATCCAGGAGGACGCCCAAGTTGCAAGCCCTCTCCCTGGGGGCCAGCAACCAGCCCCCAGAAGTCAGCGCCGGTACCAACTGACTGTATCGGGATCCCGGAAGCCACAGCCACTCGGCCATGTCGTGTAGGGGAATTCACCGGAGAAAGCAATTGTGCCGGGAAAAGTTAGCGCAGAGGTGTCAAACTCAATTTCTTTGAGGGCCGCATCAGGACTGTAGTTGACCTCAGGGAGGGGCTGGGGGAGGCCGTGGCAGACTGGGTGTGGCTGACTGGGTGGGTGTGGCCAGCTTGACACCACTCCCCAAACTGCTGGTATGTTTCCTCTTCGTTTTAGGTAGAACAGAACGGCCCCGCGAGCTGGATCGGACTACATCGCGGGCTGGCTGTAGGCTGTGGGCCTTGATTTTGACACCCTTGAGTTAGCGGGAAAAGGAAACCGGGCTGCTAAAGAACTCAGTGGTTGCAGTGGTGGGCTGCTGGCAATTCGGCCGAATCGGTAGTTCTGAACAGTGGCTGGGCCCGCCCGCCTGCCCGGGGCATTGGAGCATTCACACATTCTGGAGGCAAGTTGTTCCACTGATGAATTGCTCTAACTGTCAGGAAATTTCTCCTTAGTTTTAAGCCTTTTCTCTCCTTGATTAATTTCTATCCGTTGCTTCTTGTCCTGCTTTCAGGTGCTTTGGAGAATAGCTTGACTACTTTTTCTTTGTGGCAGCCCCTGAGATATTGGAAGACTGTTATCATGTCTCCCCTAGTCGTTCATTTCATTAGACTAGATATACCCAATTCCAGCTTTCTTTTTTTCCCTCCTTTTTATATAATACTTGAGTACTTTTTAAAGTTAGTAAAATATCAAAACTGGAGAAAAAAGTGTTTTCTCCTTTTAGGGTTAAAAAAACCCTGAAATAATACAGAAAATTTTCTTAATATAAATTATGATAAAGATTAATGAGTTCACAGAAGCAGATATTACTCCCCAGAACAAAAAAGAAGGCGAGAGGGTAAAATAGATTATTTTATCCAAAGAAGAGAATGTGTGTGTGTGTGTGTGTGTGTGTGTGTGTGTGTGTGTACAGATATCTCGGGTTTCTTCCCGTGTAATTGTAAACATATCTTTAGAAGGGTAGTAGCGCTACTACCCTTCTAAAGATATGTTTACAATTACACGGGAAGAAACCCGAGATATTATCTGTACACACATATATACCCATGAAAACTTACATAGACACACACACACACACATATATGTTTTCTGAGGTTTTCGCGGGTGTTTGTATGTAGGTCTTTGGTTATTTGGGTCTTCTCCCGCGTAGAATTGCATGTATCTTGGCGACGTTTCGACGAAGTCTCATTCGTCATCTTCAGGCTGGTGTTCTCGGCTTCGTGCTTCCAGGAGCAATGTGAGATTGCTCCTGGAAGCACGAAGCCGAGAACACCAGCCTGAAGATGACAAATGAGACTTCGTCGAAACGTCGCCAAGATACTTCCAATTCTCAGAAAACATATATATATTTATATATATGTATGTCTAACTTTGTTTCTATTCTGAAATTGCTTCCGCCTTTTGTGCTTACAATGAAGAAAAAAAAAACCAAAACAATGAAACTTTGTTTTTGTTTTTGTTAAACTAGACAAGGGTTCGGGAGAACCTCTAGCTAAGATTCTGTGCAGTTCGGGGAAACCCCAAATTCCACTCCTGGCTGACCCCGCTCACCCCATCCCGCCCCTCCCATTTTGGATGCAGTAAGTGCAAGGCGTGTGAAGGCTTGGGGAGGGCGAAAAACGGGCCTACTGGCTGGGCCTCCAGAGCCTGGGGAGGCCGTTTTCACCCTCCCGGAGGCTCGAGGAAAGGCCCTGGATCCTGGGGAGGGCAAAAACTCCCCCTCCACTATGGTGCAGGAGGCTGACTAGGCCACACCCACCACGGCCACACCCACCCAGCAATCAGGCAGAGAACCCCTTGCTAAAAATTTTGAAGCCCACTCCTGGGCTTATTGTTATAGAAATGGCTTGTACATCCTGTTGTGTAAAAGCAAAAAGCTGTGGTGGAAACGTTGTTAGCTTCGACTGTGCTAAAGAGAGTGGGGAGTTGGGGCCTTTTTCTTTCCTTTTCCCCCTTTACACTATATTTCTTTTCTTTTCCCAACCCTTCTTCTTAGTTTTCTGCTACTTTTTAAATTTTTTCTTTGTATTTTATATTTTGGGGAAAAAAAACAATAAAAACAAATAAAGCAAAGAGTTGGACAGAGCTGAACAGATAATATCAGCATTATCACGTGGATCCTTTCTGAGTTTCTTTCTCTGCCTGTTGTGCAGCTGCAGGCTATGTAATCTCTTATCTGATTGTTCGCTAGGTCAGGGGTCTCCAACGTTGGCAACTTTTAAGACTTGTGGACTTCAACTCCTGGATGCTCAGAGCCTGGATAGCTCTGCAAACTAAGCATTGTGATTAAACACCAGATATCTGCAATTACTGCATGTTCGAATCTCACCAGGCTCAAGGTTGACTCAGCCTTCCATCCTTTCTAAGGTAGGTAAATGGAGGACCCAGTTTGTGGGGGCAATAAGCTGACTTTGTATAAAATATACAAAAGTATGAAGGCTATTGCTTAACGCATTGTAAGACGCCTTTCAGAGAAGGGTGGCATATAAATCAAATTAAAAAAAAAAAACTCCCAAAGTTCCTCAGCCAGCTTTGCTGGGAGTTGAAGTCCACAAGTCTTAAAGTTGCCAAGGTTGGAGACCCCTGGCCTAGACTGAATGGTACCTGGTACAACAGCAGTAACTGCGAGAGGGATCTTGGAGTCTTAGTGGACAACTTTTTTTTTTTTTTAATTTGATTTATATGCCGCCCTTCTCCGGAGACTCAGGGCGGCTTACAATGCATTAAGCAATAGCCTTCATACTTTTCTATATTTATACAAAGTCAGCTTATTGCCCCCACAAACTGGGTCCTCAATTGACCTACCTTAGAAAGGATGGAAGGCTGAGTCAACCTTGAGCCTTGAACTTGCAATAATTGCAGACCGCTGAATGTTAATAACAGGCTACTAGCCTGTTGAGCTATCTGAGACTCTTTAAATATGAGCCAGCCATGTGCGGCAGCTGCCAAAAAAGCCAACAGTTCTTGGCTGCATCAACAGAGGGATAGAATCAAGATTACGTGAAGTGTTAATACCACTTTATCAGGCCACATTTGGAATCCGGCATCCAGTTTTGGTCACCACGATGTAAAAGAGATATGGAGACTCTAGAAAGAGTGCAGAGAAGAGCAACAAAGAGGATTAGGGGACCAGAGACTAAAATATATGAAGAACGGTTGCTGGAACTGGGTATGTATAGTTCAGTGAAGGCTAACCTTTTCCAGACTGAGGGCCCAAAGAGCGAGCAGGGGTGACATGCTCTCGGTAATTTGGAGAACCGGTACCGATGGCAGTGTGAGGCTCCGCTAACCCGCCTGGGTGTCATTACTTCCCAGTTTTAACCGGGAAGTAATGTGTTTTTTACCCTCTGCATATGCGCAGGTTTTCTGCATGCATGAGTGAGTGAGGCGAGCACATCCACGCGGGACATGCACTTCCGAACTGGTAAGGAAGGTAAGTAGATTTCATCCCTGGCGCATGTACACGCCCAACTCCCAAAATGCATGCATGTTCAGTCCCCTCACACGCCCCCCGCGCCCGCCGCATATGTGGCAGAGACCCGAAGACCAGCTGGCCAGCAGGAGGTGTATTCACATGCACAGTGGAGCTGAAGTGGGACGGCGTGCCGTCAAAGAGGGCTCTATGTGCCACTTTTGGCACGCATGTCAGAGGTTCACCATCACGGGTATATGAAAAGAAGGACTAGGGGAGACATGAAAGCAGTCTTCCAATATCTCAGGGGCTGCCCCAAAGAAGAGGGAGTCAAGCTATTCTCCAAAGCATCTGAGGGCAGGACAAGAAGAAACAGATGGAAACTCATCAAGGAGAAAAGCACCTTAGAACTAAGGAGAAATTTCCTGACAGTCAGAACAATTAATCAGTGGAACCACTTGCCACCAGAAGCTGTGAATGCTCCAACACTGGAAGTTTTTAAGAAGAGGTTGGATAACCATGTGTCTCCTGCCAGAGGAGGAAGCTGGACTTGAAGGCCTCTCTCTTCCAAGTGTGTGATTCTGTTATGTGCCACTAGCAAAACGTTTTTGCCGGTAAGCATATTTAAAGGGAATAAACTGAAAACTAGATTGCCCAGACTGGCCCATCTCCTTTTGATTTCTGATGAAGTTCTAAGCTGGCAAGATTGCCAGGCTGTACCCCGGGGAAGATGAGATTGCAAACACAGCAGAGAAAATAGATCTTGCGACAAAGGACGCCTATATGAAGCAATCTCCCCAACTCGGAAAGGAAGTTGAAAGATTAAAAAATAATAACCGTGTTGATACGATGTCAACTTTTCATCTCTTCCTGCATCTACAACCTGGATCAAGGTTTGAAGCCTCCTGCTAAATTGGAATAGAAGAGAAGATTTGTAGCTCGGTTGTTGTGTTGTGTAACGAAGGAGTTTGCATCGTGTCTTCTGACTGCTTGTCGGGGTTGGTGAACAGACACCGACAGATTTCACCAAAGGTTCAAAACGGTGAACATCCTTCAGGTAAAGATTCCCCTCGCACGTATGTGCCAGTCGTTCCCGTATGGGCGCTGCTCATCTCCGTTTCAAAGCCGAAGAGCCAGCGCTGTCCGAAGACGTCTCCATGGTCATGTGGCCGGCATGACTCAACGCCAAAGGTGCACGGAACATTGTTCCCTTCCCACCAAAGGTGGTCCCTCTTTTTCTACTTGCATTTTTTACCTGCTTTCGAACTGCTAGGTTGGCAGAAGCTGGGATAAGTCATGGGAGCTCACCCCGTTATGCAGCACCAGGGATTCGAACCGCTGAACTGCCGACCTTTCGATCAGCAAACTCAGCGTCTTAGCCACTGAGCCACGACGTCCCACGGTGAGCATCCTAGACCATGCCAAATCCAAAAATGCCAGATTATTTATTTATTTACTTACTTACTTACTTATTAGTTCGATTTATATGCCGCCCTTCTCCGGAGACTCAGGGCGGCTTACAATGCATTAAACAATAGCCTTCATACTTTTGTATATACCTGCTTAGTACGGCTTTCGGCCCCCCCAAGCAGTGTTCTTTTTTATACAAAGTCAACTTATTGCCCCCACAATCCGGGTCCTCATTTTACCTACCTCGAAAGGATGGAAGGCTGAGTCAACCTTGAGCCTGGTGAGATTCGAACTCGCTGTAATTGCAGGCAGCTGGCAACTAAGTGCTACTTTAACAGCACTTAGTCCACTGCGCCACCAGGCTTCTTGGAAGCCTTGCAAATTAGTCATCAACAGGCACATTGAGATAAACAACATCTACGCATCGTTTTAAAGGAGAATCAAAATGCCAAAAAGGAAACAAAAAGAACAAAAAACTTAAACATCTCTCCAGCAATCAACATCCAGAGAAGTGGTGATTAACACCAACATTAACGCTAGACTAACAATCAAGTGATAAACAAAACCCCAGTCAAGGAGCTGCCAACCCAGACAAACAAGCTAACATTAAACAACAGTTCTGAAGAAAAAGCTGCTTGGATGAGAAGCGAAACGTCTTCCAAGAAAAACCAGAAAGTCCAGTTGCCTCTTGAAAAAAGCACTTTTGGGATAACCATGACCTGGATCCATAGACATTAATCAACAGCCCAATCAAGGCTCTACCAGGAAGACTCCCACCGTCGCCGACAGGACAAACCACTAGTACCATGATGGTGAACCTATGGCACGCATGTCACAGGTGGCAAACGGAGCCATATCTGTGGGCACGCCTAGCTCAGTTCCTGTTCTGTCCCCGTCTCACACACGCAACCCCCACAGACGGCCCGGAGTTAATAAGACACACGACAGAGACTTTGAAGATAAAGCTGGCAGCAACCCAATGGCTGGCTGCCAATTTAGACTTCACTTACACAAAACAGAGATAAGTCCACAAGCCTTCCAATAAGGCAAAGTTCCAGCAATACAGAGTCCATGGATGATTTCTAGTTTTTGCTCGTCACAAACTGAGCCGGCCACCACACCCACTTTTATACCCTGTGGGGTGTGGTCCAGTGACTCAGCTAATCTCTGGCACGCCTTTTCTTCTGTTGTGCGCGCTTATCCCTGCGATGCTGCCGAGGATCCAGCCAAGACTCATTATCCTCATCACTGTTCACCTGTGGCTGCGTGGACGTGCTTGGCTCTGGGCCTATCTCTTGCCCTTCGGTGTCCTCCGGAGGCATTGCCAGAGAGGAGGGTTCTGGAGAGGGAGGCCTTGCCAACTCCTTTCCCTCACTCTCAGAGTCTGCATCTGCTGATGACACAGGCTCAGGCAACGGAGCCACAACAGTTCCAGCACGCATACGCACACCAATCAGCTGATTTTTGGGCCTTCCGGGCCCACCGGAAGTCGGGAAACGAGCCGTTTCCAGCCTCCGGGGGTGTAGGGAAGGCCATTTTTGTCCTCCTCAGGCTCCTAGAAAGCCTCTTGAGCCTGGGGAGGGCGAAAAAACCGGGCCTACTGGGCCCACCAGTAACCTTTTTGCCATCGTGTTCCAAAAGCAGAGGGAGCCGGGGAGGATCTGGCCCGTGGGGGGGGAGACTTAGATCTGGCCCGCGGGGCCGCCCAGGAAACAGCAAAGAACCGCCAGTGAAAACAGGCTCCCGAGCTCCATTTTCAGCTGTCATGGCCTCCTGCAACCTTCTGCTGGCAAAACCGGAGCTTGGGAGGGCAGAGGGTTGTAGGAGACCATGGTAGCCGAAAACGGAGCTCGGGAGTCTGTTTTCGCTGGCAGAGTCTCGGGCCACCACAGTGACGTCCCCAACTCGAGTGACGTCAAGCTGGCCGCGCCCACAATGGCCATACCCACCCTGGCCTCCCGAGCTCAAACACAACCCCTACGTGGCCCTCAATGAAATCGAGTTCGACATCCCTGTCCCAGACCCTTTGCGTGGCGCTACTTTGAGACTTATCGGTTGGCATTCTGGACCTGTGGCCATGTTTGGACAGTTTCCCACGGCTGCTCCAGGAAGAACGCCTTATGTTACTAACCTCGAGATCACCATAACATCTGTCACTAAGGCCTAAGCTTCTCCCCCTACACTGGAAAGTCAGCTGATTAAAAACGTCTGATGACGTTGCCTAGTTGGGTCGTGAGATGTTTGCAAGGAAACAGCCAAGCTCAAACAGCACCAAGGACCCCTCAATCCTCCTCCTCCTCCTCCTCTTCTCCTCAAACCCCTCTTCCTTCTATCCCTGATGATGTTACCTAGCTGGGTCATGAGACGTCTGTAAGAAAACAACCAAGTTCAGAGAGGGTCTGTGGGCGTGGCTTGTTGGGTGTGGCAAGGGAAGGATACTGCAAAATCTCCATTCCCACCCCACTCCAGGGGAAGGAAGCTGCAAAATTCCCATTCCCACCCCACTCCAGGGGAAGAATACTGCAAAATCTCCATTTCCCCCCCACTCCAGGGGAAGAATACTGCAAAATCTCCATTCCCACCCCACTCCAGGGGAAGGATACTGCAAAATCTCCATTCCCCCCCACTCCAGGGGAAGAATACTGCAAAATCTCCATTCCCACCCCACTCCAGGGGAAGGATACTGCTGATCTCTACAGGGCTGAACTGTATGCAATATATTCTCTTCCCACTGAAGCATTAATTACAGCAATGATGAATTACAGATTAGCCATCGGTAATTAATCGAACAGGCTATCCTCTGACCAGGTTACAAATGGAACAGTCAGAAAAGAACGTAAAATTCTATCTGCAATATAAATGGGACTTATTTTCAAAAGGCAAAATATCATCTAGGTAGAACAAGGAGAAACTATGCAAGGAGAGAAGCAACTTAGAATTTAAGGAGAAATTTCCTGACAGTTAGAACAATTAGCCTGTGGAACAACTTGCCACCAGAAGCTGTGAATGCTCCAACACTGGAAGTTTTTAAGAAGATGTTGGATAACCATTTGTCTGAAGTGTTGTAGGGTTTCCTGCCTAAGCAGGGGGTTGGACTAGAAGACCTCCAAGGTCCCTTCCAGCTCTGTTATTCTATTCTATTCGATCTCTGTGCAACCCATCAGTTCTAGCCCAGGGGCCATGCTCTTGGGCCCCTCCATTAAGCCAGTGTTTCTTAACCTTTGCAATTTTAACATATCTGGACTTCCACTCCCAGAATCCCCCAGCCAGCATGCTTTAAGAGGGGTGGACTTCCACTCCCAGAATCTTCCAGCCAGCATGCTTTAAGAGAGGTGGACTTCCACTCCCAGAATCCCCCAGCCAGCATGCTTTAAGAGAGGTAGACTTCGACTCCCAGAATCCCCCAGCCAGCATGCTTTAAGAGAGGGGGACCTCCACTCCCAGAATCCCCCAGCCAGTATGCTTTAAGAGGGGTGGACTTCGACTCCCAGAATCCCCCAGCCAGCATGCTTTAAGAGGGGTGGACTTCCACTCCCAGAATCCCCCAGCCAGCATGCTTTAAGAGAGGGGGACTTCCACTCCCAGAATCCCCCAGCCAGCATGCTTTAAGAGAGGGGGACTTCCACTCCCAGAATCCCCCAACCAGCCATGCTTTAAGAGGGGTGGACTTCCAGAATCCCCCAGTCTGCGTGCTAGAGGCGCTCTGGAGGCTGGGGACAGCAAAAAACTGGCCTTCTGATCCCACCAGAAGTTCGCAAATGGGCCATTTCTGGCCCTGGGGGGAGCCTAAGGGTGGGGAAGGCTGTTTTCGCCCTCCCCAGACTCCTAGAGAGGCTCTGGAGGCTGGGGACAGCAAAAAGTGGGCCTTCCCCCCCCCCAAGGCCCTCTGGAGGCAGGAAATAGCCTGTTTCCCTACTTCCCTGCCCTGAAAATGAGCTCGCTTGCCTACTGATATGGCTACCTGTGCTATTTGCGGCACGCGTGCCATAGGTTCTCCATCACGGACCTAGAGTGTTTAAAACTTAAGTGAAGAGACAACCCAAATTTCAGATTGGTCCAGGCCTGTCATTTTAATGATCTTTTAAAAATGGCTTCCAAGCACAGTTAAACTCTACGTTAGATTTACTTTGGAAATTGGAAGCTATTTTGGACATCAAAGAAAGTGCTCCCACACCTCAATTAGCCATTTTTATATGGAAGGAACAGTTGTACTTTCCGACTGGAAATGCAGAGGCAGAGTTAGCCACGTGCGTGGCTAGTTAAATAGAGGAATCCGAGGGTTAGTAACATTTTGCTAAAAGTAGCAGGTTGGAAAAGAAATCCAATTTTTAGAATTGTTTATTTGGTAAAAAAAATAAAAAATTGTTCTCTCAAATCCCAGAGCGATCAATTTTAGCATTCAATGCTGGAATACAGTCACGGTAAAAATACTTTATTTTCTCAATGTATACTATTAAGCGTAAATTTGACGTCTTTTTTCTATGAGAAATTCCATTTCTGATATCTCAGTGATTAAACCTAGTTTCCGCAGCAGTTTAATTCAACAGAATAGAATAACAAGAGTTGGAAGGGACCTTGGAGGTCCTCTAGTCCAACCCCCTGCTTAGGCAGGAAACCCTATTCCTGGGATGGAGAACCTATGGCACACGTGCCACAGGTGACACGCGGAGCTGCAACAGCGGGCATGTGAGTTCAACTCTGCCAGCTGATTTTCAGGCCTTCCAGGCCCACCGGAAGTTGCAAACGGGCCGTTTCCGGCCTCCAGAGGGCCTCTGAGGGGGTGGGGAAGAGTGGTGGGTTGCCGCCGGTTTGCACCGGTTCTACAGAACCGGTAGTAAAACCGTCGGGAGGCTCCGCGCACTGACCCTGACGTCTTCAAAACGCTTCTGCACATACGCAGAAGAGCACGAGCGTGTGAGTGAAGCGAGGAAAGTAAAGGAAAGTAGAACCCACCCCTGGTGGGGAAGGCCGATTTTGCCCTCCCCAGGCTCCTAGAAAGGCTCTGGAGCTTGGGAGAGCAAAAAACGGGCCTTCCAGTCCCACCGGAACTTAGCAAATGGGCCATGTCCGTTTCATTTCCGGCTTCTGGGGGGTGGGGGGTGGGGAAGGCCGTTTTTGCCCTCTCCAGGCTCCAAGAAAGGCTCTGGAGCCTGGGGAGAGTGAAAAACGGGCCTTCCGGTCCCACTGGAAGTTAGCAAATAGGCCATGTCCATTCATTACCGGCCTCAGGGGGTGGGGTGGGGGGGTAGGGAAGGCCGTTTTCGCCCTCCCCAGGCTCCAAGAAAGCCTCTGGAGCCTGGGGAGGGCAAAAAATGGACCTACTGGGCCCACTGTGCCATCATGTGCAAAAAGGAGAGGGAGCCCAGGGTGGGTCACGCGCGCATACAAGGGGGAGGGGCGCATTGAATTATGGCTGTGAGCACGCATGCGCGTGACCCCCCCATGCATCCCCTGCCTTTGGCATCCAATCTCTTCTTAAAAACTTCCCGTGTTGAAGCATTCACAACTTCGGAAGGCAAGTAGTTCCACTGATGAATTGTTTTAACTCACGAAATCTCTGCTTAGTTCTAGATTGCTTCTCTCCTTGATTAGTTTCTATCCATTGCTTCTTAATTAGAACTTGTTCGGTTTTGGAATCATTTCATTCATAATTTCTACATAAGGCCCAGGGGTGAAATCCAGCAGGTTCTGACAGATTCTGGAGAACCGGAAGTGGAAATTTTGAGTACTTCAGAGAACCGGCAAATGCCACAAAATGGAAATTTTGCAATATTTCCAAGGAGTGTGGTGGGAATGGAGATTTTGCAATATCCTTCCTCTGGAGTGGGGAGGGAATGGGGATTTTGCAGTATCCTTCCCCTGGAGTGGGGTGGGAATGAAGATTTTGCAATATCTTTCCCCCAAGAGTGGGGAGGGAATGGGGATTTTGCAGTATCCTTCCCCAGGAATAGGGTGGGAATGGATATTTTACAATATCCTTCCCCCAGGAGTAGAGTGGGAATAGAGATTTTGCAATATCCTTCGTCCAGGAGTAGGGTGGGAATGGAGATTTTGCAATATCCTTCCTCCAGGAGTAGAGTGGGAATGGAGATTTTGCAATATCCTTCCCCCAGGAGTAGAGTGGGAATGGAGATTTTGCATTATCCTTCCCCCAGGAGTAGGATGGGAATGGAGATTTTGCAATATCCTTCGTCCAGGAGTAGGATGGGAATGGAGATTTTGCAATATCCTTCCTCCACGAGTAGTGGGAATGGAGATTTTGCAGTATCCTTCCCCTGCCATGCCCACCAAGCCAAGCCATGTCCACCAAACCACACCACACCACGCCCACCAAGCCACGCCCACAGAACTGGTAGTAAAAAAATTTGGATTTCACCGCTGTATATGTCCAACGGGAATTTGTCTTTCTGGCAAAATCGGTGGGCGTTGGAAACGGCTCAGCGGCCAATTTTCCAGGCAGCAATGTAGATCAAGAGGCAAGGAACGTAGGGAAGAAATTTGAAAAACGGGGGATGCTCTGGGAACCAACATTAGATGGGAAGGAGGAGGGGAGGGGAAGGAAGAAGGCAGGAATTACTCATCCCTTCCCCTTTTGCCGTCAAGTTTTTCACAGCTTTTGAATGGGCACGTCCGTTGCCGGGGCTGGATTTTGGCAAGGGCCCAGCTAGCCTTCCGCCCACCTGCTCTCCGGCGTTGAATGGCAGCACCACATGTTCCTC